>CM067167.1:253090352-253102852 GCA_034093135.1 Erigeron breviscapus
GCCTGAACTTGATGTTCAGCCATCCCTATCATTTATGAATCTAGGCATAAATGAGGATGAGTTCCATCTTGAATCTTCGGATTCGGAAGGAACACAAGATGATCAAGAAATGGTTGATGCATCTGTACATGATCAACTCCCTTCTTTCTCTGATCAACCCCTAGAACACCAAGTTTCAGTTTCCTATCCAGATACGCTCACTAATATTTCCCCACAAAGAACTCCATCAATTTTTGTGCCTAGAAATAGGCAAACCTCCCTACCGCCGCCGTTGGTCACACCTGAGCATTCTCAGCCTGACCAACACATTGAAATTCCTCAGCGTTCTTTTTCACTACCAATTTTTCCTTCTTTTGCCACTGGAACAACTGGAGAGGCTTCCTTTGTTATACCTCCTCCAGTTGATTTCGTGCAACCTGCTACTGGTCCAGTGACAACTTCTCCTTTGTCACTGGAAACTCAATTTGTCTCATTCTCAACCGACATCCAAAACCTGATCAAACGGGTGGAGGGTGTTCATAAGACAAATTGAGCAGAATGCCAAGTCCATTTCCAGATTCAACAAGGAAACAATCACAAATTCTAAGGTTGTTGATTTGGGAATAAACAAATTTGCTGCAAATGAGGACTTGGTATTTCAGAAATTGAATGAGTTAGTCACCAGCTGTAACAATCTGTCCACATCATTGAAGGAAGCTTTTGACTTGACTCATTCCAATGTCAATACATCTATCTCCAACCTATGAGTAACACTGTTCGATCATCAGAGGTTGATCTGAAGGAGATAGAGAGGCAGGTCAAGGAGTTGTTTGAAAGACCTGGCCTTAATGTAGTTGAAATTGGGCAGCAGGTGGCCACTTCAGTTGGCCAGTTGATTGATGACAAACTGGCCAGTCGAGAAGATGAGTTGGTTAAGAAGGTAATGGCTGAATTTGCCAAGCTCCCCCCTCCTCAGATTAATCTGGAGCCTCTGGCACTTGAAGTTAGGCAGTTAAGGGGAGCAGTTAATGCTATAAACACTCAGTTGGCTTCCCACACTTCTTCAATTAATAATCTGGTAACTGAAGTGGACAACTTGAAAAAGAAGGATGCTGAAGTGAAGGAACAAGTGGTTAAAGGTTTAGATGAAGATTCAAAGCTATTGAAAGACTTGAAGACTGGTCAGGATCAAACTGCTGCAAATGTCTTGGTCCAGTCTCAAGAAATTAACCACTTGTGGAGATCCTTCCGGATGATTTGCACTGTTTTTAGAGAGTGCAAGGATATGCAATCGTGGCAGCCTCTAGCCCGTTTTCCCTCCAGTAATGAAGACTGGGCAGCTATTCATGCAGGTCTCGATGCTGCCAAGGGGGAAAGGGAAAGAAGGAATATCCTTGCACCTGCACCAAGACTGCCAGGTCCAGTGAGTGCAAGACAGTTGGTTGAAAGAACTGTTGTTGGGTCAGATGAAGGTGATGACCAGCAGCATGTTTTTGAACAGTTTGATGATGTTGTTGATAGGGGGAATAAGGATAAAGGAAAGGAAGTTATGCTGGCCACTGATGAACAAGCAAAAACAACTGGTACTGAAGCCAGTGTGTTAGAAACTGGCAACGTTGATCAGCTTCCTCCAGTATCAGATGATGTTAGTAGGCAACTGGCAAGGCTTGGAGACGTAATCAAGGAGAGAAAGAAACAGATAAGGGTTAATCAAATTAATGATAGAAAAACTTTAGCCCTAACTCTACTTGATATAAGTGATGCGCGTCTCCTGGGCATGACACTTGCAGAATATGCCAAAGTTAAAGCTGATCCCAGAATTATTAATGCCTTAAAAGAACAACTGGAGATTGAGCTTGACAAACATTATAAGGAGGATGAGGCTGAATATGATGCCAGATGTCTAAACATCACAGTGGATAAGGCAAAGGAAGTGAGAACTTAAGGAATTCTCAAAAGGGCTGAGCAGGTAAAGAAAGTGGTCAAACAAGTGTTGAATCCACCCAAGTCTAGAGGTAAACCTAAGTTGCTGCCAAGAGATGCAGATCTTAGAACCTGGGTAGATTCAACTGAACCTTCAAGTGAAGATATCAAAGCTGCAGTGCATAGTATGAGCACTGGCCAGATCAATCTGGCCAATGAATCTGAAGCTAGAGAGTACTTATCTGAAGTGCAACAGCGGAGATATCACCCTGGTAAGATTACTGAAATGAAAGTCTCAATCAAACCAGGTACCAAACACTTCACTGTTGGGGTTCAATATCTTAATGGACCCTTAAGGCAAACTGAGAATCCTGATGTTACTGGATTTGGTTATTCGGAGCTGGTGGAGATGGCAAACTTGTTGGGGGCCAAGCAACAAAAGAACAAGGTCGAAAGAGGATGGATGTTTGTTCTTCAAAGTCTGCTCAAGTTTAAAGAAAATGTTGAAGAGAGACTAAATGTTGATCCAGAAGACAAACAGCCCATTTCTACAGTTGCCAAAAGAAGGAGAACTGGCGAAGGGCCATCTGTTTAAGTTCTTCTTCATTTTTATCTTCTTGTAATTTGTTTTACATTCTGTAACTTATGTAAAGTTCATTCCTTGTATAAATGAAGTTACCAGTTTGTAACCACAAGGTAGATAAAAGATTAAAATCTAACAAAACTAAAAGACAAACCTAAGGTATTTATTGATCTATAAAAATACCTTAGAAACTTAGATAGAATTTAATCAAACAAGCTTTTCCAGTTCATACTTGTATAGATACAAGAACTAGAAAGACTTAGCAATATTTCTAGACAAATAGGGGGAATTTGTTAGAACCAGTTCACCTGGAACTGGCCAGTCACCAGTTCACACTGACCAGTTCACCAGTTGCACCTGGTGACCAGTAAACTGGTGACCAAGAAGATTTGTCGAGAAATATATTGAAGTCCAGTTACACCGTACAGTTAACGCAATTGAAGACTTCCTCCAGTTGAGAACTGACCAAGTTGAAGAAGCATTCCAGTTGAAGTCGAAGACAACAAATGGAAGATAGAGAATGACAATGGCAGCGAAGCCCAGTTGACATTCTAGTCAGTTACAAACTGGAGACCATCAGTGGAAAGCCCTTACAAAGCTTTACACTGATTACGAGGAATTGACTTGTATACTTTATGTACCTTTACCCGGATAATAAGCCTTATCTTATTATTTAAGTATTAAAAGGTACATAAAGGTGGTTATGTAAAGTCACTTTAACATGCGACTTTACAAATCTTTTTAAGGAATTAAATGCTATTCCTTAAATGCTCCCAACCACATTTGTACGGCTAAAGTTAACATCCCAATGTTAACTTTGCCTATAAATACAAGTCATTACACAACCAAGAATATTAACTTCTTCGAATAAACTTCGATAGAATTCACACTTTGCAAACCTGCAATATTCTTGGTGAACTTGTGCAATATTCTCTCAATCGCTAAAAGGAACATTTCACTACTTTAAGTGTTTCGATTGTTGAAAAGAAATTCCGAGTATAGATCAATTGTATTTCATAGGTTGTTAGGATATTTACATTCGTGTATTATCTTGGTTCCGCATCAACCTTGTAATTTGTTTAATATCAATAAATAAATTACACATTGAAAACTACATATTGTCTCATCAAGATTGTTTACAAGTTATTTGTTTTATTGCATTGTTCTTTACTTACTGTCTTTTATATAAGTAATCTATCTAGAACTTGGTATATACCACTGCAACTGGTCGTCTTCAGTTCAGTAAGTATATTGCAAAGTAACTCCACCATCGACATAGAGGTGTCTTCAGTAGTACCATCTAACAAGTTGGGACTTACAATATATGCATTTACATTTGATTGTAAGCATTGCATACATTGTTGATGAGCCCTCGGCAGGGGATTGCCGACATCCTGGTGCATAGATGTATGCACCCGTTTTGGATGTAGTTCCTGACTCCGAGTATATAGACATATATATCTCGATGATTTTGAGATACAGCCTTGTTCATTGTGATGACAGAAGGGTATCGCTGCATTGGTGACTGGCGTTCACGCATAGGATAGGCATGTTTGCTTATTCATGCATTTGGCACTTACATTGATTCGCATATCATTTGTGCATTCTCATTTCACATTTACTTGTCTTGTGTAATCTTGTTGTTGGGCGATGTTGTGCTATGTAGAGGCTTGCTGTAAGTCATGTCTAGCCTCTATTCTTATATTATGATTATTGATGTTGGTTCTTTACGAACCATTACTACGAACTCACCAACCTTGTGTTGACTATGCTTAGTACACTTTTCAGGTAATCAGATTAATCCTGGGCGTGGAGTATAGTTGCTTGCTTGCTTGCTGTTTAACCCGGACTTTGGACCTTATGGATCAAGGATTCATAGACCTTCTCTTTTGCATTATACTTAGGATTAATTGCCATCTTTTGAATGCTCCTTTGTAACTTTGATGGTTATTGCTCCTTTTGTATTTTGGTACTTGTTCGTATTTGTATTGGATTCACTGAATCTTTATTTGCATTTAGTTCTTGTTCTATTGTAATCCCACCTTGTGCTATATGATTTCCGTGATATTTCGAGCCTCGGCTTGGGGTGTTACATCTTTTCTCTCTAACCAAAGCAAGGAACATTTTCTCTCTTGAACTCTTGATATAATTGGTGTTGTGGAATTGCTTAAATACAAGAATCATTATCATTTTCCTCTCATCTTCACCATATTACAAGTTTGGATTTCAAGTGAAAGGTTTTTACCCATTTTGACCTAATTTCGGGTTTAAACTCAAGGAGAAGCTTTGGTAAGTCAAATTCATCTCATTTGTATCTACTCATGTTTGTTTATGCATTTCTAGTCGTCTCGTACGCTTACAAGTCCTAAATCGGCTTAAATCTAGTTTTGGGTCAAATTAGGGTTTGATTAGGGTTAGATTGATTTGGAAGTAATTGTGATGTTTTAGTCAAATTTGTGGATTGGGTTATGTGTATTTATGTTTATTGGTGCTTAGTTAAGCTTCAAATGAGTTTCAAACTCCTACAAATCGTTTTGGTATGGTTTGGGTCGAATTTGGGGGTTTTTGGCTCGTTTTCCTGCACTTAGAACTGCTGGTGCAGGTGCAGAAAGTTGGCCCACTGTGGCGCAGTGGCATGGCTTTGCCTCACTGCGGCACAGTGGATATACTCTGACCTTCCATCGTTTTGGCCCACTGCGGCACAGTGGCATGGCTTTGCCTCACTGCGGCGCAGTGGATATACTCTGACCTTCCATCGTTTTGGCCCACTGCGGCACAGTGGCATGGCTTTGCCTCACTGCGGCGCAGTGGATATATTCTGGGAATTTCGCGCGTCAGTTTTCAAACGTTAATAACTTTTGATCCGTAAGTCCAAATAAGTCGTATGAACTATCGTTGGAATCGTAAGAGAGTCTAGTTTCTAGTAATAACACTCATTTTGTATGAATCTTCTTCCATTTCTAAAAATGTTGAGTCAAATGCGTCTTGTTCTTACTCGATAAAGTTGTAGAAGTGTTTAGGGGTTTGTGACTTGACTTAAATATGCTAAACCAACTTGTTTAAGGTTGTAGAGTTGACATTATGGTATTATGATGTATATTTATAGGTTGTGGATGTGTGGACCCCAATACTCGCTTGTAGCATTATACTAGCTTCTTTGCCGGACAAGGTGAGTTTCGTAGCTCCCTACTCGTTTGAGATTCGGGCTGAAAAGTGTAGGTTTGACGTGTTTACTTGCATTTGTTGATTTATTTATTGATTGTTTTGATTGTTGGATTGATGTGATGGTTCATTTCGTTTGGTTGACTTGGTTTATGTTTTGGTTAAGTATTTCATCAATATTAGGATAGACGTACATACATGGAAGTCGGTTATGCCTTCAATGGGTTTTAGATGTGGTGGAAAGGCTGCGGGTGACCCTATATATAAGCATCTGGGACTCGAAGAAAGTAGAATCCTCTTAAGTGTATGTACGTATAGAATTGGTGTAATATTGATAGTTGGCTCATGTTTGTCGAATATTGATTGTTGGTTCATGTTCATCGTATTGTGATTGTTGAGTTATGATTGATGCATTTTTGATTGATTGTAAGCATGCATACATTGTTGATAATCCCTCGGTTGAGGATTGCATACATCCAAGTGTATAGATGTATACACTTATCTGATGGATGTTGAGTTCATGATCCCGAGTATATAGACATATATATCTCGATGTTTTTGAGATACAGCCTTGTTCATTGTGATGGCAGGCGGGTATCATTGCATAGGTGACTTGAGTTCACTCATAAGATAGGCATGTTGGCTTATTTATGCATTCAGCACTTACATTGATATTTACATCATTTGTGCATACTTATTACACAATTACTGATAATTGTGTAATTCTTGTTGTTGGACGTTATTGTGTTACTTAGAGGCTCGCTGTAAGTCATGTCTAGCCTCTACTCGTATATTGTGATTATTGGCGATGGTTCCTTATGGACCATTACTACGAACTCACCAACCTTGTGTTGACTATGCTTAGTACACTTTTCAGGTAATCAGGTTATCCCCGGACGTGGAGTTTGATTGTTGCTTGCTGTAAAACCCGGGCTTTGGACTTTATGGATCAAGAATTCATTGGCCTTCCTTTTGCATTATACTTAGGATCGATTTGCCATCTTCTGGATGTTATTTTGTTAACTTTGATGGTTATTTGCTCCTTATGTATTTTGGTACTTGTTTCGTATTGTAATGGATTCACTAAATCTTTATTTGCATTTAGTTCTTGTTCTATTGTAATTCCACCTTGTGCTATATGATTTCTGTGATATTTCGAGCCTCGGCTTGGGGTGTTACATACATAAAACTATCAAAGTATGTAAATGGGCTAAAGAATACACTAAGGCCATAATGGGATAACTTGGCCCAAATAAGGAACCCAAATGAAATATAACTCAGTGGGCCCAGGTGGCCCAATAACCCACTTGGCCCAATAAACCATATAGCCCAATAACCAATAAAACCCACTAACCACATAACCCAAATAAGGTTAAGCCCAATAACCAATAAAACCCACTAACCACATAACCCAAATAAGGTTAAGCCCAATAACTAATTTAAGCCCAAAGCATCTAAAAGCCCATAACACTTAGGCCCAATTTAGTAATGGCCCATAACACTTAGGCCCAATTTGGTAATGGCCCATAACACTTAAACAAATTTCATAAACCCGGATAATCATAAGATATATCGAGAAGTATGTGAGTTTGAAAGATAAGCGAATTCAAAGTAACATAAAAGATAATTAAGTGGAATGGACATAAGTAATTACGTTAACCAAACTATAAATTGATATCACAAATGCTAATTCATGCTAAAATCGGTTACACATCAAATGATGAATAAGGATAATATAACTTAATATGGCATTTTCTTATGATAACCTAAGATGCCAAACGAAACCACAAATGAAGCCACGTTACCGAAATTCTAACAACATATAACTACGTGTATAATGAAAGTAACCTTTTACACTACCAATCTTTGCAACCAAAAAGATGCGAATATTAGCAATACACTTGGATCCCATAATTGATAACAACATAATAAAAGTGGCATTTCTAAGTAATGGCTTAAGATAGGAACTTACGTATACTAGTCCTATCGTAGGGATAGTCTTGGCTCGAAATGTGATTGAGGAATATGACGGATATATGATCAAGGAAGCGATAGATGGGAAGTACCCATTTTGGATAAGTAAATATAATAAGCGGCATATCAAGGTGAGTCATAGCCCCCTTTCAAACTCTTTTATATGTTTTACTTACGGGGTGAAAAGCATGATAAATAAAATTGATTTCTTTTATGAAATAATATTCGAAAGAATGATTATGATATGGGAATTATATTGTATGTTCAACGTGTTATATGTTATATGATGAGCTTGAGTACTGTAAAACGGTGGTCCCCTGTACACTACTATTAACTCATTGAGGCCTGTAGTTAGAGGGTTGCGCAACTAGGATTCGTCCCCTCACTCACCAAGATGGCAGCGGGTTGACTGGCCGCCTGAGTGGCCGCCCTCATCTCCGGTCTGCCTAGGGGTGCTCTAATCTACTTTTGTTATTGGTCGTCTCCATGGCACGACCCTTTTATTATCATTATTGCACGTGATTGACAGCATGTGCTTCTATTATCATATCTTCGGGACATATTATCATTATTATTATTTGGACGTGAAAGGGTCTTAGTAGTGGCTCAAGAACAATCTCATCAAATTATGTCATGGTAGTCTTGCCATTGACCAAGTAGTATTGATATTATTCATGGTTGGATATTATGGACTGAACATACGGTTTGGGTATTGGACCTTATATGGAATCTTGAAAGTTGTTGAAATTGGCGATACTGAAGTATTGATGACCGAATAGTTTTGGTATGATGAATGATTAATCGATTGATATATTTTTCTCTCACGATAAATGTGACAAATGAGAACTTTATAATTTACCATGGATTTCTCAACTATTTTGAAATGGATATGTAACGGGATTTACTTGCAAACCTATGTACTCACCAACTACGTTTTCGTAGTTGACACTTTTTCTTCATGCTTTTCAGGAATTAGCATAAGCTTTGAGGAATTATATGCATCATGATTATTTGCGTTGCACTTGGGAGTCAAAGATCAAACCTTGTGATGGGCAATGGAATCCGCCTTGATCATTGTAGTATATCATCTCATGTATATGTTATTTGTTTCGTGGACTCAATATCCAAGTATGGTAGACGTATTGTACTTGGGAATTGGTTCACATGCTTGTGCATTGTAAAATTATTTTTATCAAATAGAGCTATGGTGAATGTTATTTATAATCCTTTGTTTTGAATACTCGACTTTCTGTACATCTCATCGTTCCGCCTTAGTTGGGGTGTTACACCGAGCTGGGCCCGAAGTATTACGGAAATTATATAGCACACAGTGGAATTATCGTAGAATATGAACTATATGAAATAAAGGATTCGGTGAATCCAACATCAACAATTAATACAAAAATGCTTAAAGCAAAATAAGGGGCGAATGAATCCTAAGCATAATGCAAAAGATGGTAAATGAATCCTTGATCCATATGAGTCCAAGTCCGGGTCCAAGCAATCAACAACCATGTATCTCTATCTTGATTCACCTGATTACCTGAAAAGTGTACTAGCAAGTGTCAACACAAGGTTGGTGAGTTCGTAGTCATGATTCACAAGGAACCATCATCAATAACATAATCATATGAAACAATAACATCAAACCATGTACTTACTAATAACCCATGTACGTCACGTGTCAAACAATTGAGGTTAACATATCGTTCAACCATGTCACATAAATAACCGAACAACAAATGATACAAGATAATTCATATACAATCAAGTACAGTTTCTATAATTACCAAGAAATGCATCGTTTGTGTATCAATGTCATGCAATGTATCAAATGCGTACAAATATCAATACGTGCATCATATGTGTGTCAATGTCATGCTATGTACCTCAACGTCATCAAGTATCACAATACTTGGTCCACATCGTGGTGTTAATCATATCAAATCATCAATTCAACACAAGTGTATACGTCTATACACTCGGATGTACATATAGTACTTAAAGTACTCGAAATGTGGCCTTACAGTTCAACAACTTGCCTTGGTGGCCTTACAGCTAAACAGCTTGCCATCATATCATACCATCAATAGCTCACATGTATCCCCGGGGAGCGAACGTTCTCGCACACGTTTCCCATACAAAAAGGGGTGCGTACGTTCCCGCTCACGTTTCCCATAGTTTGGGGGTGCGTACGTTTCATCAATAACCACATCATTTCAAATGTATGTTTACCTCAATCACAAATCCATCAATCATCAACCATCAAACCAACCAAAACTATACGTACATACTTATTATAGGATTTTGTTATGTCGAGAGAAAGAGAGACGAGAGTGATGAGCCGTCTCGATGATGCTCAAAATATAACATCAACTATATCTATATCTATATGTGTTTTATGTAGAGTGTGTGTGAGTTCATATAGTGTTTTGTGGGTGTGTTGTACGAGAGAGAGATGGAGATTTTAAAGTGTGAGTGTGAGGTTCCATATATATAATACATATTATATCTATATTATATATATATATATATATATATATATTTGTAAATATACATATAAGTATAATAAACAGTTTTAATTTGCATGTACAACCGTATATATATGTATGCGGTTTTGTTATGTCGAGAGAAAGAGAGACGAGAGTGATGAACCGTCTCGATGATGCTCAATATATAGCAATAACTATATCTATATCTATATGTGTTTTATGTAGAGTGTGTGTGAGTTCATATAGTGTTTTGTGGGTGTGTTGTACGAGAGAGAGATGGAGATTTTAAAGTGTGAGTGTGAGGTTCCATATATATAATACATATTATATCTATATTATATTATATATGATTGATGTTGCATGTAGTCTTACAAACGATTTCTGTAGATTCACAATCATTTTGTAGCTTTTGAAAACTTACAAAGTTCATTCACGGACTTTGTTCCTATATATATATAATAATAATAATATAATATAGTAGTATGATTGATGATTGATATGGAGTTCAAAGAAAGAAATAAGAAACATTCACGGTATTAGTTATCTTTCATTTATTAACATCACTATTGTTATTGTTATTACTATTATTATTATTATATTACTTTATCAAAATATCTGGATATTTATATATTAGTAGTCATTAGCCAAATGTTTAGCCCGTGATTTAATTTAAATAGTTGACGTTAAATTGTAAAAATTTAGATGTGATTCTATTAAGGCATTTAGACAATATACCTTAGGATTTGGTGTCTTTCATTTTAAAAATTTAAATGCCTTTACCATTTCAACTATTCTAGTTGTCTGTAAGGTTGAATATTAAAATAGACAAATTTCTATTTTTAATTGACCTGAAATTTTGCGGATGTTACATTATTCCCCAGTTAAATGGATTTCGCCCTCGAAATCTAGATCGTATCGAGTAAAAATATACTTAACTTGATTTATGTTTTGTCTCAGTGCCAATAAATCGATATTAAAAGGCATGGCATCTAAGTATCTAATCTACATTAGACAATCACGCATAATTAACAACAAGATACAACGAGCACCCCTAATTGATGTCTTCTACTCTCAACAGAGTAGGATGAACTCATATGATTCTAAACAGAATCCTTCTACACTCAACAGAGTAGGATGAACTCATATGATTCTAAATAGAATCCTTCTACTCTCAACAGAGTAGGATGGACTTGCACACAATCCTCAACACGATTAACATTTAAAATTAGCATGTATACTACAACTTATACTCATGAAGAAATCAATAGTTTGCACACATATAGTATGGACTACTTACCCATCTATGGTATAGCATAGATGATCTGTCTGGACACAAGTAAGTCCAACTATAGCACCACACAGGATTCAAATTTATTTCTCTTTCCATATTTGACCGTTAGAAATGGCTCATTCTTAGACTATAATAATGCCACAGCGCAGATTTCTCCATACTATATCAACTTAACATTTTCCTTCCTCAAAATCTAACCATAACGAAAACTTTACCAAAAAGAAATATAATTGTAATCTACATATTATAAATAATATATACAATATAATATAATATAATATAATATAATATAATATAATATAATATAATATAATATAATATAATATAATATAATATAATATAATATAATATAATATAATATAATATAATATAATATAATATAATATAATATAATATAATATAATATAATATAATATAATATAATATAATATAATATAATATAATATAATATAATATAATATAATATAATATAATATAATATAATATAATATAATATAATATAATATAATATAATATAATATAATATAATATAATATAATATAATATAATATAATATAATATAATATAATATAATATAATATAATATAATATAATATAATATAATATAATATAATATAATATAATATAATATAATATAATATAATATAATATAATATAATATAATATAATATAATATAATATAATATAATATAATATAATATAATATAATATAATATAATATAATATAATATAATATAATATAATATAATATAATATAATATAATATAATATAATATAATATAATATAATATAATATAATATAATATAATATAATATAATATAATATAATATAATATAATATAATATAATATAATATAATATAATATAATATAATATAATATAATATAATATAATATAATATAATATAATATAATATAATATAATATAATATAATATAATATAATATAATATAATATAATATAATATAATATAATATAATATAATATAATATAATATAATATAATATAATATAATATAATATAATATAATATAATATAATATAATATAATATAATATAATATAATATAATATAATATAATATAATATAATATAATAT
>CM067167.1:253112852-253122852 GCA_034093135.1 Erigeron breviscapus
TAGTTTGGGGGTGCGTACGTTTCATCAATAACCACATCATTTCAAATGTATGTTTACCTCAATCACAAATCCATCAATCATCAACCATCAAACCAACCAAAACTATACGTACATACACTTTGGAGGATTCTACTTTCAACAAGTCCTAGATGCTTATATATAGGGTCACCCGCAGCCTTCCCACCACATCTAAAACCCTTTGAAGGCATAACCGACTTCCATGTATGTACATTTATCCTAAATAAACTTATAATATCACAATCACATGTGTAAACTATCAAACACTAAATCAAAACTATCCATCAGTCATAAATCAATCAGTTCCATAATTCAATCGAACATTTCATCAAACAATCAATAAACCGTAAATGAGTAGGGAGCTACGGAACTCACCTTAGTTGTAATAGCGATTAAGTGCAATAGTTAATCCTCGTGATACGTTAACCTGTGATGATGCTATGATGTGTTGTCTTGCTTCCTGATCATCAAATAGTGGTGGTGAAATGATGGTTCGCGGCCTTCTTGTAAGTTGAGGGGTAGTATGGTAGTGGCTGGACGCCTTGACTGTAGCAACCGCGGCGGCAGAAAGCGACCCAGCAACAACTGTAGCTATAGTACATGGTGATGTTCGAAACCGAACAACAGTAATAGTAGCTATAGCTAAGAACGGGCAGTACAGTGGTGGTCAGGTTTCTTGGTGGCAGCAACATTAAGACGATGGCAGCAGCAGTCATGTCGAGCCGTCCAAGTAACAGCTCAAATGGGTTGCTCGGTGGTCTTGATGCCGAGAAGAAGAAAAAGAAGAGAACGATGGTCGTGGGGGTGTTGAGTCAAGAAAAGTGGTGGCTGGTTGGAGAAATCCGGAAGTTTGAGCTCAAAGATGGTGAACGGTTCATGGAGTTCAAAGGTGGTGAAGTGTTGTGATGTTCAACTACAACAATATATATATATATGCGGTTTTGTTATGTTATATATATAGATATACATATAAGTATAATAAACAGTTTTAATTTGCATGTACAACCGTATATATATGTATGCGGTTTTGTTATGTCGAGAGAAAGAGAGACGAGAGTGATGAACCGTCTCGATGATGCTCAGAATATATATAGCAATAACTATATCTATATCTATATGTGTTTTATGTAGAGTGTGTGTGAGTTCATATAGTGTTTTGTGGGTGTGTTGTACGAGAGAGAGATGGAGATTTTAAAGTGTGAGTGTGAGGTTCCATATATATAATACATATTATATCTATATTATATTATATATGATTGATGTTGCATGTAGTCTTACAAACGATTTCTGTAGATTCACAATCATTTTGTAGCTTTTGAAAACTTACAAAGTTCATTCACGGACTTTGTTCCTATATATATATAATAATAATAATATAATATAGTAGTATGATTGATGATTGATATGGAGTTCAAAGAAAGAAATAAGAAACATTCACGGTATTAGTTATCTTTCATTTATTAACATCACTATTGTTATTGTTATTACTATTATTATTATTATATTACTTTATCAAAATATCTGGATATTTATATATTAGTAGTCATTAGCCAAATGTTTAGCCCGTGATTTAATTTAAATAGTTGACGTTAAATTGTAAAAATTTAGATGTGATTCTATTAAGGTATTTAGACAATATACCTTAGGATTTGGTGTCTTTCATTTTAAAATTTAAATGCCTTTACCATTTCAACTATTCTAGTTGTCTGTAAGGTAGAATATTAAAATAGACAAATTTCTATTTTTAATTGACCTGAAATTTTGCGGATGTTACAGCATAGCTTTTAACTATCATCATATTCAACACTTTCATATTACATTTTTAGTACGATTCCTAAAACATGTAAAGAATTGATTTTGACATGTTCTAGTCACTCATAGATATTAACTCGATATCCAAATTTGTACGACAACAGCAAGGTTATACATACACATCTATTGACAAACCATGATGCAGTGGCGGAGCAAAGCAAGGGGGCTAGTCGGTTCTTAGCCACTCTAACCAACCATGTTTTCCATTGCAAGGTTAGTCACATGATTGATTTTTGTTAATGTTTATGCAATCAAGCCACCCCATTCTTGGTCAATTTTCGAATAAGTGAAAAAAATGAGTGATAAATCATATTTTGCCGGAAGTTGTAGGTTTCCGAAAAACAAATCAAGTTGAGCGAACACAAATATGCTTTGAAAGTGGTGGTCGGTTTGTGTAACACCCCAATTTTCATAGAAGAAAACTAGAGAGAAAGGATCTGAACTAACAACTATCATTTCAAATAGTATCTTATTGAAAAGTGAACACCGATAAAGTTTAAGCGTTTTCAAAAATCAAATGATGATATGGACTCACAAGAGTACTAATATCTAACACGAAAATCTCTAAAATTCCAACGACTAAAAATAAAAATAAGAGCTTATGCGCCGCCTACTTCCAATGCTCTCACACTGCTTTGCCTAAAGTCCCTTTGATCAACCGCACTTCACTACTGCGAGTACGGCTTGTAATCAAAGGGATTTTAGTCAAGGTGTTGTGAGAGTTATTGGAATGGGTGGCGCATAAGCTCTTATATTTAGTTTAGTTTTTCGTTGGAATTTTAGAGATTTTTGTGTTGGATATTAGTACTCTTGTCAGTCTATTTTGTCATTGGATTTTTGAAACGCTTCCACAATGGCTTGAAATTTGACATAATAGTTGTTAGCTCGGATCCTAACTCTCTAGTTTTCTTCCATGAACATTGGGGCGTTAGAGTTTGAGTTTTGATGGTGATAGTAGTGTTCAGTGCTATGGTGGTGTTTGGTGGATGAAAGCATGAATATTGGATAAGGAAGAAGATGAATGTGATTTTTTTCCCCTTTTTATTTTAATCAAGTTAACTTTAAATACTTGAATAGTTAAATGGGCAAAAAAAGTAGAAATATAGAAAGAATAATAATTTATTGATTTTTGCTAAACGAAACTGTAACACCCTGCTTTATAAAAATATGAATTTCCAAAAATTGTAACTTTAAATCTAACAACAATAACAAAATGAGGAAGCAACGTTAAAAATCCCAATTGATTCCTAACAGAATCATTAAAAAACTTTAAATGGTGTTACTACATACATATCATCACAATAACTAAAGGAAATCCAAAATCAACAATATGAAATGCCAACTGACATAATATATAAGTCTATTTAAGGCTACTAGCAAATGAGTAACTAAAAGTCATCTTTATTTCTATCAATAGCTACCCATCTTTCACAAAATCTACTAGCTCCATCCGCGCCTGAGGGCACAACACATTTCCACAAAACAAGTGTCAGCTTTAAAAGCCGAGTAAGATAACAGGTTATAATAAAAGGATTGCTAATTAAACTCATTTCAACAAAAACATCTCATTGTTGAGTCCCAATGTTCATTGTATTAGATGCATAAATTTGGTGATGACAAATCTGACCTATAAACACTTAGTAATCTTTTGGTTCTTGTAATCTGATCTGGGTCAGACTAAGCTGACACAGCTTGCGATCTGTTACTGACCCAGATCATGCTTCATACTTTGTATTGTAATAATTTATGGAAGCTAGTGTTATTTAAGCTGCATCAACAAGTATATAGCATTCAATCCAAGTCAAAGAGGAGGAGTGAAGATAGAAGACCAAGTTGGCAGTGGAAGGTAGCTTGTGATTAGCAGTCAGCTTGGAAACACTTAGACAGATTGGTGCCTTGACAAACGGCCCAATCTGTGTCTAACAATCAAGTGAAGATAACAACCTGGATTGAAGATAAGGACAAATGACGTGACTAGGAAGAATCCTAGGATCCAGGTTGGTGGTTGGTTTTACATATGCGTGTCCATACTCTTATTGGACGATGAAGAATGTGCAGCTGTACGTGGGGGACCACAAGTACCATGAAAGGCACGATTGATTATTCCTTCATCGATTAGTGGAAGAAGATTACGTGGCTAAATTGGATACCATGAGAAGAAGGGCTTTTGCCTATAAAAGCCTCATTCCTTGATTGCATATGTGTGGCATTCCTGAGAATCATTCTTCACACAAGTTTCTCTGCTCTTAGACACAGCTTAGTCTGTACGAGATCAGCTTGGACTGATTCTCTTGAGCTGAAACTTATTGATTGTTGTTTGTCATTTCATAGGGTTGTTTAGATATATATAGGCTATCTTTATTCCGCAACAACCCTGTAATTCTTTGTATAGATTATTTCTTAATAAAGGATTACATTTGAAAACCACAATCTGTGTCTAAGAATGTTTCACTTTATTTACTGCTTTACTGTTTTAATGATTCCTGTTCTTTACTTGTTTAATATATAAACTGAGTCTTAAAACGTTTTTAGTTAAAAGTTAGTAAAGTTCGAGGAAAGTTGTATTCACCCCCTCTACAACTGTTCTGTGTACAATATACTTTGGTATATTGATACACCTTGGGACGTATCACTCATGCATACATATAGACACAATCACACACATCAACAAATACTACTCGAATAGGATGATCAAATCCTACAATGTGCCTAGCAACCTCATCAATTGACAATATGCATCTCAACAAATCAACATCAGGTTATCCTACAATGTGAAGGCGGTCAATTCACCTTTAGGATGCCTCACACCCGACATGATGGGTAGACCTTTCGGTGGTCCATCAGCGTCGTTAAGGACGGCATAACCAATCCACGAGTAAGCCGGAATCGACAAAAATGGTCGGCCCACACCATCCGGCAAACCCCAACAACAGACTGAGTCGTATGGGGGTTATCATGATTACCCCAAACGACAACGACTATAGCATACTAGCCAAGGCTAGCATGGGTTAAGCTTAACACTTTCGACAATAATTATACTCGAGTATCATTATCAACAACAACTTTTAGGTCTCTTAACATGCATGTGACATGGCAACTTAATCAAGTGTAGTGTACTAGGTGTACAAGTCACGAATAACCATCAACAACTCAATCACAATCTACATTAATCAATCATGGCAACAATCAACTCGTATCCATTAAAGCATGCATAAACAATGCCCAAATAACCTCCCACAATCAACGTGTACCCAACATAGCATGAGATAGGTTTAACATCATAAAATGGGGAGTAATTATTAAAAGTATGTTTTGTTGTGTCTCTCGTGCGTCAAAAGTAAGTTATCTTACCTCTAACCAAAAAGAAAAGAATCTGAATCAACCCCTTCCAAAAGTTTGACCACCTAAACAATTATATAAACACTAATATCAACAACCTGTATCTCGACATGTCTATATTATTGCGTGATTTATTAACCAACTTCCATGCAATTCATGGTGTCTCAATGATATTGGGCTTTTTAATTTTTTTTAAAGTTAATTTCGATTCATACGTGTTGGAGACAATTTTAACCAGCGATTTGCTGGACCTCCAACCCCCTCCTCATAGAAAATACCTTGAGATGAGAAACCCAATACTCGTACCCGAGACCTTGGGAAAAACTGTTAGGTCCAGTTCACCTGGAACTGGCCAGTCACCAGTTTCCACTGACCAGTTCACCAGTTGCATCTGGTGACCAGTAAACTGGTGACCAAGAAGATTTGTCGAGAAATATATTGAAGTCCAGTTGCATCGTACAGTTTAACGCAACTGAAGACTTCCTCCAGTTGAGAACTGACCAAGTTGAAGAAACATTCCAGTTGAAGTCGAAGACAACAAATGGAAGAAAGAGAATGACAATGGCAGCGAAGCCCAGTTGACATTCTAGTCAGTTACAAACTGGAGACCTTCAGTGGAAAGCCCTTACAAAGCTTTACACTGATTACGAGGAATTGACTTGTATACTTTATGTACCTTTACCCGGATAATAAGCCTTATCTTATTATTTAAGTATTAAAAGGTACATAAAGGTGGTTGTGTAAAGTCACTGTAACATACGACTTTACAACACTTTTTAAGGAATTAAATGCTATTCCTTAAATGCTTCCAACCACTTTTGTACGGCTAAAGTTAACATCCATATGTTAACTTTGCCTATAAATACAAGTCATTGCACAACCAAGAAAATAAGTTATTCGTGAAAGTTATTCAAGTATTCGTCTAAGTTATTTCTCTCTCAAACGAATAACTTCTTACTTTGCAAACCTGCAATATTCTTGGTGAACTTGTGCAATATTCTCTCAATCGCTAAAAGGAACATTTCACTACTTTAAGTGTTTCGATTGTAGAAGAGAAATTCCGAGTATAGATCAATTGTATTTCATAGGTTGTTAGGATATTTACATTCGTGTATTATCTTGGTTCCGCATCAACCTTGTAATTTGTTTAATATCAATAAATAAATTACACTTGAAAACTACATATTGTCTCATCAAGATTGTTTACAAGTTATTTGTATTATTGCATTGTTCTTTACTTATTGTCTTTTATATAAGTAATCTATCTAGAACTTGGTATACACTTATCTAACTGGTCGTCTCCAGTTTAGTAAGTATATTGCAAAGTAACTCCACCATCGACATAGAGGTGTCTTCAGTAGTACCAATCTAACAAGTTGGGACTTACAAAAACTCATCTCCGGGACCCACATAGTGGATTTAGAAGATACCCCTGACCAACCCACCTAAGTAGAGTTGGTTGCGGCGTTTTAATTATTAATATAGTAAAAATGGATCAACATACCAATATATAAAACTAAAGTCATGGAAGTGAGCTATTTACGTTATATTATATGAGTAGGCTCATTTCTTTTTCTTATATATGTATAATTACCATGATGTACAATGAGGGCGCTTAACCCCAACGTCCCTCTAAAAATCCTTAATCAATCCTAAATAATCTAAATTCCTTCGCATGCATTTACTAAGTTATATTTTGTTACTCCATATAAAGCAGCAAAGACAGTAGCTCACGGTTAGTCAGCGAGTAGTAAAAGTTAATCTCGCAATCACAAAGTCTTGATATAGCAATTTTTAAGACTGCAGATGTTCCTTGACAACTTAACCATTTTATTTCATGTATCTCATTACCACCAGCTTTAAAGGCAAATACAGAAATTCCTTGGTCACTACTACTATCTCTTAGCTTTTATATATTAATGACCATTTGATTTATTTGTGGGTTACCTACCATTATGGTACAACAAATTGTAATACCAACCGTAACTTGAATGCCTAAACACAACAATCAATATTTAATTAATAGCTTTCTTTTTCTTTCTTTTTTTCCGGCTACTACTCATGAAATAGACAATAAACCTTATAGGAATTGCTTTGTGATTTAAGAAACTAGTATGGTGTAACAATAGACAAATTATATTATATTTTACTATTAATAGGATACTCAAGAAACTACAGAAGACAATCCATTATCTTATCTTTTTATGCACACAATACAAGGCGGATCAAGATGGTCTTCTTGTGTGTTGTTTTGAGGCTACTCTCCAACATACAAGTTATCGATCCCTTTTTTTTATATCGGCTTGAACGAATGAGATGTATCTCTATCTCTACTACTTTATACTTTCTCTGCTAACACTATTCAACACTCTATCTCATAAAAATGTCCTCATGCGAAATTACCATTCTACCCTTAATAAATTAATTAATTATCTCTCTTTTATTCATTAATTTAAACATTTCCACTTAAAATACCCTTAATGAAATAATTACAACATAGACCCATCAACTCTAAAAGGTGGAGATTGTAAAATAATATTAGTAAATTTATTATTCATGTAGGACTAGGATTAATATATGGTAATGTTATAAGACTAGAATTAGGAAACCGTTTGGCTTGGAGTGCAATACAAGGAAAAGCGGTTTATAGAAAGTCTAGGAAAGTTTCCATATTGTAATTAGACTAGGATTGGTTCTAGGTTGTTCCCCCTTCTCTAAAAAAGGAGGAGGGGGAGGCTGATTTGAGACACCCCCATGATCGTTCATTTTAACCGAAAATCACTTGGTTAATAAACAAGACTAGTTTTCGGGGATCTTCTTCTTCTTGGTTTTCTTTGTAGCTCAATTAGCTTTAAGGTTTGTTGGTTTTATTCCAACAATTGGTATCAGAGCTAGGGATGGCAAAAAAATTCGAACCCGACGGGGAAACCCGATATCCGAAGAATTCGGGTCGGGAGGGCGGGCTTTCGGGTCGGGTTTCGGGTCGGGTTTCGGGGCAATTATCGGGGTTTTTTCGGGTTTTGGGGCAGGGACCGGGGCATGTCTACCCCGACCCGACCCGAACCCGATAACATATTTACATCTATTATATATAAAGTATCTGCCATTAAACATAAACAAATAGGATATTTTCTTATTGACTCCCGTATGCGCAGACATAATCCACATTTCTTATTCTTCTCTGCACTTTGGCACTTCCCACGAATAGATTTACAGTCCACAACTTTGTAACTATATTTCTTTTTCTTTTCATTTAATTAATTTTTAGTCTTTTAGTTCTTAAGTCTACTATCTTATATATGAAGTTTCAGATTTATTATGTTTCTTCATTTCATTTACTATTAACTCTTGGTTTTATAATTCATAGAATTACTATCCACAGTCCACAAACTTTGTGAGTATATGCTAGATTTAATAAAATGAAATGTGTTAGTTCTTCATGAGAAAGTTACCACTATCGGGTCGGGTTTCGGGTTTATTAACGGGGATCGGGTTTCGGTCGGTTTTGGGTAATATTTTCCCCCCGATGGGGACCCCGATAAGATACCCGATGGGTATCGGGTCGGGTTCGGGTATACTTTTTCTTATCGGGTTCGGGTTTGGCACTACCCGCCCCGAACCCGACCCATTTCCATTCCTAATCAGAGCCTCGTTACGTTGGTGTCTTGAAGCTAGATCGACGGTAGACAATCCTTACAATCTGTATTCTCTTGTTTTGGTTCGTCGGTTTCTGCGCAGCTGCGGAAAAAATGTTGTTGCGGGTTCGTTAACCGTTGGATCGTTGTGATTTTCTAACTGGAGGTTGAAGACACATAGATATAGTTTCTGACCGGAGGGATTTTCGATCGGAGGTTTCAAGAGAGAGATACAGGCTGTTGAAGTTTCTGTCCAGAATCTGTGAATTTCAGATTGAAGCAGGTTTCTGTCGAGAGTTTGAAGGCTTATGTTTGTCGGGAATTTTTGCAAGATTCTTGGGTCTATCAAGGTTGGTATTGCAAAGGTTTAGTACGACAAGGTTCAAGCTTCAAACGGAATTGATAGGTGAAACTTCAAAGCTTCAAGAATACGGGTTTGAGAATTTGGTATATAATCGATCTTGAAGGTTTATTCAAGGTTTTAATCGATTGTAGAGTTCTTGGTTTCTTGAAGGTGTTTGTGGGGAGTTGTTAACTTGATCCACAAGGTACACAAGAAGGTGATTAGGGTGCTTGTATAATCGTCTTTGGGATTTTCTCAAGGTGTACGATTTACAAGGATACTGTGAAGATGCTAGATGACAGCATGTTACAGGTGATCAAGAGTTTCTTGGTGGTGCTGACTGGAACTCTGGAGGAAAAACAATGTGTATACATTGGATGGTAAGGCACTAGCGTTTGGTGTACAGGTGAATGATGCAAGAGTTCGAGGTGTACGCGGTAACAAACGTGTTCAGCTTGAGGTGGAACTACCTAAGGTTGGTCATGAGTTGAAGAATGATCAAGGTGGTAAGGTCGGTCATAAAACATCTCAAGGTCGTCGAGATCAACTTGCTTCGAATAGACGAGGAAAGCAAGTGGTGACATTTACACGGTCGAGGAAAACAAGTATTGATGTAGCGGCTTGTGACGTGGAAAAAACAGAAGGTGAACTCGAGATAAAGACTTATGGAGATAAACACGGGGATACAAAAACTACATTGGACTTGATTGGAAGTGGATGGAAAGACTAGGGACAAGACTCGGAGAAAGGCATCTACAGGAAGCAATCAAGGGAAGCTGGACGTGTAGACGGGATGGGTGTGACTGGAAGGTTCTTTCCAGATTCAGGGCTCGCGTTGGTTGAAGATGCGAGG
>CM067167.1:253127852-253138223 GCA_034093135.1 Erigeron breviscapus
ATGCCAAAAATCATGTTTCTACCAGTTCTGGTATGGTTCAGTATTCTGAACCACATAATACTGCTCTACTATCTTCTGAGAGTGACATTTTTGACTCGATGAAGAAGATGGTTTCTGAAATGTTAAAAACTGGTGTCTCTGGTAATGTTACTCATAATTGTAATGAGGATGACAATGATGATCTGGTTGCCATGCTGGCTAAAACGTTCAATCGTTTTAAGGCCAAATCAAATCGATCTGGCAAACCTTTTGCTTCCAGCGCTTCTATTGACAAGTCTAATCTTGAATGCTTTAAATGCGGCAAGAAAGGACATTTCATGAAGGAATGCAGATCTAGTCAACCATCATCATCACAATTTGCTCCTAACCATTCTATTTTTCAGAAATCTGATGAATCATCTAATGATGAAGAAGAAGTTAGGGACATGTGTTTCATGGCACAAGAAGATCAAGGTCATTTGGTCAAATCCGATGTCGAATCTGGTCGCTGGGTGGATATTGTAATGAAAAAGGTCAGTAATTTTGGCTTTGAAAATAATGCTTCTGAACTGAACGCCAGTCATGCCAGACTGAAAGAACTGAAAGATGTTCATTTGGCTCTAAAAAGTTATCAGTCTATGGTTGCAACTTTAGAATTGGAAAAGAAAGAATTAAAATCCATCCTTGAAAAAGAACAAGCAATCATTAAATCTTGGATGAAAGCACCAAGGCCAGATGCTGCAATTAAAAATACTTTTGCATCACAAAGAGCAGCATATGAGTCTGGTGATCTTCACTTGGCATCCATAATCACTGATTTAGATGCACTTCCAAAGGAAATAAAACCTGAAATCATTTTCCTAAAGTTGGCAAGCAGAAAACTGTAACTAATAAAGCCCAGGAACAATCTGAGGGTAAATCTAAAACAGCTCAGACAACTGTTTCAGAAAGGAAGGCTAAATCCAAAAAGCCATCCCCTCAGACTTCATCTAAGGTTCCTAAAGACCTTAAGAAGAAGAAAAATTTCTCCCCCATTGAGCCATCTACCTCAGATTCAGGTAAGGCTCAGGTGTCTAATGAAGAATCAATTTTGTTAAGGTTAGAAAGTCAATTTCAACTATTGGCTAGACAAGTGCAGAGCTGTAATGCACGTTTAAAAAATGTTGAAACTCCTCCTCTTCAACCTAAACAAAACACAAAACCTTTTTCTAAGCAAACCAAGCAGAAATCTGAAAAGAGAAAGGTTGAAAACCCCATCAAACCAACTATTTTTCTGTCATCTGAAATAATGACTGAAATCCCCTTTGATCCTTCTGTTCCTTATGAACCAAAGAAATCTGAGACTGCTAAGGGAGAGTCTAGTGAACCCATCCAAAGATGGGTTCCCAAAAAGAACTAATCTTTGTTTGTGTGCAGGGAGACCGAAAGAAGAATATATGGTTTCTAGACAGTGCTGCTGGCCGAACCATGACTGGTTATCAGACCCTGCTAGAGGAATATAGGGTGCAAGAGGGGCCCTCAATAGTTTTTGGAAATGATGGTAATGGAAAAACTGAGGGATATGGTGTGGTGAATAATGGTCAAGTCAAATTCACACGTGTTGCATATGTGAACGGTTTGAAATATAACCTAATCAGTGTCAGTCAACTGTGTGATGATGGCTTCAAGGTTTTATTTGATATTTCACAAGGCACCATATTCAACAGAGATGGAAAGGTAGTACTGATTGCACCAAGGAAGGGAAACATTTATGTCATTGATATGAATCCCTCTACCTATGAACAATGTTTTTACTCAAAGGCAGATGAAGACACAAACTGGCTGTGGCACAAGAGATTATCCCATCTGAACTTCAAGAACATTAATAAGTTGTCTAGAAAACAACTTGTTGATGGGATACCCTCTATGCCCTTCAACAAAGACAAGCCATGTCCAGGTTGTGAAATGGGTAAGCAGAAAAGAGCTTCATTCAAGACCAAGCAAAGCTTTAGTATAACTGAACCTCTTCACATGCTTCACATGGACCTTTTTGGAAACCAAGAAGAAATCTGAAAAGAAAAAGGTTAAAAACCCCATCAAACCAACTATTTTTCTGTCATCTGAAATAATGACTGAAATCCCCTTTGATCCTTCTGTTCCTTATGAACCAAAGAAATCTGAGACTGCTAAGGGAGAGTCTAGTGAACCCATCCAAAGATGGGTTCCCAAAAAGAACTAATCTTTGTTTGTGTGCAGGGAGACCGAAAGAAGAATATATGGTTTCTAGACAGTGCTGCTGGCCGAACCATGACTGGTTATCAGACCCTGCTAGAGGAATATAGGGTGCAAGAGGGGCCCTCAATAGTTTTTGGAAATGATGGTAATGGAAAAACTGAGGGATATGGTGTGGTGAATAATGGTCAAGTCAAATTCACACGTGTTGCATATGTGAACGGTTTGAAATATAACCTAATCAGTGTCAGTCAACTGTGTGATGATGGCTTCAAGGTTTTATTTGATATTTCACAAGGCACCATATTCAACAGAGATGGAAAGGTAGTACTGATTGCACCAAGGAAGGGAAACATTTATGTCATTGATATGAATCCCTCTACCTATGAACAATGTTTTTACTCAAAGGCAGATGAAGACACAAACTGGCTGTGGCACAAGAGATTATCCCATCTGAACTTCAAGAACATTAATAAGTTGTCTAGAAAACAACTTGTTGATGGGATACCCTCTATGCCCTTCAACAAAGACAAGCCATGTCCAGGTTGTGAAATGGGTAAGCAGAAAAGAGCTTCATTCAAGACCAAGCAAAGCTTTAGTATAACTGAACCTTTTCACATGCTTCACATGGACCTTTTTGGACCAGTGAATGTTCAGACCAGAGCAGGAAAGAAGTACACCCTTGTTATCGTTGATGAATATTCAAGATACTGCTGGGTGATTTTCCTCAGGTCCAAAAGTGAAGCTGCTGCTGAAATCATTGCTCTCATCAAACAAATTGAGCTCAAGAACAAGCGAAAAGTTTGTCAGCTCAGAAGTGACAATGGCACTGAATTCAGAAATGCCACTCTGGAGTCCTTCTGCACTGAAACTGGCATATCTCAGAACTTCTCCTCAGCCCACACACCAGAGCAGAATGGTGTTGTAGAAAGAAAGAATTGTACGCTGATTGAAGCTGCTAGAAGTATGTTGAATGAATCTAGTCTTCCCAAGAATTTCTGGGCTGAAGCTGTTGCAACTGCATGCTACACTCAGAACAGATCTGTTTATGTCAAAAGACACAAGAAGACCTCCTATGAAGTACTCAGAAACAGAAAGCCTAATATTGGATACTTCCATGTATTTGGGTGTCCAGTATACATTCTGAATGATTCAATTCAGCTTGGAAAATTTGATGCAAAAGCTGATGAAGGATACTTCCTAGGATATTCATCAAATCGCAAAGCCTTTAGAGTCTTTAACAAGAGACTTGAAAAGGTTGATGAGTCAATTCATGTTACCTTTGATGAATCCAATTCTGCAATCTTTAAAAATTCCATTCCTGTACCACCCTCAGAAAGTCCAATGAGTTTTGGTGATTCTGATCCTATTGCTGAAACTGATCAGTCACCTGAACCTGCTTTTGAACATCTCCGTTCAGAACCAGTAATAAAAAAGCCTAGCAACATTCCATTTTATCCTCCAGTCAGTTTCAAACTACCTTCTGAACTGACTATTGGATCAGATGTACATGCTGCTTTTCCTCTGATATCAGGCTCTACTGAGCAACCTCAATCTGAAGAATTTCATGATGCAAGTCATGATCTGCAGGAAGAAGAAGAAGCTGAAGGAGTATTTTTTGAAGCTCCTCCTGAAGTTACTCAGAGAAGTTCTTGCACTGATATCAGTATTCATCCTGGTCAATACTCTAAATGGACAAAAGCACATCCAATCGAGCAAATTATTGGAGAGTCCAGTAGAGGGGTTCAGACCAGAAGAGCCACAAGCGATCAATGTTTAAACGTCAGCTTCTTATCTCTAATTGAACCCAAGAAGATTGACGAGGCTATGCAAGACCCAAGCTGGGTTGAAGCCATGCAAGATGAGCTCAACCAGTTTAAAAGAAATGATATATGGGAACTCGTTCCTTGTCCTAGTAACCTGAAGAAGGAACCAATTGGGACAAGATGGGTCTTCAGAAACAAGATGGATGAAGATGGTCATATCATCAGAAACAAAGCAAGACTTGTTGCAAAAGGATATGCACAAGAAGAGGGAATAGATTTTGATGAAACTTTTGCACCAGTTGCTAGACTTGAAGCTATCAGAATATTCTTAGCTTTTGCAGCTCATCATCAGTTTAAAATCTATCAAATGGATGTCAAAAGTGCATTCCTGAATGGAGAACTAGAAGAGGTCGTTTATGTGTATCAACCACCAGGGTTCATCAATGAAGAAAAACCACATTGGGTGTACAGACTGAACAAAGCCTTATATGGTCTGAGACAAGCACCCAGAGCCTGGTATGATACTCTTACTAAACATCTTCTTAAAAATGGTTTTAAACGTGGTGCAATTGATAACACTTTGTTCATATTGCATGATAAAAGTGATATCCTTTTAGTACAAATTTATGTTGATGATATTGTGTTTGGTTCTACAAATGAGAAGATGTGTGAAAAATTTTCTAAAATCATGTCTTCTGAGTATGAAATGAGTATGATGGGTGAACTGACATATTTTCTGGGACTTCAAGTAAAACAAACTGAAGATGGTATTTTCATAAACCAGGAAAAATATGTCAGAGATTTATTAAAGAAATATCAATTTGATTCAGTCTCATCAAAAGATACTCCTATTTCTGCTCCATTAACTTTGGATTCTGCTCCACATGGAAAACCAGTGGACCATACAAAATATCGTGGTATGGTTGGCTCACTGATGTATTTAACTGCAAGTAGACCAGACATAATGTTTGCAACATGCCTTTGTGCTAGATTTCATTCTGATCCCAGAGAAGCACATGCAAATGTTGTTAAAAGGATCTTCAGATACCTTAAGGGTGTCCCCAGATTGGGTCTTTGGTATCCCAAAGGCTCCAGTCTAGATCTAATGGGTTATTCAGATTCTGATCATGCAGGTTGTAAGATAGACAGGAAAAGTACCACAGGTGGGTGTCATTTCCTTGGTGGCAAATTAGTAAGCTGGACCAGTAAGAAGCAGACTGCAGTATCACTATCCACTGCAGAAGCTGAGTATATTTCTGCAGCAAGTTGTTATGCTCAGATTCTATGGATGAAAAACCAGCTGACTGATTATGGTGTTACTTACACAAAGACTCCAATATTTTGTGATAACACTAGTGCCATTGCCATATCTCACAATCCTGTGATGCACTCAAAAACCAAGCACATTGATCTCAGGTATCATTTCATTCGTGATCATATTCTGAAAGGAGATATTGAATTGCACTTTATTCCCACTGATAAGCAACTCGCTGATGTTTTTACAAAACCTTTAGATGTCAAAACCTTTAAACATCTAGTCAGTGAGTTGGGTATGTTAAATCCTTAGACTGGTAATCTTGTTATGAACGCCTCAGTGACACTGATCTGGTTCACCAGTCTGAGCGATCCATGTAATTTTTGCTCGCCTAGCTATCGAACGCCTTTGTGATACTATCTTGGCACTTATTAATTCATGAATCATCACTTCAGGGGGAATGTTAAATATTTTTCAAACTTTAAGATAAACCTTCATTTTTGAGGGGGAACCTTTTTTGCTCAGAAAAATGTATTTAACTGCAAGTAGACCAGACATAATGTTTGCAACATGCCTTTGTGCTAGATTTCAGTCTGATCCCAGAGAAGCACATGCAAATGCTGTTAAAGGATCTTCAGATACCTTAAGGGTGTCCCCAGATTGGGTCTTTGGTATCCCAAGGGCTCCAGTCTAGATCTAATGGGTTATTCAGATTCTGATCATGCAGGTTGTAAGATAGACAGGAAAAGTACCACAGGTGGGTGTCATTTCCTTGGTGGCAAATTAGTAAGCTGGACCAGTAAGAAGCAGACTGCAGTATCACTATCCACTGCAGAAGCTGAGTATATTTCTGCAGCAAGTTGTTATGCTCAGATTCTATGGATGAAAAACCAGCTGACTGATTATGGTGTTACTTACACAAAGACTCCAATATTTTGTGATAACACTAGTGCCATTGCCATATCTCACAATCCTGTGATGCACTCAAAAACCAAGCACATTGATCTCAGGTATCATTTCATTCGTGATCATATTCTGAAAGGAGATATTGAATTGCACTTTATTCCCACTGATAAGCAACTCGCTGATGTTTTTACAAAACCTTTAGATGTCAAAACCTTTAAACATCTAGTCAGTGAGTTGGGTATGTTAAATCCTTAGACTGGTAATCTTGTTATGAACGCCTCAGTGACACTGATCTGGTTCACCAGTCTGAGCGATCCATGTAATTTTTGCTCGCCTAGCTATCGAACGCCTTTGTGATACTATCTTGGCACTTATTAATTCATGAATCATCACTTCAGGGGGAATGTTAAATATTTTTCAAACTTTAAGATAAACCTTCATTTTTGAGGGGGAACCTTTTTTGCTCAGAAAAATGTATTTAACTGAAGCACTTCAGAAAATCAAAAATATTTCAGTTGAATTTTATTAACTGAGATGGTTCAGATCTCTTTGGAACTGACCATGCTCAGAATTTGTTTAGTCATCACTGAAATACAACATCTTTTCAAAATATTTTTGATACTTGGTCAATTGTGTGTACACGTGACCTACTGCATACTATGTTTTTAACTTACGTTGGTCATGCTTATGTGTCACACAAGTTGCGCCGTAAAAGGGAAAGAAATTAGTACTTTTTCTGAAAAAGTGTTGCAGGGTGGGGTCACTCAAACGTCTCTGCATTAAATGCGGACTTGACCCCAGAAATTGTTTTTAATTGGAAAATCATTTTATATTCCATCTTAAATTCAGATTCTCTTTTCTCAGCTTATTACAAAATTAAAAGGAAAGAGAAGTCTGCATATTGCCTTTCCAAGATTTCTGAGCTTATGTTTCATGGATATTCTTGGTGATGCTTATAATCAAGCTGGACCTGAAGCTTCAGTACCAGAATACAGCAGAGATTTCTCAAAGGCATCCACTGCTAAAGATGAGCCTGAACTCTCCTCTGCTATGCTTCAGGTATTTAATAAAACTGTTTCAGCCACACTAGCTGGTTCAGAAAGGTCACTAAGTGGGCTACAAAAGAATGTGGGACCCGTTAGTCGACCTAAAGAAAAGTTGCCAATCGTTGAATCTGGTAACGATGCACCTGCTTCTGCAGATGTTGAACCAGAAACTGGTGCGGGTACTAGTGACCCAAACCAGAGCATATCTGACCAGATTGTAAAAGTGAATGCTTTCTGGGATGACGATGAGCTACCTCAGGGGAATCTTGATTCCCTTGCTGATTTTGAGTTTGACGAGGGATTATTGGAGGCGAATCATTCTGATTCTGAGCGAGCCACCATCCTCGCAAACGCCCCTCCTCCTCCCCCAGAAATCCAACAAGAACAAGAAATTAATCCTTACATTCCACCACCTCCATCTCATCAACATCCACTTTTTCCACCAGGCACTAATCCTGCCTATGTCACCGATCCAACTTTCACTCCATCACTTCAATTTCTTCACCCCCAAATTCACAACATCCCACCGCCCATCAATTATGATGCCCCAATAGAGAAGGACTTGGATTCTGAGACAGAATCTGAGAGTCCAACTGATTTACAAATGAATAATGTACTTAAAGGGCTTGGTAAACTACCATTTGTTGCTCCTGCTTCTGCTCAACCCCCACCTCCTTTAAATGTAGAAGCACAGTTAGAGAAAACTCAAACCGAAGTCCAAAGCCTTATTCTTAGGGTGGAGGATTTAACCAAATCTCTAACTGCCAATACTAGTTCTGTGGCTGATATGAAAGGTGCTCAGATGTTTCTTGGAACTGAGTTAACCAAAGTTACTAGAAATGAAGAACTAGTAGTTGAGAAGCTGAATGAGCTGGTGATGACTTGCAACAAGGTGAGCTCTGCAATCAGAGAAGCCTTCAGGTTAACAAAGAGAGATGTGCAAGCTTCGGTGGTTGCAAATTTGACATCTTGTGTTCAGTTGTTGAAGCAAGATTTTATGGCTGTTGGAAGAGAAGTGCATGAGTTGGTTCAGAAGCCAAGTATAAATGAGAAAGAACTTGGGGCTTCTATAAGTGTTGGTATTTTAGATAATCTGAAGTCTGAGCTAACTCAGAATCTAGCTGCTCAGATTTCAGAATCCATTTCTGAGAAGGTTGGTGCGGAAGTTAGAATGATGATTGCTGAACTGACCAAAGACACAAATGACAAAGTGGACAAGGCTGTAAATGAAGTAAAAGATTCAGTGTCCAAGCTTGAAGGTTCAGTTCAGAATCAGTCCAAACAGTTAGATGAAATTCTAACTCTTCTGAAGAAAGAAACTGTTATTGCTCCTCCTCCCTCTGCTCCTTTCACTGAAGAAGATAGAAAGATGTTGAAGGATGTAAAAGATCAAGAAGCACTGAACCTTAATTCTTCATTCAGATTAAGGGCCCAGTTTGCTACAATGGCAAAGGGTATATGTGATTGCCTAGAACAACAAAGTTGGGAACCACTGAAGGCAATTAAAACTTCAATTGACCTTTATGCTAAAATGCCTTCAGAGATTCCCAAAGGGGGAAGTGTGCCTATTGGTTTGCTGGCTAGTACTCAAGAAATGATTGAAGCAACCAAGAAACAAACTGAGGTACCATCTGGTAGTGCCTCAGTTCAGGGGGAACAAGTTCAGAAGATAGACAAGGGCAAAGGCAAGGCTCAAGAAGTAGAAGAACCAAAGAAAAGTTCTAAGGGTTCTGGGATTGTTGTTGGTGAGAATGTGGACGAACATGGTTATCCCTTGCACGATCTTGAGGCTGATAGTAAGAAGTTGGAAGCGTTGCAAAAGCAGGTTTCCAATCAATTTATTATGTGGAGGGAAAACAAAGAAAGAGAAAGGGAACAACATCTGAAGATGGGGACCCTTGATCATATAGATGCTGTAGCTCTTGGTTTATCATTGGAAAGATACTTGAAAATCAAAAATGATCCAAGAGTGCAAAAGGCTATTGTTGATATGCTTGAGTATGAGTGTGGGATGAACTACTCTCCTCTGGAACAAAAGTTAGAAAGTCTGACCTTTAAGTTGTCCATTGAAGACTTAAAGAAAAATAGAGAAAAAGAAATGGCGATCAAAAGGAAGGAAATTCTGGCCGAAGTTCTGAAAGTTGAGAAAGAGTTGCTCAGACCAACCATTAAGCCCAAAGTGACTGGACCAAGATCATCAAGAAAGAATGTTCGTGATGTTGATCTTTCTACCTTCAAACCAATGTCTGATGATGCTATTGAAATTGAAAGAAAACATGAAAGGGATCAATATGAGCATTATATGAAGCATCGATCTCATTCAGCTAAAATAGTTGATATGGAAGTAACAAAAGCTGATGATTGAAGCTTTTTGACTTGGTTGTTAAAAGAGAAGGAAGGGCAGCTGAAGAATACCATCAGGTTTCAGTGCACGAGTTTGGGATTTCTGAGCATAGGGAGATGATCCAGATTCTGAAGGGGAAGCCTAAATCTGCCTTGATTGGTGCATGGTTAGCAAGAATACAACAAAAGATGCAGGCCAAGGTAGAAATTGAAGGAAGATTGTTTGCAAAGAAGGATCATTCTCCACTGAAGAGAAAACCTACTGAGGCACCTTCTGGTTCAAGGCCTGCCAAGAAGTAGTTTCTTTTCAGTTTATCATATACTTGTAATATATTTACATTTGTAACAAACATTTCAGTTTGTATATATATGTTGCAAATTGTAACCAATAAGTAGATGGTAAGTTTAAGTTAGAAAACCACAAGTAAAATTCTGAGACATCAATGATCTATAAGATGTACTTAGAAAAGTTTTACAACTTAAACAAAAACTTGCATTTCAGACTTACAAACATGTATAGATAGAAGTCTGAGATGCATGCACTATTTCTGAACAAATAGGGGGAATTTGTTAGGTCGAAATCGACCAAGTATAATTTGTTCAGAAATAGCTTGAAGTTTAGTGAAGACATTTATACAGAATTCTGAGATGTCTCAGAATTCCTTCACTGAAGCTTCACTTCAGTTCAGATCAAGACAAATCTGAAGCATTCATTCTGAAGTCAAAGACTGAAGCATGAAGAAGAGAATCATCTCAGAAGCGAGCAAAGAGAGATTCTACCAGATCGAAGACTGAAGCATCTCAGTATAAAGTATTAACAACACTTTACACTGATTACGAGGAAGACTTTTTACTTTACATCCTT
>CM067167.1:253139223-253214223 GCA_034093135.1 Erigeron breviscapus
TTCAGGAAATCAAGTTAATCAGAGACAGAATGGATGATTATATGCTTACATTGCTAGGATTGGACTTGCTTTGGACTGTCTGGATCCATGATCCTTATTTCCCTTTAATGGGTTATGCTTAGGATCAACTACTATCGTTTGAACTATTTCTTTTAAATATTGATTGAGTGTGTATCTTTGATGAATGTTGATTATTGTAACACATTTGAATAAGCTTGTAGATTGTTTCAATCTTATGAATGCATATAGTTTGACTCTACATAATTTCCATGTTGTGCTGTGCTTTTCTAAGTGATACCCCATGATTCCGCCATGTTGGGGTGTTACAAAAACACTCAATCACTGTACACTGTCCCAGAACTACTCAGGAATCTTGACTCCTTGGTATCTGAAACTGGGGAGGTTGAGATTCCTCAAAGAATGTTGTGGCATTCTCTAAAACCGTCTCACCAACACCAAGTGGTTCGGAAAGGCAACTGGGCGGGCCTCAAAACAATGAGGGACCCACCGGTTCGTCCTCTGGTGTTATGACTGTTGTTGGGTCTGAACAACAATCTAACCCTGCCAGTTCCAGCGTGTCAGTCCCTACAGATACAACTGCAGGCCTCCAAACAGGTCCTCCAGCTATACAAAAGGCTCCTCGAACTCGTCGCCCTAGGTTACAGTCAGTACGAGCCACTGACACTAGTACCCAAGCCAACCCTCCAGTTTCCTCCCAACAGGAAGCTGGAGAGGGTCAAAGGGAAAACTTGCAAGCAACCACCCTCGCAATTTCTGTAGGAGAGGGTGGTGAAGTGAATACTGGGTCAGCCCATGTAAGTGCACGTTTATGTCAATAGCAGTCTAGATTGTTTGGGCTTACATTGTAATATGTCTTTGTAATGTGATTGTCATTGATGAACTTAGTATTATGCATAGAATACTAGATTAAGTTTAAGTATTAAATGTGTAATTAATCTGCTTAGTGTGAATTGCGACCTCGCAATTCACATAGGAAATACGACCCCGTATTTGCAGGGTCAAATACGAGGCCAATCACATTTACGACCTCGTAAAAGTGACGGGCTGGGCATGGATTTGCGAGGCCGACTCGCTGAAGGCCATGTTGGGTGTTTCCTATAAATACCGAACCCTAACAGAGATTAGGGTTGAACATTTGTCGAAATATCAAGCATATTTGCAGGTTATAGTCGTCAAGCATTGTTCCGCTAACCTAGAGAAGATCTGCGAGGCAGCAGATAATCTGAAGGCTTGTTGTGAATCACCAAGTTATCGTGAGGGATTCCGCACCTCAAAATAACTGGAGCAAACTATTAACGATCTGATTCAAGGGGACTTACAAGTGGTATCAGGGCCTCTTGGTTTCATACCGGAAGGTTATAGTTTGTTGGTGATAGTCAACATCGATTTAGGGTCATTTAGACATGATTCTTTCACGAGTTTACGACCGAAAATATTGTTCGTGACCTCTATTGGTGTTTTCAGCAGTCGAAGGTGTTATTTTGGCTATTAGGGTTTTGATTTCAAGAGAATTAAAGGTTTCAGCATCGTTTGCGACCTCGTGGGCTCGTATTACCTCATCCAGCTCAATTTACGACCTGGGTAGCTAATTACGACCTCGCTTTATTACGACCTCGTATTTTTACGACCTCGTTTAATTTACGACCTCGTTTATTTACGACCTCGTTTTTTACGACCTCGTTTAATTTACGACCTCGTTTATTTACGACCTCGTTTAATTTACGACCTCGTTTATTTACGACCTCGTTTTTTACGACCTCGTTTAATTTACGACCTCGTTTATTTACGACCTCGTTTATTTACGACCTCGTTTATTTACGACCTCGTTTAATTTACGACCTCGTTTATTTACGACCTCGTTTAATTTACGACCTCGTTTAATTGCGACATCGTATTTCTTACGACCTCGTTTAAATTTACGACCTCGTTTATTTTTTGAACAGTTCGTGAATTTTGCTAGCTCGGAGAAAATGACGTCCCAGTTACCCGCAAACTATCAAGCTTTGTTGAATCAATTGATTCTAATGGATCATGAGACCGGAAAGGCCAATTCACCACCCAAGTTGATAAGCCTTGATAGATATTTCAATTGGAAGGGCAGATTCGAGTCATATTGTAGACTTATGGATGTACGGATGTGGATTTGTATTGTTAATGGTTATGTTCATCCAACAGTGACAAATGAGCAAATGGATGTTGATAAAAAGAAAGACTACGAGGCTGAAAGTAAGGCTTTGGGATCACTCCGAATGGCTCTCCAAGGGGAATTCTTGCACTTGTTTGAAAAATATGATAGTGCAAAGGGCTTATGGGATGCACTCAAAGATCATTGTGAAGGTGATGAAGATCTCAAGAAGAGAAGAAAAGACTTGTTGAAGAAACAGTACTATGTATTCACAAGTTTCAAGGATGAATTTCTTGATGAGACTTTAATTCGTTACAGTCATCTGCTGGTTTAGCTTGCTTACTTTGGGTATAATCCTGATCCAGAAGATGTCATCGAGAAGTTGTTGGATTCTCTTCCAAGTAAGTGGGAAGGATTTGTTACTTCAATTCAACAAAATCCCGAATTTAGCAAGTGGACTCTGGATCAAATCATTCGAAGGCTGAGAGGTCAAGGTATGAAATGAAAGTCGAAGGAAGCAGGTAGTAGTGATTTTGTTCAGCGCCCTGAACTCTATCATAGCAAAACAAGCATTCCTTCTCCAAAAACTTCAACTGGAGGGATTACTGCCTTCTACAGTGGAGATAATGATAAGTTGAAAATGACGATGGATTCTGACAACAACTTGATGTATGTGACTTCTCCGGAATCAGCTATGGTAGTCCATAATGGGAATCAGAATAGTAGTTCTCCAAGCTCGGGTTTAACAGGGATGCCGATGAGCATAAGATCTGCTGAGGGACATTTGGGCATGCTGGCTTCGTTTGTGTCTGCTCATGAGAAGTTAATTGGAGGAAAACTGACTGATCCTGATCTGGTTAGGGAGGATTACAAGCAAGTTGATCCAGATGATCTGGAAGAAATGGATCTGAACTGGCAATTGGCGATGTTAACGTCGAGAGTTCAGCGATTCACTGGTAGAACTGGAAGGAAGGTCATAGACGATAAAGTAGGGTTTAATAAGACCAAGGTGAAGTGTTTCAGCTGTGATGGTTTTGGACATTTCGCACGTAAATGTCAGAGGCCAAGACGGGACAACAATTCAGCTACCGGTCATCAGAACTTCAATCAAGGTGGTTCTATTGCAAGTCAGAATTCAGGGCGTCAATATGCTAATACTAGGAACCAAAACTCAGGAGAAACTGATAAATCGAGAGCTTTGGTTGTGCAAAATGATGGTACATATAACTGGGGTTCAACTAGTACCGATGATCAGAATCATGCATTCATGGCAGAAATTCAAGACTTTGATGGAGGAATGAACGATCTTGTTGATAATTCATTCGACTATACACTATATGCCAGCACGGATGATCATGATAGTTTTCATCAGAAGGTAGAAGAGGAACCTGAACCATCAAAACCAGTAAGAGCTGAAGTTGAAGGAGCTTCCACTGAAGCTAATGAAACCATGGAAATCGAGAAAAATGATAAAAAGGTAAAGATTGAGATACCTGATAATCTGAGTACAGAAGGGCTCGTGAATTTCGTAGCCAATCTTGAAGCATCAGAGCAACAGGAGCTACTAAGGAAGACCGCAGGTTTATGGTTTGTCAATAGTGGATGCTCCAAGCACATTATGGAAGACAAGGGACTATTAACGGATTTTACTCCTGTTAAATGGTCTTATGTCTGTTTCGTGAATTCCAAAGGCGGAAATATTTCCGGGGTTGGAAGAGTTGTAAAAGGAAGTGTTTTAATTGATAATGTTAATTTTGTTGAAAAACAGGATCAGAACCTTTTCCAGGAGTGTTAATGTCTAAGAAGGACTTAGAAAAGGAAAAAGTCTATCTTACTCACTATACATTAAAAGGTAGTGATCGAGTTTTTACCGAGATGGAATTTTCAAGATTTTTTTTCCTCGGGTTTTGATTGATAAAGTGTGGAGTGTTGAAGTTAACAAAGAGGATCGTAGTTTTGATTGTCCAAAGGTTGTGCCTCTCGTGTTAACCCCTGAGCAAGAAGAGATATGTAGGTCTCATGAGCAAGCAGTCAAGGACTTTGGAGATGTGTTAGATGGACGAAAGAGAAAGATCCATGAAACTCATGATCACTGTTCCAAGAAGACTTGCTCTTAGTAGTTTATTTTCTTTATTGTTCATGTAACAGATATAGTACTATAGAAGATCATATTAAGATGATGATCTATAAGTACAGTTTCTTGTCACTTATATTTCTATTTCATATTATTGGTTATGATTTATGTCAATTCCAGAAGTTTGCCAGTTTATTCACATGGATGAAAGATTTTGTGTTCTTGAGGAAGTAGACATCAGTGGATGTCAGTCTTAGGGGAGATATCGGAATACTTAACAGCGAGTGAATGCTTGTTCACAGGCTCTGGAGATTACGGTTAGAATTTCCTTTGTACTCCCATAAAGATAGACAATGAATCTACTATATCCATTACCAATAATCCTGTTAAGCACAGTAGGACTAAGCACATAGACATACGGTTTCATTTTATACGTGATTATGCTGAAAAGAAATTAATAGTCCTAGAAAAGGTGCCGAGTGACTTTAATTTAGTTGATCTGTTCACTAAGGCTTTCGACCGAACTCGTTTTGAGTTGTTAGTCCAATTGATTGGAATGAGAAATCTATAGTGACAGTGTCTCTCAAAAGGAACTTTGTAAAATGTGTCAGTGTTTGTGTTGTAATGTATGTGAGTCATATAGTGTCAGAAAAACAAAATAAAAATGAGAAAAACCAGAAAAGAAAAAGAAAATAATAAATAGAGTAAGGTCACTGCATCAAGACGATTAGACGTGACGATACTTTAGCTTTTAAGCCTACTTAATTGTACTTTAAATTGCTCAATTCAGTGATACCATTATATGATGTATCGGTAGGCACAAAGTACCAAGGTTTCCTTATAATCTGAACTTAAATGTATACAAGGTTCTTATGGGAAACATATTCAGATATATGGCTGAGAATGCCTGCTTTTCAAATGATTAGATCTGGTCCTTAAATCTTATGAAAGATCTAGCATTGTAATTATGTATATTTGGTCATTATATAGAAGGTCTCGGGTACATACATGTGTGTGTATTGCTTTTCGGATGTATATTTGTGACAAGATATGCAAATATCTAATTAATCTTTTGAAAATTATGGAGCTAATGTGGCCTTTGAGATTCGGACAAGTAAGTCTTTGGGGTGTCTTTGTATACCTAGCCTACTAAAAGCTTCTAACTTGGGATAGGTTGTCAGAAAGTTCGCTACACGGGTCTCATCGAAAGTCACGGGTTTCCATAAGCGCTTTAAAATGATGTCACAAATATGCAAGTACTTAGCATTATGCAATGTTGGGTATATTTCCGTACGTGAGTCAAGTTAAGTCGCTTTGCGTGTGAGGAATCACCGACCTGTCACCGCTGACTTGATTCTTAAAGGCCGTCTCCCTGTAGTTACCAAATGTCTTAATCTTAGTGCTTGTGTCGATTGTGAGAGTATATCTGAATGTGGGTCACTTAAGTTCGCAAACTTGATTAAGTGACATATTAGGCTACTCGGGTTACATGGTGACTGTCCTTGGCCAGGGTATGTCGAAAGTGTCACAAACCAAAAGGAAACTGGAAGTACCGAGTGTTTAAGAGGACAAACATATTGGTAATCGTTTTTGGATCACTGTTCATAACTAATAATAAGAGAATTATTTCTCACTTGTAGGCTTATGTAACATGCTAATCTGATCTAATCAGCAATAACTGATGACATATCCCTCCTGCGGTACGAAGAGAGAACAGTAGCACAGTACAATACGAAGACTCTCTGTAACGAAGGATTGCGCTGAAGATGAAAAAGATAAGAATTGTTCCCTATAAAATCGGAATTTGTTTTATCAAATTGGGCCGGCAAATATGGATATTAGATTCCTGGCCCTTTATCAAAAAAACCCTAAATCTCGGCTTCCTCTCCAAGTCGAGCCTCCCTTATAAAAAGGGAAGCGTAAGACATATTGAGGGGATCCTCCTCTTCTAAGAGATACGCGCATATAACGCTCATCAATTCAGCATAGCCGGTCTGCCCCCATACCGTAACATACGATCGAACAAGATCAAACTCATAATCATTGCAACAATCTCAAATGACCATATATCACTCGTATTCGATTGGCGTAAAGAGACAAGAACTCTACCTTCGGGGAATCGCCAACAAATAACCAAAAACATCCATCATCCCCTTTTTCTAAACCTAATATCGGTTTGGTGTACAATCATTTGGCGCCATCCGTAGGACCAAATTCAAAATCAAAAACCCGCGACGAAGATTTTTGTGCACTCACACCGCAAAGAATGGTGAAGAAAAACAAGAACAGACCTCTGAAAAACAAGAGGCCTGCTATGACGATTAATTGAATGACAACCAATCACTCAGATCCTACTAGGGTTAAACCAGAAGGTTTTTATTTCCCTCCTTTGGGGGAAAATAAGCCTTCAAATGACCCCCTCATTATCCAAGCCACGATATTTAATATCGAGGTACGACGAGTCTACGTAGATAGCGGAAGTGAATGCGATGTCATCTTCGAACATTGCTTCCTCAAATTACTAGACGCCCTACGAGCTCGAAAATCGGATTCCCGGGGTCCCTTAGTTGGCTTTTCGGGAGAGCATGCATGGCCGCTGGGAGAAATTGACCTAGACATCACTATCAGTGATGGGATACACGAGAGGACTGAAACCTTAGACCTCTCGATAGTACGATCTCCTTCGCCCTATAACATTCTTTTGGGAAGAGCTGCGATGCAGCGGATGGAGATAGTACCCTCAGTGATCCATAGGCTTGTCAAGTTTCGATCCGAAACGTGGATAGGCTCGATCTGCTCATCCTATGATCCAACGAAACAAATCAACGATGTGAAGAGAATAGAAGACGGAAGTTCCTCCGCTCCGAAGGAACCGCAGGGAGAAGAGGATACAACGCAGATCGTGGTCAACTCAGACTTTCCAGACCAGACGGTCTCTGTAGGTATCCACCTCTCAGATGAGTGTAAATATAAGCTCCGGAAGCTACTACAGTCAAACAAGGATATTTTCGCATGGGAGTACAAGGATATGATTGGGGTCCCTAGGATCCTCACACTGGAAGGAAAACCCTTCGTGACGGAACACCGTTTGAACGAACGAAAACATGTAGAGCTGGTTCACCAGAAAAAACGTAGCCTCTCCGCTGATAGAGACGAGGCTCCTAGGAAAGAAGTAGAGGAACTATTGAAAGCCGGGATAATAAGAGAATCTGCCTACCCAATTTGGATCGCTAACCCGGTGATGGTAAAGAAAGGAGATGGGGGGTGGCGAATGTGTGTCGACTTCACAAATATAAATAAGGCATGTCCAAAAGACTGCTACCCCCTACCTGAGATTGATTGGAAGGTGGAATCGCTAACTGAACACAAACTGAAGTGTTTCTTAGACGCATACAAAGGGTACCATCAAATCCAGATGGCGGAAGAGGACGAAGATAAGACAGCATTTTACACAAGCAATGGAACTTACTGCTACCGAAAAATGTCGTTCGGCCTGAAGAACGCGGGGGCTACGTACCAAAGGTTAATTGACAAGGCATTCGCCACGCAAATAGGAAGGAATCTGGAGGCATATGTGGATGACATGGTCATCAAAAGCAGAGACGAAGAAGGCCTCATAGAAGACATTCGAGAAACCTTCGGAAATCTCCGAAGAATAAACATGAAGCTCAATCCTAAAAAATGCTCCTTTGGTGTAGAAGAAGGAAAATTCTTGGGATATTATATCAGCAATAAAGGTATACATGCGAATCCCTCTAAGGTGAACAAGTTAAAACAAATCTCAGCACCAAGGACGATCAAGGAAGCACAAAGCTTGAATGGAAAACTTACCGCGCTAAGCCGTTTTCTTTCTCGAGGAGCTGACAAACAGCTCCCCTTCTTCAAAATATTGAAAGACTGCGTCAAGAATAAGGATTTTGCATGGACGGATGAAGCGAATAAAGCTCTGGAGCAAAAGAAGGAATACATCGCAGACCTACCTACGCTGACAGCCCCGAAACCAAAAGAAACGCTTTTCGTATATCTGGCAGCTTCGCCTGCATGCGTCAGCGCAGTGTTAGTGGCCGAAAGGGACAGGCAGCAAATACTAATCTACTTCGTAAGCAGAGTTTTGTAGGGCGCAGAAGCCAACTATCCAGAATTAGAAAAACTCACCCTAGCGCTGGTTCACGTAGCACGAAGGTTACGAAGGTACTTCCAAGCACACCCTATTGTCGTGCTATCTGATAAACCAATAAGACAAATACTGTTGAAACCAGAAAAGTCAGGAAGGGTGGCTAAATGGGCCATCGAGCTAGGGGAGCACGACATAGAGTTCAGAGCCACACATGCAATTAAAGGACAGGTGTTGGCCGATTTCATTAGTGAAGTCCACGAAGAAGAAAATTCGATGACACATTCTGTGTCGCTGGAAGTAATAGGGAATGTTGAAAAGCAACACTTGGAAATTATATACAGACGGAGCCGCCAGCTCCGATGGCTGCGGATCCGACCTCATGCTAATTAGCCCAGAAAACAAAGAATTCACCTATGCATTAAGGTTTGAATTTGAAGTAACAAATAATGAGGCCGAATATGAAGCACTACTAGCGGGGCTTCGGATCGCAAGGGATATGAAGATCCGAAATATCCAAGTATATGTTGATTCCCAATTGGTAGCATGCCAAGTGAAAGGGGAATATGAGGCAAAACAAGACACAACAAAGTCCTATCTGCGGAAGGTACAGGAATTGATAGAATGTTTCAGCCACTTTGAAATAGAACACATTCGAAGAAACCAGAACAAAAAAGCGGATGCCTTGAGCAAATTAGCTTCCCTCACGTTCGGACATCTAGGGAAACAGGTCCTAGTGGAAGTTTTAAAAGAAAGGTCAATCGAAGAAAAACAAATATCGGACATTATTGAGGAGGAAGGAAAAAACTGGATGACTCCCATTTATGAATTCCTAATAAGTGGGATACTCCCAGCAGATAAAGACGAAGCCCGGAAGATAAGGGTTAAGGCTCCGCAATATAAAATCCTTGACAAAAAATTATACAAAAAAGGATTCGTCACGCCATGGCTTCGTTGCACGGGGCCCAAGCAAGCTGAAATGATTATCCGGGAGATACACGAAGGAATCTGCGGAGCTCATTTGGGAGCAAGGTCTGTCGCTACAAAGGCAATGAGGCTAGGGTATTTCTGGCCAACCATGCATCAGGACTCCGCAGCGCTGCTAAAGAATTATGAAGCATGTCAGCTATGAGCTAACGTCCCAAGACAACCGAAGAATGATATGACTTCGGTTATTTCATCATGGCCCTTCATACAGTGGGGAATCGATCTTGTAGGGCCACTTCCCGAGGCTCAAAACAAGAAAAAATTCTTGGTGGTAGTCATTGATTATTTCACTAAGTGGGTTGAAGCAAAGCCGCTTGCTGCGACAAACGGAGATCAAATAAAGAAATTCGTATGGGAACACATCGTATGCAGGTTTGGGATACCACACACAATAGTATCCGATAACGGACCACAATTCGCAAAAGGAGTCTTCCCCGAATTTTGTAAACAATTGCAAATCAAGCAATCATTCACATCCGTCTACCACCCTCAAGGAAACGGACAGGTGGAGGTAACCAACAGAGAAATAATCAAAGGGATAGAAAAACGGCTGGGGCGAAGCCACAAAGGGTGGATAGATGAGTTACCATTGGTCCTTTGGGCTAACAGGACAACACCAAAGCGAAGTAACGGAGAAACTCCATTCAACTTAGCGTTCGGAACGGAGGCCGTAGCACCAGCAGAGTTCCAGGTCTCCACCTATAGATCGAGTGCAAAATACCGAAGGAAATTCAGAGGAATTAAGAATAGACTTGGACTTACTGGAAGAACGAAGAGAGATCGCAGCCATCAGAGAGGCCGCCTTTAAAAAGAAAATTGAAGGATACTACAATAAAAGAGTAAATCCCACAACTTTCAAAACAGGAGACTATGTGTTACGGTTAAACAGCGCAAGTGAGAAAGAGTACACAGGGAAGTTGGGTCTGACATGGGAAGGCCCATACCGGGTACAGGCAACCTTCGGGAATGGAGCATACAAGCTCGAAACTCCCGAAGGGGCTCCAGTCGACAGGACTTGGAACAGTTCAAACTTGCGAAAATTCTATTGTTAAGTTTTCTCTCCTTTATAGTAATATGTATAAGCTAGAATGCTTTTTGCAGTATTTAAATAAAAAGCCCTTACGAGGGATATCACATCACAAAAGACCAATAGTCTCACAAGAGACCAATAGTCTTGAAGGACCAATAGTCTTCAATAAATCAATATAAGACCAAATAGTCTTATAAGGCCATATGCCTCGAATATTTAACAGTAAGCAGTAAGCCCCATGAGGGATAATGCATTAACATAAAGGGTAGCAACCTCAAAAAGGGAATAAGCTGGCAGGGACGCCTGAACAGATGACCCAATATACGCAAATATATGCACCAAAATATGGAATACAATAAGGACGATAAAGTCTGATACATGAAATTCCATAAATAAATAGTTTGAAAATAAGAACTAATCAAAATGGGGCTTCACGACTAAAAAGTCATAGGCCCCGGAGTTACAAAGATGGATAATATCATAAATATAATTACTATGATAACTTGCCAGTTTCAAAATGGCTTGGTCAAACATTTCCTTGGCCTCCATATACTCGGGAGATTGCTCGGAATGGGTAGCAGACAGTTTACCCTTCTTCTTGGAAGAATTCGCAATGGCATCAATCAAATCAACCACCTGTGGACCAGTAGCAAGAGTCTCGCATACGTGAGGTATTACCTTCTTCACAAAAACCCTTACCTCCTCCCGGAGTTCCACATTCTCGAGATCCTTCTGCAAAAGCTCATCATGACGCCTCCCCAAACCTGTGCGAAGAGCCTTCACCTCCACATCTTGCTCCATCAACCATTTTTCCAAAGCAACAATCCTATCCAGTAAATCCCCAACCGCAAGGTTCGACTCCTTCAACATGTCCTGAGAGTATTCATATTCTCGACATAACCCCTTGATCAAGAGGTTCTTCCGCTCGCTCATATCCTCTGAAAGCAACTCTTCCTCCATAAATTTACGAGCGGTGTTGCCGGAAAAAGAAACAAGGGGCGGATCAGCAAGACCTTTTCCCTTCTTCACAGCCAAATCATCCAGGGGGGCGGAAGAGGAACCAATATCAGCAATATTTCTTTTTGGTGCCATTTTTTGATAAAGGCAATGGAAGATCTGGAAGAATGACAAGATATATCAAACAAGAAAAGTAGGTAACAACGGCAAAAGAAGACCTACAAATTGATGGGACAAGTCGCAGAGATATAATGATGAAATTGAAAGGTGGAGAGAAATTTTATATATAGGTGGAAAAATAAAAGCCCAACCGTTGATAAGAATGCTTCGAGATACGCGTACTGACAAACAAGACCTTTTTTTTTATCAAAATACGTCCTCAGTAATTGGTAAAGTCACAGGAATAGCCCAAGACAATGCTTATTTGGCAAAAAACATTCCCTTGGACTGGGGGGCTTGATGACATATCCCTCCTGCGGTACGAAGAGGGAACAGTAGCACAGTACAATACGAAGACTCTCTGTAACGAAGGATTGCGCTGAAGATGGAAAAGATAAGAATTGTTCCCTATAAAATCGGAATTTGATTTATCAAATTGGGCCGGCAAATATGGATATTAGATTCCTGGCCCTTTATCAAAAAAACCCTAAATCTCGGCTTCCTCTCCAAGTCGAGCCTCCCTTATAAAAAGGGAGGTAAGACATATTGAGGGGATCCTCCTCTTCTAAGAAAAAGAGATACGCGCATATAACGCTCATCAATTCAGCATAGCCGGTCTGCCCCCATACCGTAACATACGATTGAACAAGATCAAACTCATAATCATTGGCACAATCTCAATTGACCATAAATCACTCGTATTCAATTGGCGTAAAGAGACAAGAACTCTACCTTCGGGGAATCGCCAACAAATAACCAAAAACATCCATCATCCCCTTTTTCTAAACCTAATATCGTTTTGGTGTACAATCAGTAACTTTAGCTCTTGTAACTATGTTATTCGTTTATGTTGTGTGTGTGTTTTTCGTGAAATGTTTAATTTTTATTTTTTACTGTTGTATTGTTTAAATAAAAGTTCCTATTGCATGAGAGACAGAGTCAGAATAGAATCTAGTTTCCAAGAGGACTTAACTACGTTCTATGAACACTGAATAAACGAGTAGGGTAGTTAAGCGATAGTGTTATGATCAAAAGCTAAAAGAAAGTGTGTCATAATTAACAGAATATGAGTTTAAGGAAAAGAACACAGAGTTGTTGATTTCAATAAACAAATATTAAGTTAATGCCTTTTTGTTTTGATCTTAGAAAGAAGATTTTCATAAGAATGAACACAGAGATGATTCATAGTTTGAATTTTATCTTTGAAAAAGATTTTCGTTTAATCAAAAGGATTTGAAACAGAGATTTCAAATGATTTTGTTAGGATATGTGCAAAATTCGAAAGTGCTTGCAGTGAATTATTTGACCTTATTGTGACTTAGGTTAATAATAGACTGTTAAGTATATTCATTTTATCTTGAAAATTTCTTCAATTCTTCAGACTGTATGCTATTATTTTGAGAAGATTTGATATTTTTGTTGAGATGTGCAGATAACAGGACGACGAACAGATGAGTTTTCTGTAGGTTGTGAAGTTAAAGTGCAAGAATGACGAATACACAGAGATTGTATAGGTCATTCAGTGTTTAACCAAGATGTATACTAGTTTGATGAGGCAATCATAAGAGTATTACATATGGTTTTGTGATTTTTGCATGATGAAAGTAGATATAATTGGAAGACCTTAGGTTAGGTTATCCGTAAAACAATGAGACAGAGATCTCAAGAGTTTAGTTTTTGATTATTTGTAGTTCTAGACTAAGATAATGTCATATGGATTTTTATGACTTATGATAGTAAAGAATAACAAAATGGAGAAGAAAATGAAAAATGTAGTTCTAGATTAAGTCATTGCAGTTATAGTAATGAAATAATGAAGAATAACATTATTATTTTTATCTTGTTCGTGTGCTTTTAAGCTTGTATGTGCAGATATTAGCACAAGAAGCTGTATTTTACATGTTTTGTCTGAAGATGTTGATCATAATCAGAAGAAACATTTAGAGTTATGAAGATATGGAGACATGAGAATTGCTTGTTGAAACAGGGTCCATGCTCCTGAAGTTTGTGATTCAAGTTTCAAAATTTCTGGTTTTCATGGAAGTCAACTAGTTCAGGATTGATTGTTGGAAATTCTACCTCTCTATTACATGCCGGTTATGCAAGGCAAGCAGGGACTCGAGCAATATATCCAAGAAGGAAGATTGCATATGCTTAATTCGGAGGGATTTATCGTTGAGGGGGAGAACTACAACAAGCTATGGTGCATTAGTTGATTATCATGACGATACAGAGAGTTTGAAGTTTGCCTTTCAAATCTGAAGTTTCAGTAGATCAAGTTTCGGGTATAGCAATTAAGTTTTGTTGTCTCGAAATTATCTTTTTCAGTGTATTTGCAGAGAAGTCAATCTCAAGGAAGGATTTCTAAGCAAAAGACTGAAGTGTTCAAGACAAAGCTAAGATCATCAGGTTTTTATAATATTATTTATATAGTAATTACAAGATGATGATAGTAATATTTCTATTAGTTGAAGATCTTTGATATAGAAATTTCATTTTAATATAGAAGATTATCAAATTTGTATGTAAAACCTTAGACATAGACATAATGTGAATGTAGAAGGTTAAGTAACACCTTAGACATCGACATAATGTGAATGTAAAAGGTTATCAACTTTATAAAGCCTTAGACATAGATATATCGTTTAAATTTGAAAGATTGTCAAATATATTTTTGAAATCTTAGAAATAGAAACGTTTATATGAATGTGAAAGAAGTTGTTATATTGATTATCTAGATCATATAGTTTTGAAAGGTTTTCATAAGAATATGACGTAGTTAATCAATATTATGTGTAAAATTTATATGATTAAGCAAAAATATTCAGAAAGTTTATTAACTTAATCATAGTTATGTATCCCAGTCATGAATTGAGGGGGAGTACATAAGAATGATGGTAGTTATATTGATTGATCATAGTTATACACCCTAGTCAAAAAATAAAAAAAAAAAAAAAAAAAAAAAAAAAAAAAAAAAAAAAAAAAAAAAAAAAAAAAAAAAAAAAAAAAAAAAAAAAAAAAAAAAAAAAAAAAAAAAAAAAAAAAAAAAAAAAAAAAAAAAAAAAAAAAAAAAAAAAAAAAAAAAAAAAAAAAAAAAAAAAAAAAAAAAAAAAAAAAAAAAAAAAAAAAAAAAAAAAAAAAAAAAAAAAAAAAAAAAAAAAAAAAAAAAAAAAAAAAAAAAAAAAAAAAAAAAAAAAAAAAAAAAAAAAAAAAAAAAAAAAAAAAAAAAAAAAAAAAAAAAAAAAAAAAAAAAAAAAAAAAAAAAAAAAAAAAAAAAAAAAAAAAAAAAAAAAAAAAAAAAAAAAAAAAAAAAAAAAAAAAAAAAAAAAAAAAAAAAAAAAAAAAAAAAAAAAAAAAAAAAAAAAAAAAAAAAAAAAAAAAAAAAAAAAAAAAAAAAAAAAAAAAAAAAAAAAAAAAAAAAAAAAAAAAAAAAAAAAAAAAAAAAAAAAAAAAAAAAAAAAAAAAAAAAAAAAAAAAAAAAAAAAAAAAAAAAAAAAAAAAAAAAAAAAAAAAAAAAAAAAAAAAAAAAAAAAAAAAAAAAAAAAAAAAAAAAAAAAAACCTTCTAAGAGTAAAAGTGGTTCAGTAAAAAAAAAAAAAAAAAAAAAAAAAAAAAAAAAAAAAAAAAAAAAAAAAAAAAAAAAAAAAGGGGGGAAGGGGGGGGGGTGGGGGGGGGGGGGTGGGGGGGGGGGGGGGAGGGGGGGGGGGGGTGGGGGGGGGGGGGGGGGGTGGGGGGGGGGGGGGGAGGGGGGGGGGGGGGGTGGGGGGGGGGGGGGGGTGGGGGGGGGGGGGTGGGGGGGGGGGGGGGGGGGGTGGGGGGGGGGGGGGGGGGGGGGGTGGGGGGGGGGGGGGGGGGGGGGGGGGGGGGGAGGGGGGGGGGGGGGGGGGGGGGGGGGGGGGGTGGGGGGGGGGGGGGGGGTGGGGGGGGGGGGGGGGAGGGGGGGGGGGGGGGGGGGAGGGGGGGGGGGGGGGGGGGGGGGGTGGGGGGGGGGGGGGGGGGGGGGGGGGGGGGGGGAGGGGGGGGGGGGGGGGGGGGGGGGTGGGGGGGGGGGGGGGGGGGGTGGGGGGGGGGGGGGGGGACCGGGGGGACCCCACACCCACACTTTTTTTTTTTTTTTTTTTGTGGGGTTTTTTCGTTGTTGTGTTTTTGTCCCACACAAAAAACAAACCCCCAAACAATACAGATCACAAGTGGTACAGATCGGGAAAGCTCATTTCGAGAAAGTTTTGGAAAGATTGATCATGAAAAGTTAAAGACTTTGTGTAAGTTTATTAACTTTTCAGGTTTAAGACGAAGATCGAGGAAAAGATGAAAATTTGATGCCTACAGGTTTGGTCATTTTAATTTTTCATATTTCCAGGAAGTTCGTGGTAATCGATCAATTATTCAGAAACTTTGACGAAATTTTGATTTTAAAGTGTGCAGGAGGTAATTACGACCTCGTAATTGGCAAGAGGCAGAATACGACCTCGTATCTGGTCGATTGGGCCTTGTGCAGATACGACCTCGTAATTGGATGGTCCGGGTTGACCCAAGCCCATTCGGGTCGAGTGGGTATATAAACCCAAATAACCCTAATACGACCTCACAATTAAATATCAATTTTAGAGCCTTTACGACCCCGAAAAACTACTTTGCTACCCCGTTTTAGATTCGATATATCCGATTAGATCCAGAGTTTTTGATCGATATTTTTGTGTTCATCTCGAAAAACTGAATCTAGGTATATAATCTAATCGTCCAATAGTTAACCATGCAACAAGAAAATCAAGAAAATAGAGTTCGAAATTTTCGAACTAGGTTTTTCTAATTTGCTTCGATTTTGATGTTTTTGGTTAAAACTAAGAGCTAGGGTATGTTTATCGCTTGAATACGACTGTATAGAAGCAATTTTTACAAGTTTTGGTTGGGTAAATCTTAAAATCGTGTTGGGGAAGATGAACAGTGCGACGACATCGCAAAAGTGGGTTTGCTAGCCCAGATTTGCGACCTCGCATTTGTCAATTTATTTTGACTTTGTTGACTTTCAGAATACGAGTTGGATTTACGACCTGGACCAATACGATGCCAAATTGGAAAATACGACCTCGTATTTTAGAGTTTGGTTGACTTGTATTTTGACCATGAAATACGACCTCGTATTTGACTTAACAGATTTTCAAAAGTTTATTTTTTATAAAAATTTGAAAATGAGTTAATTTTAATTATAAATTACAGGGATAATTTATGTTTTAACTTAATTACAGGGATAATTTAAGTTATTTGTATATATTATGCATATGAATTTTATGTCTATTTGAGTAATTAATCATTTGTTATTGATTACAGAAATGGCAAGAAATTTCATAGCTGGTCATAATTATGTGATGAACTTCGATGATAATCAAGAAGGAACTGCTTACTATCACGAGATATTCGCTTTCTTCAGAAGATCAAGAGTTCATCATGCTTTGACTCACTCACCAGTCATCTACATAGATTATTTGAGAGAATTCTGGAATAATGCTGACTGTGTGAAGGAAGGAGATGTGTATATATTTCATACCATTGTTGCTGGGCAGCAGATACAGTTCACTGCTGCAGATCTTGTTGATATTCTTAATCTGGGCAAAGTTGAACAGGAAGGTGGTGCTACAGGTCTCACCAAATTCCGACATGAAGTTATTCAAGGTGCTTTCAGAAGAATGGGGTTTGCTGCGGATATGTCAAGTAAAACTCTGTTCAAGAAGGGTTTTTATGGCAGGTGGAAGTATCTTGCACATGTGTTGCTAGTTAGTTTAAGCAACAAGAAGTCTGGTTATGATACACTTAACCAGGAAGCCCAGGCACAGATGGTTGGCTTGGTGTTTAACAAGCCATACAATTTCTCAAAATTTTTCTTCGAAGAGATGAGAAAACAGATCAGAGCCACGGGAAAGAGGAGGTTTTTGATGTATCCTCGGTTTGTGATGATGATAATCAATGCTCGTCTCCTAAATTTACCTGTTGTGGGAGAAGTGAAGCAAGTGAGCACAATCATCAGACGTGGTTATGATGAGTTTGTATCTAGATACCCGAATGATCCAAATGCTCAAGATGTAGCATTATTTGGTGCGATCGTGAATGCCAACTACATAGCACCTACTGATGGGGTCATATCAGCTTATGAAGGACCTCAGCCAGAAGATGGTGAAGCTGCTGAGGATGTTGTGCTTCCAGAGCAGTTACATGATGTGGTAGTTCAGGCAGATGCACCGAATGAGCCTGAAGTTGTGGTACAGGTTGCAAATGAGGTGATTAATCAAGCTGGAGCCAATCCTGAGATTGTAGATGATTTATTGGAGCAAATGGCCGATCCAGAAGGTGATATCGCACAAGTGCAACGCTACAATGCCAATGTTGATGACCCGGAAGATACAGATCTGAACAGAGATATAGATGAGTATGTTGTTGGAGCTGCTGGTGGTTCTGATGCAGCTGGAGCAAGTGGGTCAGGTATTGATGCTGGAGATAGAGGAAAGGCTGCTGTTGATGTTGAAGCAGACAGAGAGCCTTCTGTTCATTCAAATGATGATTCTAGCAGTGACGGAGATGAGGATCCTTACAGATTTCATGCATTCATCAGAGTTGGATATAAGATGGTTCCTAGATCTCTAGTAGTTACTCAAGGAGGAAGAAGATGTAGAGAGACTGATGAAGATTGGGTGCCAGAGCAGCCGTTGCTTAAAAGAAGTAGAATTGTCAGGGCACAAGAGATTTCTGCTGCTGCAAGTGGCTCACAAAGTGTGCCGGTTGTTGTTCCTGAGACTACACAGCCACAGTCACGTCCACAGACAAGTGAAAAGGCTACTTTGAGTCTTGCTGATCTACAGAGACAGATGTCTGAGCAGAGGGAATAGCATGCGAAGGCTATGAGTGAGATGAGAGGCCTGGTCAGAGGTTTGGTTGATGATTTGAAGGTTGTGAGTGACAAGAACACGGTTCTTGAAGACAAGATGGGCAAGGCCGAGGAGGTAGTGTCCAAATTGCATAATAAGTTTTTGGAAGTTGATGACAAGGCTGTCAAGGTGGCAGATGCAATGAAAAAGGGAGTTCAGATCCCTGATGAAAAATTGCATGAGCTGATTGATAACTACATGAAGTTAAAAGCTGAGAGAGAAAGCTCAGGTTGCAGAGGTGATGAGCTAGCTAAGGCAAGGCATGATGATGATCATAATGAAGATCCAGATGCTGCCAGAGCTACTCAAGAGCTAGGAGGTAGTTCTGTTTTGAGAACAGAGACTCAAGGTGAGTCTAGCCAGGCTGGTGTTGCTGACAAGGAAACCTCAGAAGCTCCACAAGCTCAAGAACTGATGACTACAGAGATAAACATGGTAGTTGAGCTTGAGGCACCTCAGACCAAACCCCTTACAGAAGATGTTAACGTTGATCGATTAGATAAGGGTAAGGGTTTGGTATGTAGGGCAATCTGCTGATGTTACTCTTGATGCTGATAATGCTAGTGCTCAGGATAGTGAGTCTCCCGACACCGACACTACTACAAACACTTCTACCGAGTCAGATTTGCATCCTGCAATTGTTAAGAGACTGGAGAAGCGTGAGGGTTATGATCCAGAAGCTTATATGAGAGCTAGAGCAGAGATTGCGGATTATTATTATGATCCAGGATCTATGAGGGATCAGGAGAAGAGGCGGTTAGGTATTACCCATACTCTTTCAGAGTCAGATTCTGATTACGAGACTGAGAATGAGAAGGAGCCGAGCAAGAGCAAGAAAAGGAAGCAGAGGAAGTAGATTAATGACAAAGACAAGACGAAGACATTTATTTTAACGTCTAGAAGCTATTGCCAAGGGGGAGTCTGTAAGTGCACGTTTATGTCAATAGCAGTCTAGATTGTTTGGGCTTACATTGTAATATGTCTTCGTAATGTGATTGTCATTGATGAACTTAGTATTATGCATAGAATACTAGATTATGTTTAAGTATTAAATGTGTAATTAATCTGCTTATTGTGAATTGCGACCTCGCAATTCACATAGGAAACACGACCCCGTATTTGCAAGGTCAAATACGAGGCCAATCACATTTACGACCTCGTAAAAGTGACGGGCTGGGAATGGATTTGCGAGACCGACTCGCTGAAGCCCATGTCGGGTGTTTCCTATAAATACCAAACCCTAACAGAGATTAGGGTTGAACATTTGTCGAAATATCAAGCATATTTGCAGGTTATAGTCGTCAAGCATTGTTCCACTAGCCTAGAGAAGATCTGCGAGGCAGCATATAATCTGAAGGCTTGTTGTGAATCACCAAGTTATCGTGAGGGATTCCGCACCTCAAAATAACTGGAGCAAACTATTAACGATCCGATTCAAGGGGACTTACAGCCCAACCCAGAGTAGAGTCCGTGTCTGCACAACTGGTCGAAAGCCAAATTTCTGACACTTCTCTTACACGAACTGACGACGTCTCTGGCCAGTCACAGCTGGAGACTGAAGTTCCAATCTCTACGGCCAGTGATGCTATGACTGTGGATAGAGCAGTTATAACTGAGGCAACCACAGTGACCTCTATTCCTGATGAAGTTGCTACGGCAACTGCACCACCAACTGATGAAACCATCCAGGAAATTGAAGATGGTCATCAGGAGTCTAAACCACAAGTTCAGCCATCTCGATCATTCATTAGTCTGGTCATGGATGTTGATGAGTTCCAGATAGAGTCTTCGGATTCTGAAGGAACAGCTTCAGATACAGAGATACTTGATTCTTCTGTACAAGATCAAGACCCTTCATCTCTTATCTCACCCCCAGACCAACAAGTTTCAGTTTCATCTCCACAACATGTGCTCACTCATATTCCTCAACCACAACAACAATCACTACTTTCTTCCCTTTTTGTGCCTAGAAATAGACACATGCCACCGCCGCCGCCGGCTAATGTGCCTGAGAATACTCGGTACATTCAGCCACTTGTGCTTCCTACCTTTCCTTCTTTAACCCCTCCTGTTTCTACTTCTTTGACTACTGGTCAATCATCTGGTGAGGTTTCCCTTAATGTGCCTCCTCCAGTTACTCCAGTGGTCCATGCTGCTGGTCCAGTGACAACTTCCCTTCCGTCACTGGACACTCAATTTGCCTCCTTCCAAGTCGACATCCAAAACCTTCTTCAAAGGGTGGAGGTGTTAGGACCAGTTTCGCTGAAATAGGACAGTCTCCAGTTGCACCTGGAGACTAAGAAGATTTGTCCAGAAATATATTGAAGTCCAGTTGCAGCGTACAGTTAAATGCAACTGAAGACTTCCTCCAGTTGAGAACTGACCAGTTGAAGTCGAAGACAACAAGTGGAAGATAGAGAATGGCAATGGCAGCGAAGCCCAGTTGGCATTCTAGTCAGTTACAAACTGGAGACCATCAGTGGAAAGCCCTTACAAAGCTTTACACTGATTACGAGGAATTGACCTTTATGCTTTATGTGCTAGTACACGGATAAAAGAATTTATCTATGTATAAAGTACAAAAGGTACATAAGCAGGTTGAGAAAAGTTACTTTATTCTGTAACTTTACACAACTGTTAGGACCAGTTCACCTGGCCAGTCACCAGTTCACACTGACCAGTCACCAGTTGCATCTGGTGACCCAGTAAACTGGTGACCAAGATGATTTGTCGAGAAATATATTGAAGTCCAGTTGCACCGTACAGTCAACGCAACTGAAGACTTCCTCCAGTTGAGAACTGACCAAGTTGAAGAAGCATTCCAGTTGAAGTCGAAGACAACAAATGGAAGATAGGGAATGGCAATGGCAGCGAAGCCCAGTTGGCATTCTAGTCAGTTACAAACTGGAGACCATCAGTGGAAAGCCCTTACAAAGCTTTACACTGATTACGAGGAATTGACTTGTGTGCTTTATGTACCTTTACCAGGATAATAAGCCTTATCTTATTATTTAAGTATTAAAAGGTACATAAAGGTGGTTATGTAAAGTCACTTTAACATGCGACTTTACAATGCTTTTTAAGGAATTAAATGCTATTCCTTAAATGCTCCCAACCACATTTGTACGGCTAAAGTTAACATCCCAATGTTAACTTTGCCTATAAATACAAGTCATTGCACAACCAAGAATTAAGTTACTTCACAAAAACGAATAACTTCACACTTTGCAAACCTGCAATATTCTTGGTGAACTTGTGCAATATTCTCTCAATCGCTAAAAGGAACATTTCACTACTTTAAGTGTTTCGATTGTTGAAGAGAAATTCCGAGTATAGATCAATTGTATTTCATAGGTTGTTAGGATATTTACATTCGTGTATTATCTTGGTTCCGCATCAACCTTGTAATTTGTTTAATATCAATAAATAAATTACACATTGAAAACTACATATTGTCTTATCAAGATTGTTTACAAGTTATTTGTATTATTGCATTGTTCTTTACTTATTGTCTTTTATATAAGTAATCTATCTAGAACTTGGTATATACCTCTGCAACTGGTCGTCTCCAGTTCAGCAAGTATATTGCAAAGTAACTCCACCATCGACATAGAGGTGTCTTCAGTAGTACCATCTAACAAGTTGGGACTTACAAGTGGTATCAGAGCAGAAGGCTAATATACTTGCCTAGATCTGCAAAGATGAACACTACTGAAGGTGGAGATGGTTCTGGTTCAGGTGAAAACCCATCTAATACAAATGCACAACCTTTTCAAAATGTTAACACCAACCCTCCTCCTCCTACTGCCCCAAACCATGTCCATGTACATTACTCTAACACTCCTGTTCCAAAATTTGATGGAAACAGTGAGACTTTTGGTACATGGAAAGCTAGAATGCTTTTGCACTTTGGTGGTATTGAGAGGTATATGTTGAAAATCCTTAAGGATGGACCATATATACCCATGTCTCTTGGGGTGAGTCCTCTTCTTGATCCTACTGGAAGAAGAGGCTCAAGGGAAAAGCCAGAAGGCCATTGGTCTGATGAGGATCGCAGACTGGTAGACTTGGACACCAGACTGAAAAACATGATCCTTGGGGCTGTCCCTGAAGACCTAATTCCAACACTTGTGTTGTTTCCCAGTGCCAAGTCTATGTGGGATGAATTAGTGATTCAATTTGAAGGAGGTGATGACACTATTGTCACCAGAAAAGTTGCTTTGAACAAGAAGTATGAATCCTTCTTTGCTTTGCCCAATGAAAGTTTAACTGGTACATATACCAGATTCTCTAGCCTCATCAATCAGTTGAGAGGTTTGGGTGTAGAGAAGGATAAGGATATTCTTCTTGAGAAGTTTGTGATATTCTTCCTTCCAAATGGGAAAACATGGTTCTTGTCTTGAGACAAGGTAAAACCTTGCACACTCACACTCTTGCATCGCTCTATGGAGCCTTCAGATTCACTGAAGATAATAATGCTGCAAGACTTGTGGCTGAGCAAGATGCCATGAACCATGCCCAGAGTCCCAAGGTTGCTAGTGCAACTGAGCGACCTTGTGCTGCTTTAATGTCTGCTGAGAGTGTCCAGGTACACTCGATGAAGGAGATGTTGAACAGTTTCTTAAACTCTGGGCTGACCACTGAAAACAGTGATGGTTGTAATGAAACTGACGATGATGATCTGGTCGCCATGATTGCTAAGACCTTTAATAGGTTTAAGCATAAATCCAAAAGATTTAATGGCCCCAACAATGCTTCCAGCTCCAGCTCTCTGGATAAGACCAATCTTACATGCTATAAGTGTGGCAAGAAAGGTCATTTTATGAAGGAATGCAGATCTAGTCAGTTGAATAACCAAACTGGCCCCTCTGTCCCTAATTTCAATCGGCCTGATGATAGCTACAAAGCTAAATACAAGAAGCTTAAGGCCCAGATTGCCCTCCTGTCCATGCAAAAGGAAAAGGATCAGTGCTTAATGGCACAAACTGAGGGAAAATGGGAGTACTCTGATGACTCATCTGATGATGAAGAAGAGGAAAGGGACATGTGTTTCATGGCTTTGGAAGATCAACAACAGCAGCATATGGTGAAAGAAGATGTCATCTCTGGAAGATGGGTGGACATCATACTGAAAAAGGTATGTGACTATGATAACCAGGTTGACCCTGAACTAAAACTAGACCTGGCTGAATCATTAAGTGGTGATTTGGCATTTGTGGAAACTGTTAGAGCTGATAGTGAAAGATATCTTGACACTATCTTAATTGAACTGAACAATGTCAAACCACAACTGAATGATTTGCAAAGTGTCCAGTTGGCTCTCAAGGAGTCAGTTTTAAAGATTGAGGCTTTAGAACTTGATAATCAAAAACTATTTTCTGATTTTGAAAAAGCACAAAAGATTATCAAGTCATGGGTAAAAGCATCTGGCAAAAACTATGATGCATTTTCAAGAACTATCGATGCCCAGAAAAATGCATGGAAATCTGAAGATCTGGAGATGGCAGCTCTTATACCAGATCTTCATGCATTGCCTCCAGCTCTCCATGTTGAAACACCTTATGATCAACCTGAAGCTGTTGAAACTGAAACCAATGAGACCACCCCCATTGAGGTTAAAACTGGAGCCAAACAGGCTAAAGCTCCAGTCAAAAAGGCCATTGTTAACAAGCCTTTACCTCATAAGTCTAAGGAGCCCAAGACCCGACAGACTAAATCTCCAGTTGAACCAATGTCCAAGGTTCAACTGCCTGAACAAAATAATATTTTGGTTAATCTGGAAAGGCAACTCCAACTTTTGTCTCGGCAGGTTCAGAGTTGTACTGCCCGGATTAACAATCTGGAAGGAGGTTCACCACCTCCAGTTTTAAAACAAAATATTAAATCACTCCCTTCTGTACCTAAACAAAAGAATGTTCCATCTGGAACAAAATCTGGTAAACTTAAGGTGAGTAAGTATCAAATACCAATCGTTTTTACTTCTGCACCTGGAGCTGGTGATAATGCTCCAGATGTAGCCTCCAGTTCAACACCTCAACAATCAACTGTGGCTTCTGAAAAGAAAAGATGGGTTCACAAAATGAACTAATGATTTTTGTGTGTGTGTAGGGCGATCGAAAGAAAAATATCTGGTATCTGGACAGCGCTGCTGGCCGGACTATGACCGGATGTAAGCCCCTACTGGAAGAGTTCACTGTCCAAGATGGACCGACAGTGACGTTTGGTAACGATCAATCTGGAAAGACTGAAGGATATGGTGTGCTCAATAATGGACAAGTCAAATTCAAAAGAGTTGCATTTGTGAATGGTTTGAAATATAACTTGATCAGTGTAAGCCAACTTTGCGATGATGGCTTCAGAGTATTGTTCGATATTGCACAAGGCACCATATTTAACAAGGATTGGAAAGTGGTGATGATTGCACCAAGAAAAGGGAATGTGTACATCATGGATATGGAACCAGCTCCAAAAGAGCAATGTTTCTATACCAAAGCTGATGAGGACACCAACTGGCTATGGCATAAAAGGTTATCCCACCTTAATTTCAAAAACATTAACAAGTTGTCTCGCAAGCAACTGGTTGATGGGATACCTCAGATTTCCTTCAATAAGGAAAAACCATGTCCAGGGTGTGAGATGGGTAAGCAGAAGAGAGCCAGTTTTAAAACTAGGCAAAATTTTAGCATCACTGAACCTCTTCACATGCTTCATATGGATCTTTTTGGTCCAGTGAATGTTCAAACTAGAGCTGGAAAGAAATACACTCTAGTTGTGGTTGATGAATTCACCAGATATTGCTGGGTGGTATTCATCAGATCCAAAAGTGATGCACCTGCTGAAATCATCTCTCTTATCAAAAGAATTGAGCTCAAGTACACTCGAAAAGTTTGTCAGTTGTGAAGTGATAATGGTACTGAATTCCAAAATAATGTACTTGAAACATTTTGCACTGACACTGGCATCTCTCAAAACTTCTCATCAGTTCACTCTCCAGAGCAAAATGGAGTTGTTGAAAGAAAGAATCGTACACTGATAGAAGCGGCCAGAAGCATGCTATCTGAATCTGGTCTTCCCACCAGTTTTTGGGCTGAGGCAGTTGCAACTGCTTGTCACACCCAAAACCGGTCAGTCTACATCAAGAGACATAAGAAGACTGCCTACGAAGTACTCAGGAATCGTAAACCAAATATTGGATATTTCCATGTATTTGGTTGTCCAGTTTATATACTGAACGATTCCAGTCAGCTTGGAAAGTTTGATGCAAAAGCTGATGAAGGGGTATTTTTAGGCTATTCAGATATTCGAAAGGCCTTTAGAGTTTATAATTATAGACTCCAAAAGGTGCATGAGACAATTCATGTCACATTCGATGAATCAATTGAAGCAATCAACAAGAGACCAAGCCTTGATATTTCTCCAGTCATTCCAATCAACTTTGGTGAAACTGACCAAGTTCATCGGTCAGTTGTCTCACCAAAAGATGCTTCCAGTTACAACAAACTGGAACCAGTCAAGAAGAAGAAAAGCACCAGTGACACATCATTTTATCCCTCCATCAATTTTAACTTACCACAAGAATTGGTGATTGGATCAGATGTACGTGCCACTCCAATATCAGCACCAGTTCAAGCACCTACTTCTCCAGTTACTCATGAAATACCTTCAACTGAGGAATTTCATGATGCTAATCGAGACCTCATTGACTCTGATGAGGATGTAGAAGTTGTTTGGACTGATCCTTCTCCAGAAGCTGTTGCAACTGAAGAAGATCGCCAGGTGACTTGCACTGATATTGTAGTTCACCAACCTAGTCAATACACTAGATGGACTAAAGCCCACCCAATTGAATGAATTGTGGGTAATCCAACTAGTGGGGTTCAGACTAGAAGAGCCACCAGTGAGCAATGCTTAAACGTCACCTTCTTATCTTTAATTGAACCAAAGAAGATTGACGAGGCTATGGCAGACCCAAGCTGGGTGGAAGCTATGCAAGAAGAGCTCCTCCAGTTTGAAAGGAACAATGTTTGGGAGCTTGTTCCTTGTCCACCAGGGTTAAAGAAAGAACCTATTGGTACCAGATGGGTCTACCGAAACAAAATGGATGAAGATGGCCATGTTGTAAGAAACAAGGCCAGACTAGTTGCCCAGGGTTATTGTCAAGCAGAGGGCGTTGACTTTGATGAAACTTTTGCTCCAGTTGCAAGACTTGAAGCCATAAGAATATTCTTGGCTTATGCAGCCCATCTGCAGTTCAAGGTCTTCCAGATGGATGTCAAAAGTGCGTTCCTTAATGGAACATTGGAAGAAGAAGTTTATGTTAAGCAGACTCCAGGTTTCATCGATGAGAAGCATCCTCATTGGGTTTATAGACTGAACAAAGCATTGTATGGTCTAAGACAAGCCCCAAGAGCCTGGTATGATACTTTAGATAATACCTTGTTTATCTTGAAAGAAAGAGGTAATATCTTATTGGTACAAATTTATGTTGATGACATTATTTTTGGTTCACTGATGTACTTAACTGCCAGTCGACCAGATATAATGTTTGCAACATGTTTATGTGCCAGGTTTCAGGCTAACCCAGAAGAATCACATTTGCACGCTGTAAAGCGTATCTTTAGATACCTGAAAGGGTGTCCTAATCTTGGTCTTTGGTACCCCAAAGGCTCAGGATTAGATCTAATGGGTTATTCAGATTCTGATCATGCAGGTTGTAAGATTGATAGAAAATCCACAACTGGTGGTTGTCATTTCCTTGGAGGAAAACTGGTAAGTTGGACCAGCAAGAAGCAGACTTCAGTCTCTATGTCCACTGCTGAGGCAGAGTACATTTCTGCGGCCAGTTGTTGTGCCCAGATTCTCTGGATCAAGAACCAGTTACTAGATTATGGTCAGAAGTATACCAAGACCCCAATCTTTTGTGACAACACCAGTGCAATTGCTATTTCTCACAACCCAGTGATGCACTCCAAAACAAAGCATATTGATATCAGGTATCATTTCATTCGAGATCATGTTATGAAAGGTGATATTGAAATTCATTTCATTCGAGATCATGTTATGAAAGGTGATATTGAAATTCATTTCATCCCCACTGACAAACAGTTAGCTGATGTTTTTACTAAACCTCTCGATGAGAAAACCTTTAAACATCTCATCAGCGAACTGGGAATGTTAAACCCTTAACTGGAGCTTTCTTTGTTATTGAACGCGTCAGTAACACTGATGAAGTTCTCCAGTTGAGGAGGTCCAGATAATCTTTGCTCGCCAGGCTATCGAACGCCTTTGTGATACTATCTTGGCACTAATTGATTACTGGATCATCATTTTAGGGGGAAAGACTCAAAATAATTTTCTGACTAAAATTCGTTTTTGTTTGAAAATGCAACTGGAGAACTCTTCAGTTGGAAACTGGTACTGGACTGATCCTCCAGTTACCAGGTTCAGTCTTTGTCTAAACCTTTATAACGTTACAAATACTTGGTCAATATGTGTGACACGTGATGATACTTGAGTGTTTTAAACCACTTGATATCGTGATCTGACGTGTTTGAAACCATTTTAAGTACTTGAAAACTGTTTGTATTGGGAAAACAAAAAGTGAGTGGGGTCATGGGTAAAGTAAGCCGTCGTAGCATTTAATGCTGACATGGTAACATTTAATGCTTACATGGAAAATTATATTTTTATTTCAAAATTCAAACTCTTTTTTGTCAAAATATCTTCAAAATTGATTTGGTTTAATAAAATATAATTTTTGGTTTTACATTGGGATCTTGAATCCCCTTATAAATACCCTTATTTACTCCGAAACTCATTTACTTTTCTTTCTCTTATATTCCTTCATTTACTTCTAATCATCAATATTGCTTCATTCTTCTCTTTGCTTCACAAATCAAAAACCCTAAATCCTAAATTTCATTTTCATTCTATGGCTCCTAGATCATCTCGATCAAGAGATGTAAATCTCTTGACTGTTCCATACAATCCCTCACCAGATGTCTCACAGGCACCTGGTGCTCCGAGTTGTGCTGCCATAAAACTAAATCCAAATAATCCTATGGCCAGCCTTCGAGGATCTCAAGGGTCCGATACCCTTATTGGTAGAATTCAAAAGTTTTTAAAGAATTCTCCAATAGGACCCTCATTCTCTCTAAACCCACGTAAGTTGTTTCACGACTACTTATGTGAGTTTTGGTACACTGCCGTTCTTTCTTCCGATTGTTCCTCCATCAGTTTCACTTTAAAGGATGGAACAATCCAGTGTACCTTGACCGCTGAAGTGTTAAGGGATGCCTTACGCCTTAACTACTAGAGAGAGAATGAATCTCCAGTCGTCTTGCCCCCTAATATAAATTTTCGCCAAGTGCTCCTGGAAATGGGACACAGGGAGTGTTTGGAGAATGGGGTGCTCAAGACAAAAGGTGCGATGACCATGAAGGGTCTTACCCCTTCATGGAGGTATTTTTTCATCCACCTGGTGGAAAGCATGGGTGGGAGTTCTGGTGGACTTGACCAGATCAACTCCTCACAAGCAGAGATGGCTTATTGCTTTTGGAACGGTTTGAGAGTGGACTTTGCAGATATTCTGTATAGAAGCCTGGTGCAAAAGCTGAAGGGCACAAGGGGTGTTTGTACCCCCTTTTCAAGGTTCCTCTCACTCTGTTTTAAGCAAATTCTGGGCAGGGAAGCATATAATGGTACAGATTCTCCGTACACTGCTCCAGATATGCTTAGGAATCTAGACTCACTGGTATCTGAAGCTGGTGAGGTCGAAATTCCAGAGCGAATGCAACTGGCATTTGCTAAAACTGATGCACCTTTGGAAAGTGAATCAGAAAGACAATTGGGCGGGCCTCAAAATAATGAGGGACCCTCCAATTCGTCTCAAGTTGTGGTTGAGGATAGAGCAACCATAACTGAAGCAACTCCAATCATGTCTATCCCTGGTGAAGATACTTCGGTATCTGATCCTCCAACAGATGCACCCATCCAGGAAACTGGGGAAGGTCATCTGGAGACTGTCCAGGTAACTGAACAGCCCTCTGTCACATTCATGGATCTGGACATGAATGTTAATGACGAGGAAATCCTTATAGAATCTTCGGATTCTGAAGGTACTGAAACAGACTTGGAGATTCTTGATGCTTCTATACAAGCTCAAGACCCTTCATCTCCAGTCTGCCCTCCAGACGCATCAATTTCACTTTCACCACCTGAGCAAAATGTGCCTATAGATATTTCTTTACCAATATATACCGCTCCTTTACCAACTGGGCAATTCTCACTTGCTCGAGAAATGCCCCCACCACCGTCGCCGTTGTTCACACCTGAGCATTCTCAGCATGAACAACACATTGAATTTCCAGTCCTTTCTTCTTCTACCACTCCTCATATATATTCAACTGCTGGCCTGACAACTGGGGAGACTTCCATTAGTTTGCCTCCTCCAGTTGCTCCAGTAGTAATTGCAAGTGGTCCAGTGACACCTTCTCCTTTGTCACTGGACAGTCAAGTTGTCTCTCTACAAGCCGATCTCCAAAACCTTCTTACCAGGGTGGAGGAGATTCAGAAGACACTTGACAAGAACACCAAGTCTTTCTCCAGATACCACAAGGACTCTTTGACAAACATCAAGGTGGTCGATCTGGGGATAAACAAGTTTTCTTCTAATGAAGACTTGGTGTTTGGAAAGCTTAATGAGTTGGTCACTGGCTGCAACAATCTGGCTGGTACTCTAAAGGAAGCCTTTGACCTAACTCACTCCAAGGTCACCAGTTCCATCTCAAATCTACTTGGTAACACTGTTCGAACTTCTGAAGTAGATCTGAAGGAAATTGAGAGGCAGGTCAAGGAATTAGTTGAACGACCTGGCCTAGATGTGACTGGCCTTGGAGAGCAATTGGTATCTTCAGTTGGTCAGAAGATAGAGGATACGTTGGGTGCTAGGGAAGCACATTTGATAGAAAGGGTGATATCTGAGATCACCAAGCTGGCCACTCCCCAGGTTGATCTGGCCCCACTTACCAGTGAGATCAACCAGTTGAGGGGCAGCATTGAAGGTTTAAGCACCCAAGTATCTCTCCATACTGAATCATTGAATAAACTGACCAATGAAGTGGAGAATTTGAAGAAGAGGGATGATGATATGAAGGAAAAGGTGGTTGCTGGTATAGATGAAGAATCAAAAACTTTGAATGCATTGAAAACTGGTCAAGACAAAGTTGTTGCAAATGTCTTGGCCCAGTCTAATGAAACCAACCACCTTTGGAGGTCCTTCAGAATGATGTGTGGGATATTCAAAGAGTGCAAGGATGTGCAGTCGTGGCAGCCTCTTGACCGGTTGCCATCACACCCCTCTGAATGGGAAGCAATTAGGGCAGGTCTAGATGCTGCCAAGGGGGAAAGAAGTACAGTCCTTGCACCACCAGTTGTATCTAGAAGAGAATTGAGCTTAGCTACCAGTACTGAAGCTGGTGAGCAAACTGGTGGAGATACTAGTGTAAGGGGGAATGTGTTGTTAGACAAGGGAAAGGGTAAAGTATCTGATGAAGCCCAGTCGGCCACTGAAATGGAAATGCTTGAAACTGGTAATGCTGATGTACTGCCTCCAGTTTCAGATAGTAATAGTAGAAGACTGGCCAGACTTGGTGATGACATTAAAGAAAGAAAGAAAATGAAACAAAGGAACCAAGCTGAAGCCAGGGCACATCTCACACAATTGAAATTGCTAGATATGAGTGATGCCAATCTTCTGGGTATCACTAAGGAGGAGTATCTCAGGATTAAGAATGATCCTAGGATAGTTGACCAGTTAAATGAAATGCTAGATGTTGAACTGGAAAGACACTATCATGAGGATGAGGCTGAATTTGATGCCAGAAGCTTGAACATTTCATTGGATAGGGCTAAGGAGTTAAGGGCCAGTGGGATTCTAAAAAGAATTGCTAATGTAAAGAAGGTTGTGAAGGAAGTGATGAATCCACCAAGAAGAAGGATTCCACAACCAAGAAGACCACTGACCAAAGATGCAAGGGATGCTGACCTTAGAACATTCGTTGAACCAACTGGCGAGGTCTCAAATGAAGACATTAAGTCCGCTGTACTGGCTGTTGGTGCTGGGAGTATTAAAATCACAAATGAAACTGAAGCAAGAAACTACTACTCCCAGATCATGTCAACCAGAAGACATGGTGGTACTATTACTAATGTCAATGTTACAATTAAGCCAGGCACCAAGGTTTTTCAAGTTGAAGTTAAGTATGCTGGTGGGCCATTGGTTAGAACTGATAACCCTGGTGTGCTACAATTTGGGTTCAGCGAATGGGTCGAGATGGTGAATGTGCTTGATGCTAAGGCACAAAAGAATAGGTTTGAGAAGGCATGGGTAAATTTCTTAAAGGGCAAGATTCAACATAAAGAGAATCTGGAGCAAAGGCTGAATATTGACCCTGAAGACACTCAACCTATTTCTCTAGTGATCAAAAGAAGAAGAACTGGCGAAGGGCCATCTGTTTAAGTTCTTTCTTCAGTTATCTACTTGTAATTTGTTTTACATTCTGTAACTTGTGTAAATTTCATTCCTTGTATAAATGAAGTTACCAGTTTGTAACCACAAGGTAGATAATAGATTAAAATCTAACAAACCTAAAAGAAAAACCTAAGGTATTTACTGATCTATAAAAATACCTTAGATATCTTAGATAGATTTAAATCGAACAAGTCCTTCCAGTTCACACTTGTACAGATACAAGAACTAGAAAAGACTTAGACTATATTTCTAGACAAATAGGGGGAATTTGTTAGGACCAGTTCACCTGGCCAGTCACCAGTTGCATCTGGTGACCCAGTAAACTGGTGACCAAGATGATTTGTCGAGAAATATATTGAAGTCCAGTTGCACCGTACAGTCAACGCAACTGAAGACTTCCTCCAGTTGAGAACTGACCAAGTTGAAGAAGCATTCCAGTTGAAGTCGAATACAACAAATGGAAGATAGAGAATGGCAATGGCAGCGAAGCCCAGTTGGCATTCTAGTCAGTTACAAACTGGAGACCATCAGTGGAAATCCCTTACAAAGCTTTACACTGATTACGAGGAATTGACTTGTGTGCTTTATGTACCTTTACCCAGATAATAAGCCTTATCTTATTATTTAAGTATTAAAAGGTACATAAAGGTGGTTATGTAAAGTCACTTTAACATGCGACTTTACAATGCATTTTAAGGAATTAAATGCTATTCCTTAAATGCTCCCAACCACATTTGTACGGCTAAAGTTAACATCCCAATGTTAACTTTGCCTATAAATAAAGGTCTTTGCACAACAAGAAAAACATACTTTGCATAACAGACTTTGCAACACTTTGCAAACCTGCAATATTCTTGGTGAACTTGTGCAATATTCTCTCAATCGCTAAAAGGAACATTTCACTACTTTAAGTGTTTCGATTGTCAATAGAATTTCCAAGTGTAGATCAATTGTATTTCATAGGTTGTTAGGATATTTACATTCGTGTATTATCTTGGTTCCGCAACAACCTTGTAATTTGTTTAATATCAATAAATAAATTACACTTGAAAATTACATATTGTCTCACCAATTTACTTTACAAGTACTTTATATTATTGCATTGTTCTTTACTTATTGTCACTTAAATAAGTAATCTATCCAAGAACTTGGTATATACTCACTGCAACTGGTCGTCTCCAGTTCAGCGCTTATATTGCAAAGTAACTCCACCATTGACATTGAGGTGTCTTCAGGTAGTACCATCTATTGAGTTGGGACTTACAGGAGGATGTTTAGAAGGCAATTGATAAAAACACCAAGTCTTTCTCCAGATACAACAAGGACACAATCACAAATACTAAGGTTGTAGATCTGGGGATAAACAAGTTTGCACTCAATGAAGACTTGGTGTTCAAAAAGCTCAATGAGTTGGTCACTGGTTGTAACAATCTGGCCACTTCTCTTAATGAAGCCTTTAACCTTACTCAGTCAAAAGTCACAACATCTATCTCCAATTTGCTGGGAAATACTGTCAGATCATCAGAAGTTGAACTGAAGGAGATAGAAAAACAGGTCAAGGAATAGCTGACTTTCTAACCCTTACAGGTTTATTCAAAGCAATCCCAACTGGTTCACTTGCTTGAGTTGGTGGTAAGTTAGGTTCTTCATGGGGTGCTTCATCATTATTCAAATGTTGTTCTTGATTTTCAGAAACAATGTTTGATGTTGTTGTGGTTTTAAGGACATTCAATGGTGATGGAACATCAACCCTTATTTCTTTAATATCCACAATTAGTTTTTTAGCACTCCCACTAACCTCACCCTTTTCTAGGAATTTGGCATTTCCCGAATCAACAATTCTAGGACTATGGTTGGGACAATAAAACGTATACCCTTTGGATTTCTCTGGGTAACCAATAAAGTAACCACTAACTGTTCGAGAATCCAATTTCTTTTCATGTGGGTTGTAGATACGAGCTTCTGCTGGACAACCCCAAACATGCAGGTGTCTCAAACTTGGTTTCCTTCCAGTCCATAACTCAAAGGGAGTTTTTGGAACTGCCTTACTAGGAACCCTGTTTAGCAGATATGTAGCTGTACCAAGTGCATACATCCACAAATTTTTGGGTAACGAAGAATTACTCATCATGCTCCTAACCATTTCCATTAATGTTCTATTCCGCCTTTCTGCCACACCATTTTGTTGTGGCGTGCCTGGCATAGTGTATTGTGCACATATGCCACGACTTTCAAGGAACTTTGCAAACGGACCAGGACATTGTCCAGATTCATCATATTTTCCATAAAACTCACCACCCCTATCAGACCTTATGATTTTCACTTTTCTCTCTAGTTTCCTCTCAACTTCATTCACAAACACCTCAAGGGCATTTATTGATTGAGATTTTTCATGCAACAAATAGATATATCCATATCATGAAAAGTCAGCAACAAAGGTGATAAAGTATTTTTCTCCATTGAAGGATGGTGTAACACCCGACGTTTAAAAATATGGGTTTTCAAAAATCTTTCACCTAACGGTGTTAAAAAGCGGAAGTAAAGACTGTAAAAATCAAAACCGATAAAAACATTTCGGGTTCTGCATTTAGTTGGTGTTACATGCCATATTAAACAATAGTTCAAATGAAAACCCAACGGTTTCCCAACATTAAACAACCGTTCACACAATACTACATAAATTCGACATCAAATTGAAATGTAAACAAAGTCTCCAATAAAAAGCAACTATGGGTAGCTAAGGAATCTGCATGCTTTCTACCCACGCCCTCACGGCCTGCATCTACTAGTCCTTCAAGCTAAACCTGAGGGAACAACCACATTAAAGAAACAAGTGTTAGCTATAAGAATAGCTAAGTAAGATCACACTTAATTTAAAAGCATTTGTCCAATTAAAACATTTCTTCATTATTAGACAAACTCATTAGGCACAACACACATCACACGTTCACACATAACTGCATATCAACTTCATATCAATTAGGATAATCATCCTAAATGTGCCTATCCTGCATTAGTTCACACATTGTCACACATATCTTCGTTATCTGCATATAAGTGTGCCCTGCATCACACCCGACTAGATGGTCAACCAAAAGGCTAATCATCGTATGTCGTTACGGAATGGCAAGCCAATCCAAGAGTAATCCGTATGTAGAGGTTGGTCAAACCCCTCGTATTACTCACCCTGCATTAAAATACCATGTTGCAAGGAGCCACCCAAGCAACAACTACGTCAACGCACTTAGCCGGGCTAGGGCAAGTACGGGTTAAGCTTAACACTTTCCCTGCATTAGTTTTACGAGCTCGGTTTCACACATATATAGTTTAGGTCCCTGCATTCCTAAACCGTCACACACATATAGTCTAGGTAACACACATTCCTAGACATTCACACACTTTATCTTTATTACGTTTGGATCCTTAAACGTGCACGTGACATGGCAACTTAGGAAGTCTAGTGAGCTAGGTGTACAAGCCATGTACGCATGCATATATCACACATCAACTTCATTTCTACATTTCATGCATAATGAGATACTTCGTTATACTACATAAACTGCATAACAATACACTACATTAAGCAATACTTCATTTCACTACAATAGGGACTGCATTTCAGGTCTCATGGTCAACTGCATAACCCATAATACCTCCCGTGTAACCATATGCCCACATGCAATATAAAGATACCAAATGGAAGTATTTATGTTTTGAAACCAGCTTTTGGTTGAATCCCCCAGCGTGTCAAAGTAGTGTATCTTACCTCGGCGTAGTCCACAACAATCAACAACTAGTTACAATGCAAGTAACTATGCTCGTCTACCTATAATTAGTGAACAAGCATTAGACAACTACATTCTCACGTTACTAAGGTCATAAACTAGACCCCACACGTTTTTAAAGACTCACTTTAGTTTCAGGTCTAATCTACGTGTCAAACGACGTTATAGTTCAAAATATAACATTTCCTGAAAACTGATGAGTTGCGCCGCAACCTAGAGTTGCGCCGCAGCTCAGGCCTTTTGTTGCGCCGCAATGCCTTTTATTGCGCCGCAACGCAATGCCTTTTATTGCGCCGCAACTTATCTCACTGGAAACCAGTTGCGCCGCAACTCGTTGCGATCCTGCACCACTTTGATCGATTTCATCCCAAACCAGATCCAAACCATTCCAAATCAATTTTTAGACCTTTGTACATCAAAATCCCTCATATTCAAATCATTACAAAGCATTACAACCATCAATTACATCTTACATGACTTTAATCCATCAAAACCACCATTAATCTTCCTTAAACGATTTCACCACAAACCTATAATTAATCCTAATGACTCATACAATCAAAAGGACTAAAAATCAATGATTTAATACCTTCTTTACCTGTAGATCACTAGAGGGATGTAAATCACTTGACAATACACACTCGAATCACACGTAGGAAAGCTTTTCGGCTTGCAATTTGATGAGAGGAGGCTAAGGGAGGGCTTAGGGCTTGTTTAGAGAATAAGATGGCTGCAAATGACAACCCTAATGACACCCCTAACTTCATTAACCCGTTTTTGACTTTCCACATATGTCAAAATTAGTCCCTAGGCTTCCTAATGCTTCATTATTGGTCACAAACCACTCTATGGACCATGTATAACATTAATACTTCTTTAGATGCCACTACATAGGCATTTAACTACATTATATACACACAAATCCTGCATTAAACATTTTAGGCTATTCAAACCTCACACACAATCACACTTTAACTACATATAAGCATTAAATCTAACATAGACTTAACGACACACATAATGTTGACTTAACGGCATTAGTCAACTGTTAAATAAAAAGTTGAGGATGTTACAATTACCTCCTCCTTAAGAGGATTCCGTCCCCGGAATCTCATCAGAAATAAACAACTCCGGATACTTCTCCTTCATTACTGCTTCGGTTTCCCACGTTAAGCTTTCTCCATGATTATGCTTCCACTTTATCAATACAAGATCAATCACTTTTCTGCGTAACTTCTTTTGCTTCCTTCCAAGTATCGCCACTGGTTCATCTACGATTCTCTTCATTGGGTCAATACTCACATCTTTAATAGGAATCACACTTGACTCCTCCGCTAAGCATTTCCTCAAGTAGGATACATGTAAGGTGTTGTGAATTCCATCCAATTCTTGAGGTATGTCCAACTGATATGCTACATCTTTTATGCGCGTCAGAACTTTAAAAGGTCCAATAAAACGTGGACTCAACTTTCCCTTCTTTCCGAATCGAATGACTCCTTTCCATGGTGATAATTTCAGCATCACTAAATCACCAACATTGAACTCAATAGGTCTCCTTTTCTTATCTACATATGATTTCTGTCTTTCTCTAGCCACACGTAAAGCTTCTTTAGCTACATTAACTTTTTCAGAGGTGATTTCAATAATTTCAGGACCGGTCAACTGCTTTTCTCTAGGCTCCATCCAACAACTTGGAGTCCTACATCTTCTTCCATATAACATCTCAAATGGTGGCATCCCAATACTTGCATGATAACTATTGTTGTAAGCAAACTCAATCATTCTCAAATGATCATCCCATGCTCCACCATACTCTAATACACACGTTCTCAACATATCCTCTAAAGTTTGAATAGTTCTCTCACTTTGCCCATCGGTTTGAGGATGATAGGCGGTACTCAAATTTATTCTACTACCCAACTCCTGTTGAAGACCCTTCCAAAAGTTGGACACAAATCTAGAGTCTCGATCCGAAACAATAGACAAAGGAACTCCATGCTTCGACACTACTTCATCAATGTATAACTTTGCCATCTTCGTTAAAGGCACATCTTGTCGGGTAGCTAGAAAATGAGCACTCTTCGTCAATCTATCTACAATCACCCATATCATATCATTCCCTTTCGGCGTCTTAGGTAGCTTCGTTACAAAGTCCATGGCAATATGATCCCATTTCCACTCGGGAATGTCTAATTGATGTAACAAACCATACGGCTTTTGATGGTTCGTTTTCACACGTGCACACGTCAAACACTTTGCTACAAAATGAGCTACTTCTCCTTTAATATCCGGCCACCAATAAATCGGCTTCAAATCTGCATACATTTTGGTAACACCGGGATGAACCGAATATCTACTTCTATGGGCTTCCTCAAGGATCAATTCTCGGTTACTACCAAGCAATGGCACCCAAATTCGACCCTCGTATGTTTTGAACCCACGGCTATTAGTCTCCATCACAAGGCGTTTCTTCTTTCCAATACCCTCTTGATCAATATTCTCCTTCATTAATGCCTTGACTTGAGCCTCTTTAATTCGATCAAGTAGCCCCGACTTGGCTTGAACTTGCATGCTCATCAACTTACAAGAAGAACTTTGCACCTTCCTACTTAGTGCATCCGCCACTACATTGGCTTTACCCGGATGGTATTTGATTTCACAATCATAATCCTTAAGTAATTCCATCCACCTCCTTTGTCTCACATTCATCTCCTTTTGATTAAAGACATACTGCAAACTTTTATGATCGGTAAACAAAGTGCATTTTGTACCATAAAGGTAATGTCTCCACAATTTCAAAGCAAATACTACCGCCGCTAATTCAAGATCATGGGTCGGGTAATTCTTCTCATGTGGCTTCAATTGACGTGAAGCATAAGCAATCACCTTGTCCCTCTGCATAAGGACACAACCCAAACCCGTGATAGATGCATCACTATACACAACCAAATCATCGGTACCTTCAGGCAAGGCAAGTATAGGAGCTTCACACAACTTCTTTTTCAATGTTTGAAATGCATTCTCCTGCTTATCGGTCCACTAAAACTTTACTCCTTTCTTTGTTAGTTCAGTCATAGGCTTGGCTATTCGGGAGAAATCCTGAATGAATCTTCTATAATATCCGGCCAAACCAAGAAAACTTTTAATCTCCGTAGGAGTCTTTGGCTGTTCCCACTTTGAACCTTCCTACTTAGTGCATCCGCCACTACATTGGCTTTACCCGGATGGTATTTGATTTCACAATCATAATCCTTAAGTAATTCCATCCACCTCCTTTGTCTCACATTCATCTCCTTTTGATTAAAGACATACTGCAAACTTTTATGATCGGTAAACAAAGTGCATTTTGTACCATAAAGGTAATGTCTCCACAATTTCAATGCACCAAATTCGACCCTCGTATGTTTTGAACCCACGGCTATTAGTCTCCATCACAAGGCGTTTCTTCTTTCCAATACCCTCTTGATCAATATTCTCCTTCATTAATGCCTTGACTTGAGCCTCTTTAATTCGATCAAGTAGCCCCGACTTGGCTTGAACTTGCATGCTCATCAACTTACAAGAAGAACTTTGCACCTTCCTACTTAGTGCATCCGCCACTACATTGGCTTTACCCGGATGGTATTTGATTTCACAATCATAATCCTTAAGTAATTCCATCCACCTCCTTTGTCTCACATTCATCTCCTTTTGATTAAAGACATACTGCAAACTTTTATGATCGGTAAACAAAGTGCATTTTGTACCATAAAGGTAATGTCTCCACAATTTCAAAGCAAATACTACCGCCGCTAATTCAAGATCATGGGTCGGGTAATTCTTCTCATGTGGCTTCAATTGACGTGAAGCATAAGCAATCACCTTGTCCCTCTGCATAAGGACACAACCCAAACCCGTGATAGATGCATCACTATACACAACCAAATCATCGGTACCTTCAGGCAAGGCAAGTATAGGAGCTTCACACAACTTCTTTTTCAATGTTTGAAATGCATTCTCCTGCTTATCGGTCCACTCAAACTTTACTCCTTTCTTTGTTAGTTCAGTCATAGGCTTGGCTATTCGGGAGAAATCCTGAATGAATCTTCTATAATATCCGGCCAAACCAAGAAAACTTTTAATCTCCGTAGGAGTCTTTGGCTGTTCCCACTTTGAAACAGCTTCAATCTTTGAAGGATCTACTTTAATACCTTCGGATGAAATAACATGACCAAGAAACTGCACTTCTCGAAGCCAAAACTCGCATTTAGAAAACTTGGCATACAACTTCTTCTCCCTCAACACCTCCAAAACTGCTTTCAAGTGCTCACGGTGCTCATCTTCTGACTTAGAATAGATCAAGATATCGTCAATAAACACAATAACAAAATGATCTAGAAAGGGACGGCATACCCAATTCATTAAATCCATAAACGCGGCTGGAGCATTAGTCAACCCAAACGGCATGACCAAAAACTCATAATGCCCATATCTAGTCCGGAAAGCTGTCTTTGCTACATCCTCATTCTTAACCTTCAATTGATGATAACCGGACCGCAAATCTATCTTTGAAAAATACGAAGCACCATGTAATTGATCAAAGAGATCATCAATTCGTGGTAGAGGATATTTATTCTTAACCGTTCGTTTATTCAACTCACGGTAGTCTATGCACATGCGCATAGATCCATCCTTCTTTTTAACAAAGAGAACCGGAGCTCCCCAAGGCGAGGAACTAGGTTGTATGAACCCTTTGTCAAGCAATTCCTGAAGTTGGGACATTAGCTCTTTCCTTTCTGTAGGAGCTAATCGGTATGGTGCTTTTGCAACGGGTGTAGCACCAGGAATAAGAACTATTTGAAAAGTAACTTCACGATCGGGAGGAATACCGGGAAGATCTTCGGGAAACACATCGGGAAAATCGGATACTACATCAACACTAACAATAGAAGGCTTCTCCTTTCTCACATCAACAACATAGGCCAAGAAATGACTCTTATTCTTCTTTATACATTTAATAGCCTTCATCATACTAATAATCTTTATTCCCCCACTCTTCTTATCTCCATAAACCGTTACCACATTACCATCGGGTGTAGAAAAGCGAATAATCTTTTGTGAACACAAAATACTAGCTTCATTTCTAGACAACCAATCCATACCAATCACCACATCAAAACCGGCTAAGGTAGTAGGTAATAACTGAACCGGAAACAAACGACCTTCAATCTCAATGTCACAATCATCATATCCCACACGTATATCACTAACCGTACCATTAGCAATCTCTACTTCTATTGAGCAATCTAAAGGGGTAGTGACTCTTCCTAGCTTAGGAGCAAATAAAGTAGACACAAACGACCTATTTGCACCAGAATCAAATAATACAGAGGCAGGTTTTGAATTAACAAGAAAAGTACCACTTACTACCTCATCGTTGTTCTTGGCATCATCAACAGTCATCTGCAAGGCTCTCACTTTTATTGCTGAAGCAGCTGCTTTCTTCCCGTCATTCTTCATTTGTGGGCAATCGGCAATAAGATGACCCGTTTCTTGACATTTGTAGCAACGAGTCTTGTCCCTACATTCCGTTGCAAGATGTCCCGACTTCCCACACTTATGACACCTTCTTGTCTTGTCGGAACATTGACCTTCATGAACATTCTTGCAAAAAGCACACCAAGACCCATTCTTCTTTTTTTTTTTTTTTTTTTTTTTTTTTTTTTTTTTTTTTTTTTTTTTTTTTTTTTTTTTTTTTTTTTTTTTTTTTTTTTTTTTTTTTTTTTTTTTTTTTTTTTTTTTTTTTTTTTTTTTTTTTTTTTTTTTTTTTTTTTTTTTTTTTTTTTTTTTTTTTTTTTTTTTTTTTTTTTTTTTTTTTTTTTTTTTTTTTTTTTTTTTTTTTTTTTTTTTTTTTTTTTTTTTTTTTTTTTTTTTTTTTTTTTTTTTTTTTTTTTTTTTTTTTTTTTTTTTTTTTTTTTTTTTTTTTTTTTTTTTTTTTTTTTTTTTTTTTTTTTTTTTTTTTTTTTTTTTTTTTTTTTTTTTTTTTTTTTTTTTTTTTTTTTTTTTTTTTTTTTTTTTTTTTTTTTTTTTTTTTTTTTTTTTTTTTTTTTTTTTTTTTTTTTTTTTTTTTTTTTTTTTTTTTTTTTTTTTTTTTTTTTTTTTTTTTTTTTTTTTTTTTTTTTTTTTTTTTTTTTTTTTTTTTTTTTTTTTTTTTTTTTTTTTTTTTTTTTTTTTTTTTTTTTTTTTTTTTTTTTTTTTTTTTTTTTTTTTTTTTTTTTTTTTTTTTTTTTTTTTTTTTTTTTTTTTTTTTTTTTTTTTTTTTTTTTTTTTTTTTTTTTTTTTTTTTTTTTTTTTTTTTTTTTTTTTTTTTTTTTTTTTTTTTTTTTTTTTTTTTTTTTTTTTTTTTTTTTTTTTTTTTTTTTTTTTTTTTTTTTTTTTTTTTTTTTTTTTTTTTTTTTTTTTTTTTTTTTTTTTTTTTTTTTTTTTTTTTTTTTTTTTTTTTTTTTTTTTTTTTTTTTTTTTTTTTTTTTTTTTTTTTTTTTTTTTTTTTTTTTTTTTTTTTTTTTTTTTTTTTTTTTTTTTTTTTTTTTTTTTTTTTTTTTTTTTTTTTTTTTTTTTTTTTTTTTTTTTTTTTTTTTTTTTTTTTTTTTTTTTTTTTTTTTTTTTTTTTTTTTTTTTTTTTTTTTTTTTTTTTTTTTTTTTTTTTTTTTTTTTTTTTTTTTTTTTTTTTTTTTTTTTTTTTTTTTTTTTTTTTTTTTTTTTTTTTTTTTTTTTTTTTTTTTTTTTTTTTTTTTTTTTTTTTTTTTTTTTTTTTTTTTTTTTTTTTTTTTTTTTTTTTTTTTTTTTTTTTTTTTTTTTTTTTTTTTTTTTTTTTTTTTTTTTTTTTTTTTTTTTTTTTTTTTTTTTTTTTTTTTTTTTTTTTTTTTTTTTTTTTTTTTTTTTTTTTTTTTTTTTTTTTTTTTTTTTTTTTTTTTTTTTTTTTTTTTTTTTTTTTTTTTTTTTTTTTTTTTTTTTTTTTTTTTTTTTTTTTTTTTTTTTTTTTTTTTTTTTTTTTTTTTTTTTTTTTTTTTTTTTTTTTTTTTTTTTTTTTTTTTTTTTTTTTTTTTTTTTTTTTTTTTTTTTTTTTTTTTTTTTTTTTTTTTTTTTTTTTTTTTTTTTTTTTTTTTTTTTTTTTTTTTTTTTTTTTTTTTTTTTTTTTTTTTTTTTTTTTTTTTTTTTTTTTTTTTTTTTTTTTTTTTTTTTTTTTTTTTTTTTTTTTTTTTTTTTTTTTTTTTTTTTTTTTTTTTTTTTTTTTTTTTTTTTTTTTTTTTTTTTTTTTTTTTTTTTTTTTTTTTTTTTTTTTTTTTTTTTTTTTTTTTTTTTTTTTTTTTTTTTTTTTTTTTTTTTTTTTTTTTTTTTTTTTTTTTTTTTTTTTTTTTTTTTTTTTTTTTTTTTTTTTTTTTTTTTTTTTTTTTTTTTTTTTTTTTTTTTTTTTTTTTTTTTTTTTTTTTTTTTTTTTTTTTTTTTTTTTTTTTTTTTTTTTTTTTTTTTTTTTTTTTTTTTTTTTTTTTTTTTTTTTTTTTTTTTTTTTTTTTTTTTTTTTTTTTTTTTTTTTTTTTTTTTTTTTTTTTTTTTTTTTTTTTTTTTTTTTTTTTTTTTTTTTTATTTCTTTATTATTATTGTTAGTTATGACCAATTTGACCTTCTTTTGAACCCTGCTTTCTTGTCATCAACTTTCTCCACAACTTTCTCACTTTTGAAGTCATCATCCAACCTCTTTGACTCCTTAATAGCCGCCGACAAGGTCACATGCTGCCTACATAATCCGCGATAACTAGCGGGAAGACCATCACAATAAGCTTCAATTTGGTCCTCCTGCCTTCGAACCAGATGTCCAACAAACTTCAACTTCTCCATAAATGAATGTGCATATTCAGAAATTGCACCGGGTTTAGCAACCAACGATCTAAACTCCTTTTCAATCAGCCTTAACTCACGAGTTCCCACATACTCCTCTAGAAATTTCTCCTTAAATGTACCCCAAGGCATAACTGCAAGTGCCTCAGGAGCCATAGAAACTGTAGTAGCCCTCCACCAATTACGGGCATTCTTCTTCAACATCCTACTTGCACACAAAACCTTCATATCATCGGGACAATAGCATGAAGCAAACACTACCTCAATGTCCTCGATCCACTCCATAGCACTAACTGCATTTTGGGTACCATCAAACTCCTTGGCACCACACTTTTGAAAGCTTTCATATTTGAAGTTATTAACACGAGGTGCATTAACAACTCCAAGTCCTCCACCATTAACTCCATTAACACCCACGGCTGCCATGAATGGTTCAGCACTTTGGGAGGGATTGGAGTAATTCCCTTCCGAACGCTCACCTTTTTGTTCACTCCCAATCCTTTCTGCATTTCTTTCAGCCCTCAATTGAGCTAACTCCTCTTCATTTCTCATTAAAAGAGCTCGAATAGTTCTCAACTCTTCATGTAATTGGGCTTGATTGGGAACCTGTTCAATTACCGGGTTTGCCCTATCTACTTCAGAGGCGGTTGGTGGATCACCAAGCCGAATTCCTCGATTAAACCCACGGGGTGGCCTTTGCTCGACTTCATTTCCAGCCCCGTTTCCATTAGGAGGAACATCACCACCATTTCCTCCTCCTCTCTGGTTACTAGCTCTAGTGTTTGCCATTTACTCTACAAGGCAACGACGACGGTTAGCAAGAGTTAAAGAGTGACTACATATGTTAAGGCCATACTACATATAACTACATTATCACACACAATAAACAAGCCTTAAATCACACTCTCACTCACTCCCCAACCCGTCTTAGAGCATTCCACTTCATTAGCTAGGCATCCTACTTAAGCCAAACCTACTTCTCATCGGTCTAAGTCCAAAATCCTACGGCATAAGTCGAATTTTGGTTCACTTAAAACATTGCTCTAATACCAACTTGTAACACCCGACGTTTAAAAATATGGGTTTTCAAAAATCTTCACCTAACGGTGTTAAATTGCGGAAGTAAAGACTGTAAAAGTCAAAACCGATAAAAACATTTCGGTTTCTGCATTTAGTTGGTGTTACATGCCATATTAAACAATAGTTCAAATGAAAACCCAACGGTTGCCCAACATTAAACAACCGTTCACACAATACTACATAAATTCGACATCAAGTTGAAATGTAAACAAAGTCTCCAATAAAAAGCAACTATGGGTAGCTAAGGAATCTGCATGCTTTCTACCCACGCCCTCACGGCCTGCATCTACTAGTCCTTCAAGCTAAACCTGAGGGAACAACCACATTAAAGAAACAAGTGTTAGCTATAAGAATAGCTAAGTAAGATCACACTTAATTTAAAAGCATTGTCCAATTAAAACATTTCTTCATTATTAGACAAACTCATTAGGCACAACACACATCACACGTTCACACATAACTGCATATCAACTTCATATCAATTAGTATAATCATCCTAAATGTGCCTATCCTGCATTAGTTCACACATTGTCACACATATCTTCGTTATCTGCATATAAGTGTGCCCTGCATCACACCCGACTAGATGGTCAACCAAAAGGCTAATCATCGTACGTCGTTACGGAATGGCAAGCCAATCCAAGAGTAATCCGTATGTGGAGGTTGGTCAAACCCCTCGTATTACTCGCCCTGCATTACAAAGACCATGTTGCAAGGAGCCACCCAAGCAACAACTACGTCAACGCACTTAGCCGGGCTAGGGCAAGTACGGGTTAAGCTTAACACTTTCCCTGCATTAGTTTTACGAGCTCGGTTTCACACATATATAGTTTAGGTCCCTGCATTCCTAAACCGTCACACACATATATTCTAGGTAACACACATTCCTAGACATTCACACACTTTATCTTTATTACGTTTGGATCCTTAAACGTGCACGTGACATGGCAACTTAGGAAGTCTAGTGAGCTAGGTGTACAAGCCATGTACGCATGCATATATCACACATCAACTTCATTTCTACATTTCATGCATAATGAGATACTTCGTTATACTACATAAACTGCATAACAATACACTACATTAAGCAATACTTCATTTCACTACAATAGGGACTGCATTTCAGGTCTCATGGTCAACTGCATAACCCATAATACCTCCCGTGTAACCATATGCCCACATGCAATATAAAGATACCAAATGGAAGTATTTATGTTTTGAAACCAGCTTTTGGTTGAATCCCCCAGCGTGTCAAAGTAGTGTATCTTACCTCGGCGTAGTCCACAACAATCAACAACTAGTTACAATGCAAGTAACTATGCTCGTCTACCTATAATTAGTGAACAAGCATTAGACAACTACATTCTCACGTTACTAAGGTCATAAACTAGACCCCACACGTTTTTAAAGACTCACTTTAGTTTCAGGTCTAATCTACGTGTCAAACGACGTTATAGTTCAAAATATAACATTTCCTGAAAACTGATGAGTTGCGCCGCAACCTAGAGTTGCGCCGCAGCTCAGGCCTTTTGTTGCGCCGCAATGCCTTATATTACGCCGCAACTTATCTCACTGGAAACCAGTTGCGCCGCAACTCGTTGCGATCCTGCACCACTTTGATCGATTTCATCCCAAACCAGATCCAAACCATTCCAAATCAATTTTTAGACCTTTGTACATCAAAATCCCTCATATTCAAATCATTACAAAGCATTACAACCATCAATTACATCTTACATGACTTTAATCCATCAAAACCACCATTAATCTTCCTTAAACGATTTCACCACAAACCTATAATTAATCCTAATGACTCATACAATCAAAAGGACTAAAAATCAATGATTTAATACCTTCTTTACCTGTAGATCACTAGAGGGATGTAAATCACTTGACAATACACACTCGAATCACACGTAGGAAAGCTTTTCGGCTTGCAATTTGATGAGAGGAGGCTAAGGGAGGGCTTAGGGCTTGTTTAGAGAATAAGATGGCTGCAAATGACAACCCTAATGACACCCCTAACTTCATTAACCCGTTTTTGACTTTCCACATATGTCAAAATTAGTCCCTAGGCTTCCTAATGCTTCATTATTGGTCACAAACCACTCTATGGACCATGTATAACATTAATACTTCTTTAGATGCCACTACATAGGCATTTAACTACATTATATACACACAAATCCTGCATTAAACATTTTAGGCTATTCAAACCTCACACACAATCACACTTTAACTACATATAAGCATTAAATCTAACATAGACTTAACGACACACATAATGTTGACTTAACGGCATTAGTCAACTGTTAAATAAAAAGTTGAGGATGTTACAATTACCTCCTCCTTAAGAGGATTCCGTCCCCGGAATCTCATCAGAAATAAACAACTCCGGATACTTCTCCTTCATTACTGCTTCGGTTTCCCACGTTAAGCTTTCTCCATGATTATGCTTCCACTTTATCAATACAAGATCAATCACTTTTCTGCGTAACTTCTTTTGCTTCCTTCCAAGTATCGCCACTGGTTCATCTACGATTCTCTTCATTGGGTCAATACTCACATCTTTAATAGGAATCACACTTGACTCCTCCGCTAAGCATTTCCTCAAGTAGGATACATGTAAGGTGTTGTGAATTCCATCCAATTCTTGAGGTATGTCCAACTGATATGCTACATCTTTTATGCGCGTCAGAACTTTAAAAGGTCCAATAAAACGTGGACTCAACTTTCCCTTCTTTCCGAATCGAATGACTCCTTTCCATGGTGATACTTTCAGCATCACTAAATCACCAACATTGAACTCAATAGGTCTCCTTTTCTTATCTACATATGATTTCTGTCTTTCTCTAGCCACACGTAAAGCTTCTTTAGCTACATTAACTTTTTCAGAGGTGATTTCAATAATTTCAGGACCGGTCAACTGCTTTTCTCTAGGCTCCATCCAACAACTTGGAGTCCTACATCTTCTTCCATATAACATCTCAAATGGTGGCATCCCAATACTTGCATGATAACTATTGTTGTAAGCAAACTCAATCATTCTCAAATGATCATCCCATGCTCCACCATACTCTAATACACACGTTCTCAACATATCCTCTAAAGTTTGAATAGTTCTCTCACTTTGCCCATCGGTTTGAGGATGATAGGCGGTACTCAAATTTATTCTACTACCCAACTCCTGTTGAAGACCCTTCCAAAAGTTGGACACAAATCTAGAGTCTCGATCCGAAACAATAGACAAAGGAACTCCATGCTTCGACACTACTTCATCAATGTATAACTTTGCCATCTTCGTTAAAGGCACATCTTGTCGGGTAGCTAGAAAATGAGCACTCTTCGTCAATCTATCTACAATCACCCATATCATATCATTCCCTTTCGGCGTCTTAGGTAGCTTCGTTACAAAGTCCATGGCAATATGATCCCATTTCCACTCGGGAATGTCTAATTGATGTAACAAACCATACGGCTTTTGATGGTTCGTTTTCACACGTGCACACGTCAAACACTTTGCTACAAAATGAGCTACTTCTCCTTTAATATCCGGCCACCAATAAATCGGCTTCAAATCTGCATACATTTTGGTAACACCGGGATGAACCGAATATCTACTTCTATGGGCTTCCTCAAGGATCAATTCTCGGTTACTACCAAGCAATGGCACCCAAATTCGACCCTCGTATGTTTTGAACCCACGGCTATTAGTCTCCATCACAAGGCGTTTCTTCTTTCCAATACCCTCTTGATCAATATTCTCCTTCATTAATGCCTTGACTTGAGCCTCTTTAATTCGATCAAGTAGCCCCGACTTGGCTTGAACTTGCATGCTCATCAACTTACAAGAAGAACTTTGCACCTTCCTACTTAGTGCATCCGCCACTACATTGGCTTTACCCGGATGGTATTTGATTTCACAATCATAATCCTTAAGTAATTCCATCCACCTCCTTTGTCTCACATTCATCTCCTTTTGATTAAAGACATACTGCAAACTTTTATGATCGGTAAACAAAGTGCATTTTGTACCATAAAGGTAATGTCTCCACAATTTCAAAGCAAATACTACCGCCGCTAATTCAAGATCATGGGTCGGGTAATTCTTCTCATGTGGCTTCAATTGACGTGAAGCATAAGCAATCACCTTGTCCCTCTGCATAAGGACACAACCCAAACCCGTGATAGATGCATCACTATACACAACCAAATCATCGGTACCTTCAGGCAAGGCAAGTATAGGAGCTTCACACAACTTCTTTTTCAATGTTTGAAATGCATTCTCCTGCTTATCGGTCCACTAAAACTTTACTCCTTTCTTTGTTAGTTCAGTCATAGGCTTGGCTATTCGGGAGAAATCCTGAATGAATCTTCTATAATATCCGGCCAAACCAAGAAAACTTTTAATCTCCGTAGGAGTCTTTGGCTGTTCCCACTTTGAAACAGCTTCAATCTTTGAAGGATCTACTTTAATACCTTCGGATGAAATAACATGACCAAGAAACTGCACTTCTCGAAGCCAAAACTCGCATTTAGAAAACTTGGCATACAACTTCTTCTCCCTCAACACCTCCAAAACTGCTTTCAAGTGCTCACGGTGCTCATCTTCTGACTTAGAATAGATCAAGATATCGTCAATAAACACAATAACAAAATGATCTAGAAAGGGACGGCATACCCAATTCATTAAATCCATAAACGCGGCTGGAGCATTAGTCAACCCAAACGGCATGACCAAAAACTCATAATGCCCATATCTAGTCCGGAAAGCTGTCTTTGCTACATCCTCATTCTTAACCTTCAATTGATGATAACCGGACCGCAAATCTATCTTTGAAAAATACGAAGCACCATGTAATTGATCAAAGAGATCATCAATTCGTGGTAGAGGATATTTATTCTTAACCGTTCGTTTATTCAACTCACGGTAGTCTATGCACATGCGCATAGATCCATCCTTCTTTTTAACAAAGAGAACCGGAGCTCCCCAAGGCGAGGAACTAGGTTGTATGAACCCTTTGTCAAGCAATTCCTGAAGTTGGGACATTAGCTCTTTCCTTTCTGTAGGAGCTAATCGGTATGGTGCTTTTGCAACGGGTGTAGCACCAGGAATAAGAACTATTTGAAAAGTAACTTCACGATCGGGAGGAATACCGGGAAGATCTTCGGGAAACACATCGGGAAAATCGGATACTACATCAACACTAACAATAGAAGGCTTCTCCTTTCTCACATCAACAACATAGGCCAAGAAATGACTCTTATTCTTCTTTATACATTTAATAGCCTTCATCATACTAATAATCTTTATTCCCCCACTCTTCTTATCTCCATAAACCGTTACCACATTACCATCGGGTGTAGAAAAGCGAATAATCTTTTGTGAACACAAAATACTAGCTTCATTTCTAGACAACCAATCCATACCAATCACCACATCAAAACCGGCTAAGGTAGTAGGTAATAACTGAACCGGAAACAAACGACCTTCAATCTCAATGTCACAATCATCATATCCCACACGTATATCACTAACCGTACCATTAGCAATCTCTACCTCTATCGAGCAATCTAAAGGGGTAGTGACTCTTCCTAGCTTAGGAGCAAATAAAGTAGACACAAACGACCTATTTGCACCAGAATCAAATAATACAGAGGCAGGTTTTGAATTAACAAGAAAAGTACCACTTACTACCTCATCGTTGTTCTTGGCATCATCAACAGTCATCTGCAAGGCTCTCACTTTTATTGCTGAAGCAGCTGCTTTCTTCCCGTCATTCTTCATTTGTGGGCAATCGGCAATAAGATGACCCGTTTCTTGACATTTGTAGCAACGAGTCTTGTCCCTACATTCCGTTGCAAGATGTCCCGACTTCCCACACTTATGACACCTTCTTGTCTTGTCGGAACATTGACCTTCATGAACATTCTTGCAAAAAGCACACCAAGACCCATTCTTCTTTTTATCTTTGTCACCACTTGAGCTAGAATTCCCACAGAATTTCTTCTTATTATTATTGTTGTTAGATGACCAATTTGACCTTCTTTTGAACCCTGCTTTCTTGTCATCAACTTTCTCCACAACTTTCTCACTTTTGAAGTCATCATCCAACCTCTTTGACTCCTTAATAGCCGCCGACAAGGTCACATGCTGCCTACATAATCCGCGATAACTAGCGGGAAGACCATCACAATAAGCTTCAATTTGGTCCTCCTGCCTTCGAACCAGATGTCCAACAAACTTCAACTTCTCCATAAATGAATGTGCATATTCAGAAATTGCACCGGGTTTAGCAACCAACGATCTAAACTCCTTTTCAATCAGCCTTAACTCACGAGTTCCCACATACTCCTCTAGAAATTTCTCCTTAAATGTACCCCAAGGCATAACTGCAAGTGCCTCAGGAGCTATAGAAACTGTAGTAGCCCTCCACCAATTACGGGCATTCTTCTTCAACATCCTACTTGCACACAAAACCTTCATATCATCGGGACAATAGCATGAAGCAAACACTACCTCAATGTCCTCGATCCACTCCATAGCACTAACTGCATTTTGGGTACCATCAAACTCCTTGGCACCACACTTTTGAAAGCTTTCATATTTGAAGTTATTAACACGAGGTGCATTAACAACTCCAAGTCCTCCACCATTAGCTCCATTAACACCCACGGCTGCCATGAATGGTTCAGCACTTTGGGAGGGATTGGAGTAATTCCCTTCCGAACGCTCACCTTTTTGTTCACTCCCAATCCTTTCTGCATTTCTTTCAGCCCTCAATTGAGCTAACTCCTCTTCATTTCTCATTAAAAGAGCTCGAATAGTTCTCAACTCTTCATGTAATTGGGCTTGATTGGGAACCTGTTCAATTACCGGGTTTGCCCTATCTACTTCAGAGGCGGTTGGTGGATCACCAAGCCGAATTCCTCGATTAAACCCACGGGGTGGCCTTTGCTCGACTTCATTTCCAGCCCCGTTTCCATTGGGAGGAACATCACCACCATTTCCTCCTCCTCTCTGGTTACTAGCTCTAGTGTTTGCCATTTACTCTACAAGGCAACGACGACGGTTAGCAAGAGTTAAAGAGTGACTACATATGTTAAGGCCATACTACATATAACTACATTATCACACACAATAAACAAGCCTTAAATCACACTCTCACTCACTCCCCAACCCGTCTTAGAGCATTCCACTTCATTAGCTAGGCATCCTACTTAAGCCAAACCTACTTCTCATCGGTCTAAGTCCAAAATCCTACGGCATAAGTCGAATTTTGGTTCACTTAAAACATTGCTCTAATACCAACTTGTAACACCCGACGTTTAAAAATATGGGTTTTCAAAAATCTTTCACCTAACGGTGTTAAATTGCGGAAGTAAAGACTGTAAAAGTCAAAAACCGATAAAAACATTTCGGTTTCTGCATTTAGTTGGTGTTACATGCCATATTAAACAATAGTTCAAATGAAAACCCAACGGTTGCCCAACATTAAACAACCGTTCACACAATACTACATAAATTCGACATCAAGTTGAAATGTAAACAAAGTCTCCAATAAAAAGCAACTATGGGTAGCTAAGGAATCTGCATGCTTTCTACCCACGCCCTCACGGCCTGCATCTACTAGTCCTTCAAGCTAAACCTGAGGGAACAACCACATTAAAGAAACAAGTGTTAGCTATAAGAATAGCTAAGTAAGATCACACTTAATTTAAAAGCATTTGTCGAATTAAAACATTTCTTCATTATTAGACAAACTCATTAGGCACAACACACATCACACGTTCACACATAACTGCATATCAACTTCATATCAATTAGTATAATCATCCTAAATGTTCCTATCCTGCATTAGTTCACACATTGTCACAAATATCTTCGTTATCTGCATATAAGTGTGCCCTGCATCACACCCGACTAGATGGTCAACCAAAAGGCTAATCATCGTACGTCGTTACGGAATGGCAAGCCAATCCAAGAGTAATCCGTATGTAGAGGTTGGTCAAACCCCTCGTATTACTCACCCTGCATTAAAAGACCATGTTGCAAGGAGCCACCCAAGCAACAACTACGTCAACGCACTTAGCCGGGCTAGGGCAAGTACGGGTTAAGCTTAACACTTTCCCTGCATTAGTTTTACGAGCTCGGTTTCACACATATATAGTTTAGGTCCCTGCATTCCTAAACCGTCACACACATATATTCTAGGTAACACACATTCCTAGACATTCACACACTTTATCTTTATTACGTTTGGATCCTTAAACGTGCACGTGACATGGCAACTTAGCAAGTCTAGTGAGCTAGGTGTACAAGCCATGTACGCATGCATATATCACACATCAACTTCACACATAACTGCATATCAACTTCATATCAATTAGTATAATCATCCTAAATGTTCCTATCCTGCATTAGTTCACACATTGTCACAAATATCTTCGTTATCTGCATATAAGTGTGCCCTGCATCACACCCGACTAGATGGTCAACCAAAAGGCTAATCATCGTACGTCGTTACGGAATGGCAAGCCAATCCAAGAGTAATCCGTATGTAGAGGTTGGTCAAACCCCTCGTATTACTCACCCTGCATTAAAAGACCATGTTGCAAGGAGCCACCCAAGCAACAACTACGTCAACGCACTTAGCCGGGCTAGGGCAAGTACGGGTTAAGCTTAACACTTTCCCTGCATTAGTTTTACGAGCTCGGTTTCACACATATATAGTTTAGGTCCCTGCATTCCTAAACCGTCACACACATATATTCTAGGTAACACACATTCCTAGACATTCACACACTTTATCTTTATTACGTTTGGATCCTTAAACGTGCAAGTGACATGGCAACCTAAAGTCTAGTGAGCTAGGTGTACAAGCCATGTAGCACAACACACATCACACGTTCACACATAACTGCATATCAACTTCATATCAATTAGTATAATCATCCTAAATGTTCCTATCCTGCATTAGTTCACACATTGTCACAAATATCTTCGTTATCTGCATATAAGTGTGCCCTGCATCACACCCGACTAGATGGTCAACCAAAAGGCTAATCATCGTACGTCGTTACGGAATGGCAAGCCAATCCAAGAGTAATCCGTATGTAGAGGTTGGTCAAACCCCTCGTATTACTCACCCTGCATTAAAAGACCATGTTGCAAGGAGCCACCCAAGCAACAACTACGTCAACGCACTTAGCCGGGCTAGGGCAAGTACGGGTTAAGCTTAACACTTTCCCTGCATTAGTTTTACGAGCTCGGTTTCACACATATATAGTTTAGGTCCCTGCATTCCTAAACCGTCACACACATATATTCTAGGTAACACACATTCCTAGACATTCACACACTTTATCTTTATTACGTTTGGATCCTTAAACGTGCACGTGACATGGCAACTTAGCAAGTCTAGTGAGCTAGGTGTACAAGCCATGTACGCATGCATATATCACACATCAACTTCATTTCTACATTTCATGCATAATGAGATACTTCGTTATACTACATAAACTGCATAACAATACACTACATTAAGCAATACTTCATTTCACTACAATAGGGACTGCATTTCAAGTCTCATGGTCAACTGCATAACCCATAATACCTCCCGTGTAACCATATGCCCACATGCAATATAAAGATACCAAATGGAAGTATTTATGTTTTGAAACCAGCTTTTGGTTGAATCCCCCAGCGTGTCAAAGTAGTGTATCTTACCTCGGCGTAGTCCACAACAATCAACAACTAGTTACAATGCAAGTAACTATGCTCGTCTACCTATAATTAGTGAACAAACATTAGACAACTACATTCTCACGTTACTAAGGTCATAAACTAGACCCCACACGTTTTTAAAGACTCACTTTAGTTTCAGGTCTAATCTACGTGTCAAACGACGTTATAGTTCAAAATATAACATTTCCTGAAAACTGATGAGTTGCGCCGCAACCTAGAGTTGCGCCGCAGCTCAGGCCTTTTGTTGCGCCGCAATGCCTTATATTGCGCCGCAACTTATCTCACTGGAAACCAGTTGCGCCGCAACTAAGAGTTGCGCCGCAACTCGTTGCGATCCTGCACCACTTTGATCGATTTCATCCCAAACCAGATCCAAACCATTCCAAATCAATTTTCAGACCTTTGTACATCAAAATCCCTCATATTCAAATCATTACAAAGCATTACGACCATCAATTACATCCTACATGACTTTAATCCATCAAAACGACCATTAATCTTCCTTAAACGATTTCACCACAAACCTATAATTAATCCTAATGACTCATATAATCAAAAGGACTAAAAATCAATGATTTAATACCTTTTTTACCTGTAGATCACTAGAGGGATGTAAATCACTTGACAATACACACTCGAATCACACGTAGGAAAGCTTTTCGGCTTGTAATTTGATGAGAGGAGGCTAAGGGAGGGCTTAGGGCTTGTTTAGAGAATAAGATGGCTGCAAATGACAACCCTAATGACACCCCTAACTTCATTAACCCGTTTTTGACTTTCCACATATGTCAAAATTAGTCCCTAGGCTTCCTAATGCTTCATTATTGGTCACAAACCACTCTATGGACCATGTATAACATTAATACTTCTTTAGATGCCACTACATAGGCATTTAACTACATTATATACACACAAATCCTGCATTAAACATTTTAGGCTATTCAAACCTCACACACAATCACACTTTAACTACATATAAGCATTAAATCTAACATAGACTTAACGACACACATAGTTTTGAGTTAACGGCATTAGTCAACTGTTAAATAAAAAGTTGAGGATGTTACAGATGGAGTGTCAAATGGTCCGCAAATATCAGTGTGTATTATTTCAAGGAGATTACTACTTCTTGTGGCTCCTTTCTTGCTATGTTTGGTTTGCTTACCCTTAATGCATTCCACACATAAGCCAAAATCAGTAAAATCTAGATTCGGTAGAATCTCATTCTTTACTAATCTTTGTAATCTTTCTTTGGATATATGACCCAAACGTTTATGCCACAAGAAGGCAGAATTTTCATTAATCAAACTACGCTTTGTTCCAATATTTTGATGAACAAAATATAAAGATTCAGAAAAGGCATCATCAAGTTTCAATTTATATAAAAAATCGATAAGCATAGCATATCCAATAAAAGATTTATTCTTATATAAATTAAAACGACCTTGTCCACCAGAAAACTCATAACCACTAACATCAAGTTTGGAAACAGAAATCAAGTTTCTAGAAATTGAAGGTACATAGAGAGTGTTCACTAGATCCAAGTGATATCCAGTATCTAGTGTGAGCCTGTAAGTTCCCATGCCTTCAATTGGGGCCTTCATACGGTTCCCCATGAACAGAAAGTTGTTAGTTGGGCTTATGGTTTGGATTGTAAGGAATCCCTGCATAATATTGGAAACATGAGTAGTTGCACCAGAATCAAACCACCAAGTATTAGAAGGAACTTCAGATAAGTTTGATTCAAAGCATACGGAGACATAATGTATACCTTTCTTTTCGAACCAAGCCTTACGTTTAGGACACTCATTTTTAAAATGTCCTTCTTTCTTGCAAAAGTTGCATTTGTTATTCTTTTGTTCCTTCTTACCATCATTAGCAACATTTGAGGTTGTATCAAGTTGTTTCTTCTTGAACTTATTTGCCTTTGGTTTGAGATTCTTTGAAGCTTCTTGATACGCTAGGTGAACAGAATTAACCCCTTGTTTCTTTAATCTCGCCTCCTCCTGAATAAGTTTACTGGACAATTCATCAACATTCCACTTATCCTTTAAAGTGTTATAGTTGATATGAAAAGGTCCATATTCAGCAGGAAGTGAATTCATAATGAATTGCACCAAGAAAGAGTCTTCCACTTTCATACCCAGCGTCTTAAGTTTTGCTGCGTTGTTAGTCATGTCAAGGACATGTTGCTGCATACTCTTAGAGCCATCAAATTTCATGGTCGTGAGTTCAGCCATAAGTGTCCCTGCTAGTGCTTTATCAGCAGAACGAAATTTCTCTTCCACAAGCTTAAGAAAATCTTTAGCATTCTGATTTTCAATGCCGGGAAGAGTGGACTTAATGTTGTTGGCAATTGTCATACTCATAAAGTTTAAGCATAGTCTGTTAGACCTTGCCCATGCCTTATAGTGTGTCTTTTGAGCATCTGTACTGGCATCAGTAAGGTCATCTGGCTTATCTTCTAATAGCGCCAAGTCAAGATCCAAGGCACCTAAATGGAAAGTGACTTGTTCTCTCCATTTAGAGAAATTTATGCCAGTGAACAAGGTAACAGAAGATGCTTGAGAGTGAAGGCTAATAGCTGCAAAATATAAGCTTACTTATTAATAAATTCAGACACATAGAAAATACATGAGATATGCATTGCATGTACCTTTGGGCAAACATAACAATACATATATCATCATCATTATTAGAATGTCAAATTAAACTTTTATAAGAAAATCAAATAAACCTTATAAATATATATTTAGCATCTTTGGACAACTATATACATAAGATAAAGATTATTAATTTTCTCCTTTAATCTCACTAGTTATAGAATATCAATTTTCCTTTGGGTAAAATCTTTAATTTCTATCAACTAATAGAGCTATATAATGACATTCTATAAAATAAAATTTTTAAAATTAACTTGGTCACTTTGGTGACTTAACAAATTAATTTTAATTTTAATGTCTTACAACGATTTATAATTAAAATATGACAATTAATTTCTACCATTTTGTTGATAAGAAACTAACTTCAATTATTTTAATTTTAATGTCTTACAACGATTTATAATTAAAATATGACAATTAATTTCTACCATTTTGTTGATAAGAAACTAACTTCAATTATTATAATTATGCAATTCCATTTCATACAAAATGATAGAATAAATAATTAATTAAATATAAGGTGCAATAAGTAGTCCATAATAACAGACGTTTTGGATAATAAAAGCCTAATAAACTACTATGCACATGATCATCAATAAACTTTAAATAAGTAGTAAACTGAAGATAATTTTCTGTTTTCTGTATGGATACTTTTAGTTTTCTATCAAGAAACTTCATAAAACATATCAATTAAATAATATGTGTTTAACGAGATCCATACTTAGCATATTTGTTGAATTTCGGCCACAATAATTATGTGGACCAATATGTTCTTTGTTTGTTACCAAAATACACGTGAATGAAAAAAAATTGCAAGCAAAATAAATAAATAAATAATAAGTGGGCCAAAGTACTTTTGTGAAAACCATAATAAAATACTAAGGGGGGAGGGAGCCGAAGGAGGGAGATGGAGGGAGATGGAGAGGGTTGAGGGAGATGGAGAGGGTTTCGGATGCCATGGAAGCGAGCTCCATGCGAGCTGGGGGGAGCGAGCTCTTAACTCGCTGAGGGCTGAAGGAGACAGGGACCGAAAGTGTAACTTGAATCTAACCGTTGGAGGACTGTTAGTGTAAGATATCAGGCGCCAGGGACCAAATGTGTAAAAGTGGCCAAACTGTTTTTTTTTTTTAGCTGCTGTGCACACCTTTTTTTTTGTTTGTTTTTTCCTCTAGCTTTCTTCTTCTTTTTTTAGCAAATAAGATGAAATTGCTTATATTTTTCTTATTAATTAGCTCATTGTAAGTTTTTTTTTTTGTTTTTTTTTTCTTTTCAACATTTTTTTTGGCATAGTATAAACTTCTTTTTTAATTATGTAATGTTTTACTTTTATATGTAATGTGTTTTAAGTATTATGTAATGTGTTTTGTTATTAATAAAACATATAAATTAAAAAAGGGTTAATTATGTAAAGTTTATAATGTTAAGGATAAATTATTAAAATGTGAAGAAAAGGTTGGGAGTTTCGGTTGCCACTAAAAAAAGGTTGAAAAAAGGTTGGAGGGTTGAAATGAGGTGGAGTAATTTGATTGATTATTTGAAGGGAGATGAGAGGGTTGAACCTTTCGCTCCCTCCCCCCTTAACATTGAAATTTCAGCTTGCTACAAGGAGAAAGGGTTATGTATGCTAGGGGGGAGGGAGCCGAAAGGTTCAACCCTCCCATCTCTCTTCAAATATCCAATCAAATTACTCCACCTCATTTTAACCCTCCAACCTTTTTTCAACCTTTTTTTAGTGGCAACCGAAACTCCCAACCTTTTCTTCACATTTTAATAATTTATCCTTAACATTATAAACTTTACATAATTAACCCTTTTTTAATTTATATGTTTTATTAATAACAAAACACATTACATAATACTTAAAACACATTACATATTAAAAGTAAAACATTACATAATTAAAAAAAGAAGTTTATACTATGCCAAAAAAAAGGTTGGAAAAAAAAACTTACAACGAGCTAATTAATAAGAAAAATATAAGCAATTTCATCTTATTTGCTAAAAAAAGAAGAAGAAAGTTAGAGGAAAAAACAAACAAAAAAAAAGGTGTGCACAGCAGCTCATAAAAAAAAAACAGTTTGGCCCAGTTTTACACATTTGGTCTCTGGCGCCTGATATCTTACACTAACAGTCCTCCAACGGTTAGATTCAAGTTACACTTTCGGTCCCTGTCTCCTTCAACCCTCAGCGAGTTAAGAGCTCGCTTCCATGGCATCTGAAGCCCTCTCCATCTCCCTCAACCCTCTCCATCTCCTTTCATCTCCCTCCTTCGGCTCCCTCCCCCCTCATAGTATATTACAAAACTATGGGCGGTTTCTGTTTACTTTATTTATCACTCGGCAGAAGATAAGGAAAAGGGGCTTATTATAATATTTTATTTAGAGTCACTTGTGTTGTATGAGTTGTTTTTATATACAAACACATCTATAGCCTTTCAATTACAGCATACATTCTCTCTACCAGAATCTTCGCCGTTCTAAAAGAACTTGCCAATGAAATCGATGGTAATGGTGGTTATCCATAGAAGCAGGCTATCACGTAAGTGAATCATCTTACTATAATAATTTCTTAATAACATCAATTTTGAATGTTTATCAGTCATATGCTATGCGTCTTTATATCAATTGATTTTGCAATGAGCATAAACATTAATGTTTTGATTGCATATAATAAAACATAAAATTTAAGGATCGTTATCTATTCAAAACTAGGGCTCTGATGCCACATGTTAGATTCTTTAATTAACATACGGATCTTGAATACGATAACAATCACATATACAATACAGGTTGAGGGATCATACCAGAAGCGGAAGCGGAAGTTGACATGATGTGGAGAACCTGATTGATCTCCCACCGTAAAGAAGATGTGATCTTCTAACTAGTTTCTCCCTCTTGACCCACTTAAGTGTAGAGAGCTTGATGAATAGTGTAACACCCAGATATTTTAAAGTAAAAGAAAATCAACCCTTTTTATAGTTTTGACATTAAATTAACTTCCTAGTATTTTGTTTCGAGATAAGAAGTTAATTTAGTTGGAACTCTAGCGGGTAGCGGGTATTTGACCCACTAAAAATGTGAAATGGGACGTGGCATATGGGAGAGGTGTCCAGCCAATTTCAAATGGTGATTCACCAAAACCACTGAGCCCATTCTTAAAATCCTCAATCTTTCCTTTCTCCAATTCAATTATATCAAGTATTCATGCAAGATTATTCCTCCCCAAATTCAACTATCTAATTCATTCAAATAATAAGCAAAGTAAGGGTTTGTTTTTGTTGGGGGAGGCCGAAATTAACAAGGAGAAAAAGAGGAAAAATATGGAAATTTAATTGTTGTTGTTGTTCTTTGAGGTAAGAATTCCCTTAACCCTTTAATTGTAAAATTTAGGGTTCTTGATAATGGAATTAGGGTTCTTAGTTGGAAATTGGGAATTTGTCAATTTGGGGATTTTGATGATGAACCCTAATGAATTAAAAGGAGAAGCTTTGGGTAAAGGCAATTGAGTTTTTAATGAAACCCAAAGTAATCAACTTTATGTTTTGGGTGTTTGGCTAGATTGTGATATGAAATTGATTATGGAAAATTGTTAAAATGTTTTGTGAATGCCAAACACCATGATAATGGAATGCATGTTGAATTCAAGTAAATGATTGTGAAATAGTTGAGTTTATAGAACTCATAGATATATGTATTGTATTATGTATAGGTGGTGAAGATCATCTAGTTGTGCCTAATAGCCATTGTACCAATTAGCCAAGTTTAAGGTGAGTGTATATGCATATAATCATGTTCTTGTTATTAGAGGTCATAGGTGGGTAAATTCCTATGACCCATTAGTTTATTGATGATGAGAGCTAGTAGGTGGGTAAATTCCTACTAGCCAATTTGTGATTATTAGTTAGTAGGTGGGTAAATTCCTACTAACCAAATTGTGAATTATAGTTAGTAGGTGGGTAAATTCCTACTAACCAAATTGTGATTTGTAGCTAGTAGGTGGGTAAATTCCTACTAGCCAAATTGTTTATGAGAGCTGTAGGTGGGTAAATTCCTACTAGCAATTTGTTATAAGAGTTAGTAGGTGGGTAAATTCCTACTAACCAATTTGTGATTAAGAGCTAGTAGGTGGGTAAATTCCTACTAGCCAATTTCCATGGTCATGTTGAAAATGATTGTGTGAGCTAGTAGGTGGGTAAATTCCTACTAGCCAAATTGTTTATGAGAGCTGGTAGGTGGGTAAATTCCTAATAGCCAAATTGTTGATTAAGACTAGTAGGTGGGTAAAGTCCTACTAGCATTATGATTGTTATGATTGAAATGGCTATCTTTGATAGGCTATATGTGGTGCTTGATGCACATTGCTATGGTACTTGATTTTGATTATATGTATATGCATTCACTAAGCGTTGCTTATGTTTTAGTTGTTTAATTCTTTTATAGGAGTTGGTAGTAGTAGCAAAGGCAAGGACTTGATCTAGTAAAGTTGACATTGAAGAATTTAGAGCCATCTTGAAGGTTGGCAACTTGGGTAATTACGGTAGATAATTCCCTTTTGACCATTTGGCTCTTGATACAAGTTTGTTTTGGTTGAACAAGTTCTCTTGGTTGTAAAATCTGTGGATATGTAAGGATTTTGGGTCATTTGGTTTGTTTTGGATCATACCTTGCTAATTAGGTCATATTTAGATCAAATGACCCGTTTGTTGGTACTTATCGTTTTGGTACAAAACTATGGTTGTAAGCATTACGTTTTGTGTCCATTACTGTTTTGAAACTTGAAATGTTCTGATTGAAGTTTGATTAGAGTTGGATGAGTTGCAAGTTGATTAAGTGTCAAGTTGTGGTTTTGGAAAATTTGTGCAAGTCTCCCACTGCGGCGCAGTGGGGGAAGAATCTTCCCACTGCGGCGCAGTGGAAACTCTCTAATTGTTTTGTGTTTTGAACCCACTGCGGCGCAGTAGGGAATGCAACCTCCCACTGCGGTGCAGTGAGATACTTCTGTAAAAAAAAAAAAATAACTCTTGTATTCTTTTATTAAATGAAGTTTGGTCGTTACATTTTTGGTATCAGAGTCATGGTTCAAGAGATTTAGGTATTCGATCTTTACAAGTAGGATGCCTAGACTTGAACCATAGGATTGACTTCGACCTTAGGTTTTTGGTGTTCACGTTTGAAAGTGGAAATGATTAGTAAGGTTGATTTAAAACGAAATAGTTTATGAGCTTAATAGAGCCGGCCTATTATTGGTCATAAGCTATTACGTTCTAAATCAAACTTACTAAATATGGAAACGATCGAATGTGGACGTTTGGGGTACTGAAGAGTAATTAGTAAATAGAGTGTATATTGATAAACTTTTGCATTTGTAGCATGGAATCATTTCAAGTCGAAGATGAAACAAATCGGAATAAGGATAAGGATATTGAAAATGTAGAGTTGTTAGAACGGGAAGGCCTCACCGGTGATTTTATAAGCGAACAAATAGGCAAGTCCTTGGAGAACTTCTCTCCGTTTATCGTCAAAAAGCTAGAATGAAACTCTAGAAGGAGCAATGAGTGATGCCATTGCTAACAAGATTAGAGAAGAAGTAGCTTTGTTGGTGCAAGAAGAGTTCGATAAGCGTTTTCCTAAAGACAAAGCACCGGAAACACAAACTCATGAAAATCAACCGAAGCCAACGAATGAGAAGCCCTATGATCTTAAGAATTTTACTATTGCCAACCCTCCCACATACAATGGGGACCCCGATCCTATTGTAAGCACCAAGTGGGTGTATGAAATTGAAGGGGCCTTTCGCATTACCAAGACTCCACCCGAAGACAAGACATTGTATGGGTCGAGTATGTTGAGAGGTAGCACTAAAGTGTGGTGGGATGGCCAAATTGTGACGAAGGGTGAAGATGCGATGGCGAAGATGGAATGGGCAGAGTTTAAAACAGCTTTCTTTAAGGAGTTTCGGTCCGAAGCCGATGTGACCAGACTTAGAAGCGAATTTATGAACGATTCGCAAGGTGCCTTGAACGTGAATGAATTCCGTGTGCAATTTCTTGATAAAGCTCAATTCTGTCCCGAATACTTGAAGGATGATAAGTTGTTGAAAGAACATTTTTACCGAAAGCTTCGCAAGAATATTAGAGAAAAGATTTCTCTTCTTCAAATCGAATCTTTTAATCAGTTGATTGATATGGCGAGATGGCATGAAGTTGAACAAGGTATGCCGGATGATGACTCCTCGAAAAGGAAGGTGGAGCAAAGTAATTCTCCAAACAAGAAGTTCCGACCGAGTGGAAGTTCGGGGAGTTTTACATCTAAGAGGAATGTCCCACTTGTAACAAATGTGGGAAACATCATCCCGGAATTTGTCTTTCACCTTCCAAGAAGGGATGCTTTAATTGTGGCCAACCGGGTCACATTAGTCGTGATTGTAGTTCTCACCAAACAAGCCCACCGTGTGCTTTAAGTGCTTCAAAGATGGACATATGAGGAGTGCTTGCCCTTTATTGTCGGAAGAAGAAAGGCAAGCGGAGACAAGAAGAATGAATGAAAGGAAGATGGTCAAACAAGTAGGAACTCCTAAAGGGAGGTCATTTCAACTCTCGGTGGTGGAAGCTAAAGAATCAACCGACGTTGTGTCAGGTACTTTTCTAGTCCATGACACTCCCGCTAAGGTTTTGTTTGATTCTGGAGCAAATCGTTCCTTTGTAGCTACTCGATTCACTAAAAGTATTCCTCTACAATTAGCATTGCTTAAACCTCCCTTGTTAGTGGAAGTAGCGGGCGATCAAACTTATGTGATCAAAAACGTGTACCTAGATTGTAGCTTGACCATTAATTTTGAAAATTTTAAAGCCAATCTTATACCCATGGGTTTGGGTGAATTTGATGTGATTTTGGGCATGGATTGGCTCGGTAGACATAAGGCGAGTATTTGTTGTAGCGATAAAAGTGTTCGACTCAAAACTCCTAGTGGCAAGGATATGGTGGTTTATGGAGAAAGAAATAAAGACTCGTTACCCTTGTTTACTTATGCTCGAGCTCGTCGACTTATCTCCCGTGGATGCAAAGCTTTTCTTGCTCATGTTCTTGATTCCGATAAGGAACCTAAAACGATTTCTGAAATTCCGGTTGTTAATGAATTTACTGATGTTTTTCCTGATGATTTACCTGGTCTTCCTCCCGATAGACAGGTAGATTTTAAGATTGATCTTACTCCGGGTGCTACACCCATTGCTAAAGCTCCGTATCGTCTAGCCCCAACAGAAATGCGGGAAATGATGGAACAACTCCAAGAACTGCTTGATAAGGGCTTTATACGCCCAAGTAGTTCTCCTTGGGGTGCTCCCGTGTTGTTTGTTAAAAAGAAGGATGGTAGTTTGCGGATGTGCATTGATTATCGTGAACTTAACAAAGTCACCATCAAGAATAGGTATCCTTTGCCTCGAATTGACGATCTCTTTGATCAGCTTCAAGGAGCATCATATTTTTCGAAAATCGATCTTCGTTCGGGTTATCACCAACTGAAGGTTTGTGAAGAAGACATTCCAAAAACCGCATTCAGGACCCGTTATGGTCATTATGAATTCTTAGTCATGCCTTTTGGTTTGACAAACGCTCCTGCAGCCTTCATGGATCTTATGAATCGTGTATGTCGCCCTTTTCTTGATAAATCCGTTATTGTTTTCATTGATGATATTTTGATCTATTCGAAGTGTCAGTCTGATCATGAGAAACACCTTCGTGAAGTTCTTGAAACCCTTCGCCGAGAGAAGTTGTATGCCAAGTTTTCTAAATGCGAATTTTGGTTACGTGAAGTCCAATTCCTTGGACATGTTGTCAATAAAGATGGAATTAAAGTAGATCCTGCAAAGATTAGTGCAATCACGAAATGGGAACCTCCCAAATCTCCGACTGAAATTCGTAGTTTTCTTGGTTTAGCGGGTTATTACCGCCGCTTTATTCAAGATTTTTCTAAGTTGGCCTCGCCTCTTACTAAATTGACCCGAAAGAACGAGAAGTTTGAATGGAAGAATGAACAAGAGAATGCCTTCCAAACTTTAAAAGAGAAGTTGAGTCAAGCACCCGTTCTAACTTTACCAGATGGAGTTGAAGACTTCTCGGTATATTGTGATGCATCTTTTAATGGTCTTGGTAGTGTCCTTATGCAAAAGGGGCGAGTCATCGCTTATGCATCAAGACAACTAAAACTTCATGAGAAGTCTTATCCCGTTCATGATTTAGAACTTGCTGCGGTTGTTTTTGCTTTGAAGATTTGGCGTCATTATCTCTATGGTGTTAAATTTACCATTTATTCCGATCATAAGAGTCTTAAATACTTCTTTGAGCAATGAGATCTTAATAACCGTCAACGAAGATGGCTAGATTTATTGAAAGATTATGATTGTGAAATCTTGTATCACCCCGGGAAAGCCAATGTGGTGGCCGACGCTTTAAGTCGAAAGAGTTCTCACTTTTCTATTCGTGTTTCACCTTTATGGGTAATGATTACCAATGATTTCTTGGAACGTATAAAGGAAGCTCAAGAAGAAGCTTTACAACGTGATCCTAAACGAGAAAGAATTAAAGGTCAAATGAAGCATTTTTCTAAAGACTCTCGTGGTCTTACGGTTCATTATGGACGAATTTGGATTCCTTTTTCGTGCTCTTTGAAAGAAATTCTTCTTGATGAAGCACATAAGTCCAAATATTCTATTCATCCCGGTGCAACGAAAATGTATTACGACTTGAAGGTTGACTATTGGTGGCCGGGTATGAAGCGTGACATAGTCAAGTATGTGGAAAAATGTTTGACTTGTTTACAAGTTAAAACGGAACATCAAAAGCCTTATGGGAAGCTTCAACCGCTTGAAATACCACAATGGAAGTGGGAACACTTGACTATGGACTTCATCACCAAACTTCCTAAGACACCCAAGCATCAATTTGACTCTATATGGGTGATTGTAGATCGTTTGACGAAAAGTGCATTGTTTTTACCCATTCGTGAATCGTCATCTTCCGAGGTGTTAGCCGATATTTATTTGAAAGAAGTTGTAGCTCGGCATGGCATTCCAGTCTCTATTGTTTCGGATAGGGATACACGGTTTACTTCCCATTTTTGGAGAAGATTTCATGAGGACATGGGTACCAAATTGCATTTGAGTACCGCATACCATCCTCAAACGGATGGGCAGAGCGAACGAACTATCCAAACTTTAGAAGATATGCTACGTGCATGCATTATTGATTTCGGAGGATCATGGGACTCGTATTTACCTTTGGCAGAATTCTCGTATAATAATAGTTACCATTCTAGCATAAAGATGCCTCCTTATGAAATGCTTTATGGTAGGAGATGTCGAACTCCCATTTGTTGGGGAGAAGTGGGTCAACGAGAATTAGGTGGGACCGATATTGTTCTTGAGACTACTCAAAAGATAGATGAAATTCGTGAAAGACTCAAAGCGGCTCAAGATAGACAAAAGTCGTATGCCGATGTTAGAAGAAGACCCATTGAATTCATGGTTGGTGACCGAGTTATGTTAAAGGTATCTCCATGGAAGGGTTTGCTGCGATTTCAAAAATGTGGAAAGTTGAGTCCACGGTTCATTGGCCCGTTTCGGATTTCAGCCCGTGTTGGCAAGGTAGCGTATCAATTGGAGTTACCCGAAGAGTTATCTAGAATTCATAACACTTTTCATGTATCTCAACTCCGAAAATGTCTTGTTGATGATACAACGTGTGTTCCATTGAATGAAATCGAACTAGATAAGAAGTTGACTTACGTTGAAGAACCGGTTGCTATTGTTGAGAAGAGTTGAGAAAGATAAACAATAAGACGGTACGAACTTTCAAGGTACAATGGAAGCACCAAAGGAGCTCGGAGTATACTTGGAAAACTGAGCATGACATGTTGGTGTACTACCCGTCTTTACATATGGCTTGGATCACGGGGACGTGATCGATTTTGAGTGGGGGAGATTTGTAACACCCCGATATTTTAAGGTAAAAGAAAATCAACCTTCTTTTATAGTTTTGACATTAAATTAACTTCCTAGTATTTTGTTTCGAGATAAGAAGTTAATTTAGTTGGAACTCTAGCGGGTAGCGGGTATTTGACCCACTAAAAATGTGAAATGGGACGTGGCATATGGGAGAGGTGTCCAGCCAATTTCAAATGGTGATTCACCAAAACCACTGAGCCCCATTCTTAAAATCCTCAATCTTTCCTTTCTCCAATTCAATTATATCAAGTATTCGTGCAAGATTATTCCTCCCCAAATTCAACTATCTAATTCATTCAAATAATAAGCAAAGTAAGGGTTTGTTTTTGTTGGGGGAGGCCGAAATTAACAAGGAGAAAAAGAGGAAAAATATGGAAATTTAATTGTTGTTGTTGTTCTTTGAGGTAAGAATTCCCTTAACCCTTTAATTGTAAAATTTAGGGTTCTTGATAATGGAATTAGGGTTCTTAGTTGGAAATTGGGAATTTGTCAATTTGGGGATTTTGATGATGAACCCTAATGAATTAAAAGGAGAAGCTTTGGGTAAAGGCAATTGAGTTTTTAATGAAACCCAAAGTAATCAACTTTATGTTTTGGGTGTTTAGCTAGATTGTGATATGAAATTGATTATGGAAAATTGTTAAAATGTTTTGTGAATGCCAAACACCATGATAATGAAATGCATGTTGAATTCAAGTAAATGATTGTGAAATAGTTGAGTTTATAGAACTCATAGATATATGTATTGTATTATGTATAGGTGGTGAAGATCATCTAGTTGTGCCTAATAGCCATTGTACCAATTAGCCAAGTTTAAGGTGAGTGTATATGCATATAATCATGTTCTTGTTATTAGAGGTCATAGGTGGGTAAATTCCTATGACCCATTAGTTCATTGATGATGAGAGCTAGTAGGTGGGTAAATTCCTACTAACCAAATTGTGATTGATAGCTAGTAGGTGGGTAAATTCCTACTAGCAATTTGTTATAAGAGTTAGTAGGTGGGTAAATTCCTACTAACCAATTTGTGATTAAGAGCTAGTAGGTGGGTAAATTCCTACTAGCCAATTTCCATGGTCATGTTGAAAATGATTGTGTGAGCTAGTAGGTGGGTAAATTCCTACTAGCCAAATTGTTTATGAGAGCTGGTAGGTGGGTAAATTCCTACTAGCCAAATTGTTTATGAGAGCTGGTAGGTGGGTAAATTCCTAATAGCCAAATTGTTGATTAAGACTAGTAGGTGGGTAAAGTCCTACTAGCATTATGATTGTTATGATTGAAATGGCTATCTTTGATAGGCTATATGTGGTGCTTGATGCACATTGCTATGGTACTTGATTTTGATTATATGTATATGCATTCACTAAGCGTTGCTTATGTTTTAGTTGTTTAATTCTTTTATAGGAGTTGGTAGTAGTAGCAAAGGCAAGGACTTGATCTAGTAAAGTTGACATTGAAGAATTTAGAGCCATCTTGAAGGTTGGCAACTTGGGTAATTACGGTAGATAATTCCCTTTTGACCATTTGGCTCTTGATACAAGTTTGTTTTGGTTGAACAAGTTCTCTTGGTTGTAAAATCTGTGGATATGTAAGGATTTTGGGTCATTTGGTTTGTTTTGGATCATACCTTGCTAATTAGGTCATATTTAGATCAAATGACCCGTTTGTTGGTACTTATCGTTTTGGTACAAAACTATGGTTGTAAGCATTACGTTTTGTGTCCATTACTGTTTTGAAACTTGAAATGTTCTGATTGAAGTTTGATTAGAGTTGGATGAGTTGCAAGTTGATTAAGTGTCAAGTTGTGGTTTTGGAAAATTTGTGCAGTCTCCCACTGCGGCGCAGTGGGGGAAGAATCTTCCCACTGCGGCGCAATGGAAACTCTCTGATTGTTTTGTGTTTTGAACCCACTGCGGCGCAGTGAGATACTTCTGTAAAAAAAAAAAAAAAAAAAATAAAAATTAACTCTTGTATTCTTTTATTAAATGAAGTTTGGTCGTTACAGATAGCTATATGATTCTACTTGTGTGTTTTGGGTAGAGAAAGAACTAGCTTATATAGATACAAGGCTTTAATTTTGTACGTCCATCAAGTACAATATCGACGGTTAAGATCTAAGAACTCATCAACTAATACATTTGAAGAAAGGAGAGTTGATGAGCTACCACATTATGTACTCATTTAGTGGGGAACAAAGAGGATTAGATGAGCTAATACATCTAGGCCACAATAATTCTTACACATTATATATACTCATAAGATATATATTGTGAAATTATTGTTATAACAAAAGCAAATGAAGTAAGCTGACTAATGGATGCATTTTGGAGTTTCTGTTCACATATTATGGGTTCGACCCTAAATGGTGGCATGCTAGTGGGGCTTTTCTAAAGATGCCACTTTACGATAGCATAGATTCGGTTAATACCATGCACAATAGTTTACTTTGGAAAAGAAAAACGGTTGTCAATTTGTCATAACTATTTAACATGATACAGTCTAATACATTAAGTGAACATACTCTCAAAGAGTCTTTACAGTCTCAACTTTTTAATTAAATCAAAGTGATGATCTGTCCTACCTCCTCTATGTTTATGTTATACAAATGTTTTGCTATTTTTGGTTTTTAAGTTCCGCTTGGACGGTTAAGATTATTTATCTGCTTGTACTATGATTTTTGCATGCATATTGTCTAATTAAATTTTTTTTACCCATTATACAAAATTTAATATTGCAAATGAACCTTGAGATTGGGTATACGCAATCCAACTAACCGGTTTAGCTTTGTTTTTCATATATACGAGTATAGTGTCCGTACATTGCAGCGACAAAATGACAATGACAATATAAAACTTGTGAGGTGACGTGACGACGATGATTTCAAACCAAAGATCGTTAGAAGCCTATATACTTAATTGCTACATTGTATAATACGTATCTATAAAACTTTTATAAAAATATCTCCATAGTGGAGATAAAAAGTCATATTATGTGCACATATAATATAAAGAGTTTACAAAATATACATTCCAATCCCATGCAAATGTCAGGGAGAAACCATGACACAAATGAGACAATGCAAATTGTAAAAATCAACTTAAAACCATTTTTTATTTATAAACTCACTTTATGGCATCTCTTTTCCATATTGAAACCACATATTATCTTGTCATATTATGTTACATTGTTATTAGTATTAGTAATTCCCTATATATATTTAAAAACCGTGCGTGTATTTACGTGCCATCTCACAACTCATTTTTATTTTAATTTTTTAGTGGGCCAACATGCCTCTTTATTTTTTTTTTGATACCTTAACATCATGGACTCTCATCGTTTCTTGTTTATTTTTTGGGTGGTAAAATTTCTTTTGTTTGATACTTTACTAATGAGTTTTCCACAATAGTAAATTTTTGGGTTTTATGTGTCAACTTTGTGTTTTTTTCATCTGCCAGCTTTTCATTATATCATGTTTGGTAAAAAATTTCATAATAGTTTCTGATGCTCAAAATATTGCACGAGTATTTAACCGGGAACTACGGGGTTGTTTGGCCGATTTATTGACGGTTCTCTTTATATGCCAACTTTGTATTTTTTTCATCTGGCAACTTTCATTATAACATGTTGGTAAAAAAAATTCATAATAGTTTATGATGGATAAAAATATCGCATGGATATTTAACCAGGGACCAAAGGATTGTTTGGCTAATTTGTGGCCGATTTATATGTCAGTCTTCATAGTCAGGATATCATAAATATAGTATTTGTTAAACGATTGATGTTCAAGAAGTTTTTATTAATATTTTATTATCAACATGGATACTCTAATTGTTGGAATTAAACTCGGGACTTCTGAAACCCTTATTAATCATCCCCATAAATATGAGAAGTTGAACTCGAATCAAAATAAAAAGTTATCTTTGCAGATTTTGTTAATATGTAGATTTAGTTTTCAAATCTTCTGATATTTTAAATGTTACGTCTCCCGGGGCAACGCCCGGGTGACGAATTGTTATTAAATACAGTATGTGTTTAAGACTACTATTTATGTTTTTCCTTCACGTCATAATTTTTTAAATTTTAATAAAATATGTGGCTGATGAGTAAATAACCTAATAAGTTGACCGTTGACGTCAAGCAAAGACAATATCAAATCCACTTTTATTTTCGGAAACCAAACCACATAGATCCATTTGATATCACAGTATCACACCCTTAAAAACACACACTTACTTGCCGGAAAAAAAGCAGCCCCATTTAAATCACCACTACGGCCGCCGCCAACTTCATCTCCAACAACAACATTCAGTCTCCGACTATAGGTGGTCACCACAGTTGCGGCGGGGGCAAAGGATTCTGACAATTTCAAAGAAGGTTATGGCGGTAGTAGAAAAATTCCGGCAACTGTGGTGACCCATAAAAGCTACCAGCGGGATGTCAGCTATCTTCGATAGCCCAGTGAGCCTCGCTTGACGGGCCATTGACTGACTTAGTACAGTTAACTGGTTTGTATTGGTGTCGCCGGCGGTATCGTAAAGACGACGGTATGTAGGATGTTTGATGGTGGCCGAAGTTGGTGGATCTATGGATATGTTTGTTTCCAGATCCGTGTATATATAGATTTGTGTGTTTATAGATTTGTGGGGATTGATTTTGGTTGCTGGTGGCCGTAAATGGCAGCTAGTGACGATTGATTTTGGCTAGTAATGGCTGAAGGTGGCGAATGGTGTTGACCGGTGGTGCCGGATGGTGACCAAATGTGGCGGTTGTTGTCCGCCAACCAACCACCGCCACCTACATTTACCTCCGTCCACCAACCGTCTATGTATAAATGGAAAATCAATTGTCACTCGCTGCCATTTTCGGCTGCCGTCAACCAAATCAATCCCCACAAATCTATAAACACACAAATATATGCATGCATGGATCTAAAATCACAAATATCAATAAATCCACCAAGTTCGTCCACCATTAAACATCCATACATACCGCCGACTTTATGATACCGCTGGCGGCACCAGTTGCGAACCAATTAACCAGAATGAGTCGGTCAATGGCCGGTCAAACGAGCCCAACTGGGCTATTAGAGATAGCTGACATCCCGCCGGTTGCTTTTATGGGTCGCCATAATTGCCGGAATTTTTTTACTACTGCCATGACCTTCCTTGAAATTGTTAGAATCATTTGGCACCGCCGCAACCGTGGTGACCACCTGTAGTTGGAGACTTAATATTGTTGTTGGAGATGAAGTAATGCAGGGCTGCTTTTTTTTCTCGACGAGTTAGTGTGTGTTTTTAAAGGTGTGACACTGTGATATCAAATGGATTTATGGGGGTTTGGTTTCCAAAAATAAAGGTGGATTTAATATTTTCTTTGGGTTCCGTCAACGGTCAACCTATTGGGCTATTTACTCATCAGCCACATTATTTATTAAAATTTTAAAAACTATGACGTGAAAGAAAAACATAAATGTGTTATGAGTAGAAGACATATATAGGGCCACAAGACTTGGTCTATAGTATCCCTAAAATCACGGCATCAATTATGTATATATTTAATATATATATGGCTGTACATCAACACTTAATGTGACACACGATTCTTCCTCTTTTCCCTCTTGCTATCTATTTCTTCTTCTTTATAGTTTATCATAATAATAAACTAGTTGTTATTTACTATCACTGTGATCCAAGATTAAGGATTTACAACATGTTATCAGCATGAATAGTCTCTTGCAATCTATTGATCCTTGGATCTGCTTTCATCATCATCATCATTCAATCGGCTATATCAAGATAGATTCTGGAAATGCTACCCGAACCTCTTCCTGCATCTTGTAGTAGTAACTCGGCAGCAGCAGTAGCTAACGTAGCAGCAATAACAGTAGCAGTAGCAGTAATAGGTCGAGCAGTATAGTGGTGAACGATTAAGAAGGAAAGGTGGTGGTCGAATGGAGATGACAAGTTGTCAACGTCCGGTAGTACACACTGCTGCCGATGTACCCTGGGAATAGACGAAGAATCTGTTTAAAGGAATTGTATCAAACACAAGCCCGGCGATTATTTTCACGGTTTTGTTTTGTTTTATTTTGTTTCAGGTTTATCAAACTCAGGTTGAAGTTTCGGATTGGATTTGACCAAGTCATACCTTCAACCTAAGATACAGGTTTTGTTCCTTGATCTATCCTTATTTTGTATATAACTCATCATACAAATAAGTATATATTCAGTTTCGTATATACCAATTTTCCAACAAACTTAAACAGATTTATTATACTATATACGAAACATTTGATTGAAAACCATGTTGGGTTTTGTAAAAGAAATAATACAAAATATATTTAAAGATGTATTCTTTAAATTACCTTGTTTTCTCAAAATATTTTGATTAAATTCTGATGGATTTTTAAGAAAAGAATTAAACAAGAGCTTTCTTTCTTCAAAATGGTTTACAAGAATTTAAAAGTGAGTCTATTATTGGATAAAATGGCATACCTTATGAAATGATTTAATATCTTGGATGTTGATTTCCATCTTGAAAAACCATGGTGTTTTTAGAAGAAAAAAAAAGAAAAAAAAGAAAGATGAAATAAAGGAAACTTAGTTGTGTTTTGATTGTGTTCCCTACTTGAATCCGATCTAGAGAAAGTGAAAAGAGAAAATGATGGAAATAGCTAAGTCTCTAGATTGCTTAAAAAGGAAAATTGAGAGAATTTTATTGACAGCTCAAAAGGAAAACAATTTTGGTCTTTTATTGCTTTATGTCGACAACCAAAAGCAAATTGCCAATATCCTTTTCTTTAACTAATTTATGGGGTAAATTAGAATATTTGATAATTGATTAAGATGTAGTTTACTCAATTATATATTGGGTTAAGTGCACGGAAATGTAATCAACTAAGGCCGAAAAGTTATTGTATACATGAACTTACAAAAGGTTTATTGTATGCATGAACCCTGCTATTTTTCTAAATTCATGTATACAATAACTTTTCGGCCTTAGTTGATTACATTTCCGTGCACTTAACCCTTATATATTTGTTGGCCATGATTGGAAAAGTAGTTGCAAAAGGCATCAATCATGTTTAGAAAAACATGTGGGATTTTGGTGTCCATATATAACTAATTCGTTTAGTGCAATATCTGATCACAGAGACTCATTGTATTTAATATACTATATTGGAGATACTTTGCATAAAGGTGATTGTGTCTTTCATATCACATGCATAATAAGCATCGAAACAATTTTTTTTACGGGATGTGTAACCCCACCACACAGAAAATGTGTCACCCCACACACAGGGTATTAGCGGCGACGTCGGCGACGTCGTCGCTAATACTGCGGGCTCCCATGTCTATAATGGTAAATCTGGAGAGAAATTAGCGGCCCCTGTCAGTGTCAGAGTATTAGCAGCGACGTCGCCGCTAATACCTTAGTCGGGTTGACTTTTGCCTGGTGGTGTTACCCGGTGCCTTTTTTAATAGGGATGGATTGGAAGTATATAAAAGTAATCATAGTAGTCAGATGTTTTTCATCCACCTCTCTCTCATTATATATAATATATATATATATATATATGTAATAGGCATGACAAAAGAGAAAAACAAAAGTAGTTTAACTACTAAAGCAAAAGGGGTAAGCAATAAAACAAAATACTTTCCCATATCTCACCTTTTCATTATGTTTGTTTTTGGCACAGGGTAACACCACCAGGCAAAAGTCAACCCGACCAAGGTATTAGCGGCGACGTCGCCGCTAATACTCTGACACTGACAGGGGGCCCGCATATTAGCGGCGACGTCGCTGCTAATACTCTGACACTGACAGGGGGCCCGCTAATTTCTCTGCCAGATTTACCATTACAGACAGAGGGGCCCGCAGTATTAGCGGCGACGTCGCCGCTAATACCTTAGTCGGGTTGACTTTTGCCTGGTG
>CM067167.1:253219223-253228267 GCA_034093135.1 Erigeron breviscapus
ACTATTTCACAATCATTTGCTTGAATTCAACATGCATTCTATTAATATGGTGTTTGGCATTCACAAAACATTTTAACAATTTTCCATAATCAATTTCATATCACAATCTAGCCCAACACCCAAAACATAAAGTTGATTTCTTTGGGTTCCATTAAAACTCAATTGCCTTTACTCAAGGCTTCTCCTTTTAATTCATTAGGGTTCATCATCAAAATCCCCAAATTGACAAATTCCCAAATTCCAACTAAGAACCCAAATTCCATTATCAAGAACCCTAAATTTTACAAATTAAGGGTTAAGGGAATTCTTACCTCAAAGAACAACAACAACAATTAGATTTCCAGATTTTTCCTCTTTTTCTCCTTGTTAATTTCGGCCTCCCCCAAGCAAAACAAACCCTCACCTTGCTTATTATTAGAATGAATTAGATGATTGAATTTGGGAGGATGAATTACATGCACTTTCTTAAGAATTCAAGGAAGTTTGTAGAATGATTTTTGAGAAGATAGGATTGAGGGGAAATAGATAGTGAAAGCATGAATCATCACAAAGGAAACATGGCTGGACTATCTCTCCCTGTGCCACGTTTTCTTGTCAAATTAAAAAGGGTATAATACCCGCTAACCACTAAAATTCCAACTAAATTAACCCTTTATCTCAAAATAAAATACTAGGAAATTAATTTAATGTCAAAACTATAAAAAGGGTTAATTTTCTTTTACCTTAAAATATTGGGGTGTTACAAATCTCCCCCACTCAAAATCGATCACGTCCCCGTGATCCAAGCCATATGCAAAGACGGGTAATACACCAACATGTCATGCTCGGTTTCCCAAGTATAATCAGAGCTCCTTTGGTGCTTCCATTGTACCTTGAAAGTTCGTACCGTCTTATTGTTTATCTTTCTCAACTCTTCTTCCACAATAGTGACCGGTTCCTCAACGTAAGTCAATTTCTTATCTAGTTCGATTTCATTCAATGGAACGCACGTTGCATCATCAACAAGACATTTTCGGAGTTGAGATACATGAAAAGTGTCATGAATTCGAGATAGCTCTTCGGGTAACTCTAATTGGTATGCCACTTTGCCAATACGGGCTAAAACCCGAAACGGGCCAATGAACCGTGGGCTCAACTTTCCACGTTTGCGAAATCGTAGTAAGCCCTTCCATGGAGATACCTTTAACAAAACTCGGTCACCAACCATGAACTCAATGGGTCTTCTTCTAACATCGGCATACGACTTTTGTCTATCTTGAGCCGCTTTGAGTCTTTCACGAATCTCATCTATCCTTTGAGTAGTCTCAAGGACAATATCGGTCCCACCTAATTCTCGTTGGCCCACTTCTCCCCAACAAATGGGAGTTCGACATCTCCTACCATAAAGCATTTCATAAGGAGGCATCTTAATGCTAGAATGGTAACTATTATTATATGAAAATTCTGCCAAAGGCAAATACGCGTCCCATGGTCCTCCAAAATCAATAATGCATGCACATAGCATGTCTTCCAACGTTTGGATGGTTCGCTCACTTTGCCCATCCGTTTGAGGATGGTACGCGGTACTCATGTGTAACTTAGTACCCAGGTCTTCATGAAATCTTCTCCAAAAGTGGGAAGTAAACCGTGTATCCCTATCCGAAACAATAGAAACGGGAATGCCATGCCGAGCTACCACTTCTCTCAAATAAATATCGGCTAACACTTCAGAAGATGATGACTCACGAATGGGCAAAAACAAGGCACTTTTCGTCAATCGATCTACGATCACCCATATAGAGTCAAATTGATGCTTGGGCGTTTTAGGAAGTTTGGTAATGAAATCCATAGTCAAGTGCTCCCACTTCCATTGTGGTATATCAAGCGGTTGGAGCTTCCCGTATGGCTTTTGATGCTCCGCTTTAACTTGTAAACAAGTCAAACATTTTTCCACATACTTGACTATGTCCCGTTTCATACCCGGCCACCAATAATCAACCTTCAAGTCATAATACATTTTCGTTGCACCGGGATGAATAGAATATTTGGACTTATGTGCTTCGTCGAGAAGAATTTCTTTCAAAGGGCACGAAAAAGGAATCCAAATTCGTCCATAACGAATCGTAAGACCACGAGAGTCTTTAGAAAAATGCTTCATTTGACCCTTAATTCTTTCTCGTTTAGGATCACGTTGTAAAGCTTCATCTTGAGCTTCTTTTATGCGTTCCAAGAAATCATTGGTAATCATCACCCATAAGGGTGAAACACGAATGAAAAAGTGAGAACTTTTTCGGCTTAAGGCGTCGGCCACCACATTGGCTTTTCCGGGGTGATACAAGATTTCACAATCATAGTCTTTCAATAAATCTAGCCATCTTCGTTGACGATTATTAAGATCTCGTTGCTCAAAGAAGTATTTAAGACTCTTATGATCGGAATAAATGGTAAACTTAACACCATAGAGATAATGGCGCCAAATCTTCAAAGCAAAAACAACCGCAGCAAGTTCTAAATCATGAACAGGATAAGACTTCTCATGAAGTTTTAGTTGTCTTGATGCATAAGCGATGACTTGCCCCTTTTGCATAAGAACACAACCAAGACCATTAAAAGATGCATCACAATATACCGAGAAGTCTTCAACTCCATCTGGCAAAGTTAGAACGGGTGCTTGACTCAACTTCTCTTTTAAAGTTTGGAAGGCATTCTCTTGTTCATTCTTCCATTCAAACTTCTCGTTCTTTCGGGTCAATTTAGTAAGAGGCGAGGCCAATTTAGAAAAATCTTGAATGAAGCGACGATAATAACCCGCCAAACCAAGAAAACTACGGATTTCAGTCGGAGATTTGGGAGGTTCCCAATTTGTGATTGCACTAATCTTTGCCGGGTCTACTTTAATTCCTTCTTTATTCACAACATGTCCAAGGAATTGGACTTCACGTAACCAAAATTCGCATTTAGAAAACTTGGCATACAATTTCTCGCGACGGAGGGTTTCAAGAACTTCACGAAGGTGTTTCTCATGATCGGACTGACACTTTGAATAGATCAAAATGTCATCAATGAAAACAATAACGGATTTATCAAGGAAAGGACGACATACACGATTCATAAGATCCATGAAGGCTGCAGGAGCGTTTGTCAACCCAAAAGGCATGACCAAGAATTCATAATGACCATAACGGGTCCTGAACGCAGTTTTTGGAATGTCTTCTTCACCAACCTTTAGTTGATGATAACCCGAACGAAGATCAATCTTCGAAAAATACGATGCTCCTTGAAGTTGATCAAAAAGGTCGTCGATACGAGGCAGAGGGTATCTATTCTTGATGGTAACTTTATTAAGCTCACGATAATCAATGCACATCCGCAAACTACCATCTTTCTTTTTAACAAACAGAACAGGAGCACCCCAAGGAGAACTACTTGGGCGTATAAAGCCCTTATCAAGAAGTTCTTGGAGTTGTTCCATCATTTCTCGCATTTCAGTTGGAGCAAGACGATATGGAGCTTTAGCGATGGGTGTAGCACCCGGAATGAGATCAATCTTGAAATCTACTTGTCTATCAGGAGGAAGACCCGGTAGGTCATTGGGGAAAACATCAACAAATTCGTTAACAATCGGAATGTCAGGAATTGATTTAGATTCCTTATCGGAATCAAGAACATGAGCAAGAAAAGCTTTGCATCCACGGGAAATAAGCCGGCGAGCTCTAGCATAAGTACACAGCGGTAAAGAGTCTTGATTTCTTTCCCCGAAAACCACCATATCCTTGCCACTAGGAGTTTTGAGTCTGACACTTTTATCACTACAACTAATACTCGCCCTATGTCTACCGAGCCAATCCATGCCCAAAATCACATCAAATTCGCCCAAACCCATAGGTATAAGATTGGCTTTAAAATTTTCAAAATTTATGGTCAAGCTACAATCTAAATACACATTTTTAATTACATAAGTTTGATCACCCGCTACTTCCACTAATAACGGAGGTTTAAGCAAAGATACTTGTAGGGGAATACATCTAGTGAATCGAGTAGCTACAAAGGAACGGTTTGCCCCGGAATCAAATAGAATTTTAGCGGGAGTGTCATGGACTAGAAAAGTACCTGACACAACATCGGTTGATTCCTTGGCTTCCACCACCGAGAGTTGGAAAGATCTCCCTTTAGGAGTTCCTACTTGTCTCACCATCCTTTTCTCATTCATTTTTCTTACTTCCGCTTGCCTTTCTTCATTTGACAACAATGGGCAATCACTTCTCATATGCCCCTCTTTAAAGCATTTAAAGCACACGGTAGGCTTGTTTGGAGAGAACTTGCAATCACGACTAATGTGACCCGGTTGGCCACAAGTGAAGCACCCTTTCTTGGGTGCTGAAGGACAAACTCCGAAATGATATTTCCCACATTTGTTACAAGCGGGGGCGTTTCTCCTAAATGTATTATTTCCCGAGCTTCCACTTGGCCGGAACTTCTTGTTTGGCGAATCAATTTGCTCCGCTTTCCTTTTGGAGGAGTCTTCATCCGGCATGCCTTGTTCCACCTCATACCACCTTGCTACATCAATCAATTGATTGAAAGATTCGATTTGGAGAAGAGTGATCTTCTCACGAATATTCTTGCGGAGTTTCCGATAGAAGTGTTCCTTCAACAACTTATCATCTTTCAAATACTCGGGACAAAACTGTGCTTTGTCAAGAAACCGCACACGAAATTCATTTACATTCATCGAACCTTGAGATTCATTCATGAAATCACTTCTAAGTTTAGTCACATCGGCCTCGGATCGAAATTCTTTGAAGAAAGCCGCTTTAAAATCTGCCCACTCCATACTCATCACTCCTTCACCCTTGGTCACAATTAAGCTGTCCCACCATAACTTAGCCCGGTCTCTCAACATGCTTGACCCATACAACGTTTTGTCTTCAATTGGAGTCTTGGTAATGCGGAAAGCTCCTTCTATCTCATACATCCACTTGGTGCTTACAATGGGGTCGGGGTTCCCATTGTATGTAGGAGGACTTGCAATGGTGAAATTTTTGAGATCATAAGGTTTTTCATTGGTGTTCTTTGGAGGATTCTCATTTGTTTGTGTTTCCGGTACTTTGCCTTTAGGAAAACGCTTATCGAACTCTTCTTGTACCGACAAAGCTACTTCCTCCCTAATTTTGTTAGCAATGGCTTCACTCATTGCTCCTTCTAGAGTCTCATTCAACTTTTTAGTGATAAATGGAGAGAAGTTCTCCAAGGCCTTGCCTATTTGCTCACTTATAAAATCACCGGTGAGGACTTCCCGTTCCGACGATTCTGCATTCTCTATAACTTTATCCCTAATCCGAATTGCTTCGTCTTCGTTTTGAAAAGATTCCATACTACAAATTTAACAACTTATAAATGAACATTCAATACACTAATTTGTCTCTAATACCCCAAACGCTCACATCCGATCGTTTCCATCTTTAGTAAGTTTGATTTAGAACGTAATAGCTTATGACCAATAATAGGCCGGCTCTATTAAGCTCATAAACTATTTCATTTTAAATCAATCTTACTAACCATTTCCACTTTCAAACGTGAACATCCCAATCCTAAGGTCAAAGTCAATCCAACGGTTCAAGTCTAGGCATCCTATTCGCAAAGATCGAATACCTAAATCCCTTGAACCATGGCTCTGATACCAAAAATGTAACAACCAAACCTCATTTAGTAAAAGAGTACAAAAGTTAAAGGTTTTTTTTTTTTTTTTTTACAGTAGCATACCACTGCGCCGCAGTGGGGTAGGACTCCTCCCACTGCGTCGCAGTGGAAACTGACTGGTCAGCGGGTCGAAATCCCCCACTGCGCCGCAGTGGGGTTAAAGCACTTCCACTGCGCCGCAGTGGAATGCTTCTGGTCCAGACCTGCCCAAAAACCAGCAACCCAACATTTCCTTTTAACACAATATCAACATTTCAACACCCAAATTTTTAAACCACACTTTGAATCAGAACGTTTCATACATCAACATAATATTGGACACCACAGATAATACTTACAACCAAAGTTTTGAGCCAAAACGATAAATGTCATCAAACGGGTCGTTTTGACCTAAAGAAAGAAAACGACCTAGTTACCAAGTTATGACCAAAAACAACCAGGTGACCCAAAATCCTTACATGATTATAGACTTTTACAACCAAAAGACTTGATCAACCAAAACAAACTTGTATCAAGAGCCGAATGGTCAAAAGGGAATTATCTACCGGAATTACCCAAGTTGCCAACCTTCAAGATGGCTCTAATTTCTTCAATGATCACTTCACTAGATCAAGTCCTTGCCTTTGCTACTACTACCAACTCCTATAAAAGAATTAAACAACTAAAACATAAGCAACGCTTAGTGAATGCATATACATATAACCATAATCAAGTTACCAAGCAATGTGCCTCAAGCACCACATATAGCCTATCCAACGATAGCAAAGTCAATCATGACATAATTTCTCTTTCACATGGCCATGGAAACATGCTAGTAGGAATTTACCCACCTACTAGCAAAAATCACAAATGGATTAGTAGGAATTTACCCACCTACTAACCCTAATACACAAATTGGTTAGTAGGAATTTACCCACCTACTAGCAAAAATCACAAATGATTAGTAGGAATTTACCCACCTACTAGCAAAAATCACAAATGGATTAGTAGGAATTTACCCACCTACTAACCCTAAATCACAATTTGGCTAGTAGGAATTTACCCACCTACTAGCTCAACAATCAAATGGATCATAGGAATTTACCCACCTATGACCCCAAATAACAAGAACATGATTATATGCATAAACACTCACCTTGAACTTGGCTAATCGATTCTATGGCTATAGGCTCAACTAAAAGGTCTTCACCACCTATACATAATACAATACATATATCTATGAGTTCTATAAACTCAACTATTTCACAATCATTTGCTTGAATTCAACATGCATTCTATTAATATGGTGTTTGGCATTCACAAAACATTTTAACAATTTTCCATAATCAATTTCATATCACAATCTAGCCCAACACCCAAAACATAAAGTTGATTTCTTTGGGTTCCATTAAAACTCAATTGCCTTTACTCAAGGCTTCTCCTTTTAATTCATTAGGGTTCATCATCAAAATCCCCAAATTGACAAATTCCCAAATTCCAACTAAGAACCCAAATTCCATTATCAAGAACCCTAAATTTTACAAATTAAGGGTTAAGGGAATTCTTACCTCAAAGAACAACAACAACAATTAGATTTCCAGATTTTTCCTCTTTTTCTCCTTGTTAATTTCGGCCTCCCCCAAGCAAAACAAACCCTCACCTTGCTTATTATTAGAATGAATTAGATGATTGAATTTGGGAGGATGAATTACATGCACTTTCTTAAGAATTCAAGGAAGTTTGTAGAATGATTTTTGAGAAGATAGGATTGAGGGGAAATAGATAGTGAAAGCATGAATCATCACAAAGGAAACATGGCTGGACTATCTCTCCCTGTGCCACGTTTTCTTGTCAAATTAAAAAGGGTATAATACCCGCTAACCACTAAAATTCCAACTAAATTAACCCTTTATCTCAAAATAAAATACTAGGAAATTAATTTAATGTCAAAACTATAAAAAGGGTTAATTTTCTTTTACCTTAAAATATTGGGGTGTTACACATAACCTACAAAAGGAAGAACAAATCAATATATTTACAAAAGCCTTACATAGAAGCAACTTCGGGCAATTATCAAACAAGATCGAGCTTTGAAGATTAGAAGATGTTTGACTGAATTCAGGGAGAGCATTATAAGTTGCACTCTTTTTTCCTTCACTAAGTTTTTATCCCACTGGGTTTTCTTAGTAAGGTTTTTAATGAGGCAACATAACCGATCCAGAAGTATCAGAAGAGATAATACGTGATGCACTCTTTTTCCCTTAGCTATGGTTTTTGTCCCACTGAGTTTTTCCTAGCAAGGTTTTTAACGAGGCAATAGTTCAAAGCAAAACTTCAAAGTTGAAAAGTATCACATTCAACATGAAATATATGAAATATTAATAAAGTAAATGATAGTAATATGTCTGAGGGGGGTGTTATGAGTAGCAGACATATATATGGCCACAAGACTTGGTCTATCATTGTATCCCTAAAATCACGGCATCAATTATGTATATATTTAATATATATATGGCTGTACATCAACACTTAATGTGACACACGATTCTTCCTCTTTTCCCTCTTGCTATCTATTTCTTCTTCTTTATAGTTTATCATAATAATAAACTAGTTGTTATTTACTATCACTGTGATCCAAGATTAAGGATTTACAACAAAATGGTATTTAACTTTAAGCAATTTTTTACTAATATTAATAACAATGTAACATAATATGACAAAATAATATTTGGTTTCAATATGGAAAAGAGACGTCATAAAGTGAGTTTTTATAAATAAAAATTGGTTTTGAGCTTTTTATTTTAAATTGTATGTAGTAAAATAACTAGGTTCATTTGTATTTTAGTATTTACATGAATAATTGTATATTTCGTTAAAAACACGGTATGACTTTGGTCCAACCGGTTCGATCAGCCTGACCAGTAAAATTTTGTAAAATCAAACCAATGTTCGGTCTGGTTTTCAAAACATTGGTTATAATCGATAGGTAGTATGAAATATCCTACACATGTACAACAAGTAAACAATAACTACACATATAGATATACGTATTATGTACATGTAATTAACAAATAAACAACTTTTAAAAACTTTCTTTTAATTAAAAAAGAGTTAAATGTTATTATAAAAATGCATAATCAATTAATTTCTGAATTGACTCGTTTTGACACGGATCCATTTTGTCCCGAACCCAATTGATGCCATTTTCAAAACGGCCTGCATTGACCCGGACCCAATTTAACCCATCACCTGACCCGATCTGACCGTATAATTTGCCACCTATACCACCTCGTTATCGCCATGTGTGGTTGTTGACGGTCACTCCATATAATGAGGTGATTATTTTTGGCACAGGGTAAGCCGACCAGAAGTAGGGTAGGCCGACC
>CM067167.1:253229267-253281324 GCA_034093135.1 Erigeron breviscapus
CTTCCTTGGATATGATTGCTTCTTTCAACACTTGTTTATATGTTGACTTCTTGAAATTCTGAGATGCAGCTTCAGGAGTCTTTCTCAATTCATCAAAACTATTGAAGTCTTCAAAAGTGTAATGTTGTGGAGTTGTGAAACCATGAGTAGATGATTCTCCAACTTCTTTTCTGCTTGAAGAACCTGTTTCAAAATAATCAAGGTCTGGAAATTCTTCAAACATTGGTTCTTCATCAGCTTCTACATTTGTTGGAGTCTCAACTATTTCCGGCTCATCCAATATTACATTATCTTTTCTTGCCTCAACTTCTGCTTCATTTTCAGCATATTCCACAATTTCATTTTCTATGACAAACCCTTCTTCTTCATCAACTACAACACCTAGTTACATTTTCCTTTTTTCAATCTTAAACAACCAAACAAGCCCCAATAAAATCCCCTCATATTCACATTAAAAAAAACCATTCAGATCTTTCATCATTATCGAGTGCATTTACACTTCGTTTTCGTGTGCATTATTCACTATCTTCTCAGGGAAAAAAAAATACAAAACGGTCAGCCTCCACATCACCCAATCTTCAAACATGGCATCACCTCGACACAATAATCCCATGTCGTCTACATATATAATACATAAATTAGGGTACCTACCAACATATCTGCTTTACCCGGTTACATTTTCCTTAAGTGTAGCCAATTAGCTATGGGTAGGAGCAGTAGGCCTGGCAATTGATGGATATGGATCGGATCTTGATCCGATCCATTAGTGATCCAACTTAAATGGATCATGATTCGATCCATGATCCATCATAATGGATCATGATCCGATCCATATCCATATAATTTTAAATGGATGGATCACTATCCGGATCGATTCATTTAATTTTTTTAATAACTTTTTTTACTAGTTAAATAAAATTTTTTAGGTAAATTATACACTTCAAATACCAAATTTCTAAATTCAGACTAAATGTTGCTTCTATAATTTGTACATCCCGCACAATAACTTGTACACTACTCTGAAATTAAAGAAGTTCCATTTTGAAAAACCTTTTCCCTTTTGTCATATACTGAAAAGTCATGAATGGAGTCAGTAGAAAGAGTATACGAATGGAGTCAAAAGTCCATCTTTTTCTACTATTGTTTTTATTTTCTTCTATTGGGGGCAATCAAACATGGCGATCGGTCATGAAAATATATTTGAGTCTAAATCATGTAAAGTCATCAATTAGCTACAACATCATTATATATTCCGATCCTTCAGCCTTCGTCTTCCTTTATTAACTTCAGATCGAGTCTGAGCCGTAGCCGGAGCTCAAACCAGATCCAGTCTGAGCCGTAGCCTTCGTCTTCCTTTAGCCTTCATCTTCCTCGAAGCGTGCATCAGTGGACAACCATGGCCGCACTTGGCCGGAGTGTTGAGTTTTGGCCGCATGAAGTTGTTGTTGACCACCACAAGCTCACCGTTATCAATGAATTTGTTGACCTTTTCAGTTAAAATGTTGTTATGTTCATCAGGTATCATATGTTGATTGTAAGTAAGTTAATGATTAAAAAAATTTAGTGAAAAACTATCTAATTTTTTTTTGTAACCGGATCGATCCGGATGGATCATGGATCGATCCATATAATTAATTGGATAAATGGATTGATCCATTGGATTGATTAATGGATTAATGGATATTATTTTTGCTTAAATGGATTGGATTGGATTGAGGGGTAATTACATCAGCAACCAGGGCGGGATTTATATGTATTATAGGGTATGCACTTGCACACCCTATAACTCCTCTTAGTAGTGGTAAATAAAAATATTTAAAGATTTTTCTTGTTTAGTTTCTTAAGAGTGCATAACCAAAAAAAAGAGTGCAAACCATTGTAGAAAAAGAGATGAATAGACTAATGTTTTAGCAAGTAATGTGAGATCGCATTCCTTTCTCAAAAGAAGAAGATGAGAGGGCATTCTGTATTTTTCTCAAGGAAGAAGATAGTAAAGTTACCTACCACACTTAATATAGTATGTGGTGAAGAGAGCTCCAGCTCGTTAGACTTTGAAATGTTAATACAGTAAATAATAAAGTAATAACTATATCAGATAAAGACAATAAAAATCTAGAATTTATAAATGGAACATGTAATTTTCTTTCTTGATATTTTCTCATGTTTAAAAAGTGATCCAAACTCCAAATATACACCAAATCTATCTATTCTATTGTTTTTTATTTATCATGAATTTATGTTGTTAGTTGTTATGCAAACAATATTAATTATTCAATAAAAGGGTAAATTACACAAATCATACCTGAGGTTTGTTCGAAACTACATTGGTCATACCTACAATTTAAAAATTACGCGAGACATACCCATCGTTGTCAAAAACTTACACTGACCATACCTATCGCTGACGGTCGTCTATTTGGCCGTTAAGTCAAGTCACGTGCCGTGCATGTGAGGTATCAAAACCGTAATTTCGTGCATACTTCAGGTATTATTCTTGTAATTCACCCTAAAAATAATTATTAACAATTTAAAGTTTTATTTATACTTGAGTTATAGATATGAAATTTATTTTGAAAAAATAGTTTTCTTTTTTTCAATGAAAAGTATATCAAGAAAAATAGTTGATACAAGAATGCATTTACTATATTATATGTCATTATTTATTTGTTATATGTGTATAGTGAATTAAACAAGGATTAGAACCATGAAAACCACTATAATTTTTACTTTAATTATTATTTTATTATTATTTTATTTTATTTATTTAATAATTTATTCTTGTTAATAGAAACCTATTTAAAAAAATACAAAAAAAATAATTAAAAAAACAATATAATTTTTTCGTATGGTTTGATGACATCCCCTCAGATTAGAGGGGTAAAGCAAAGTCGAAGACTCGTCACGGTTTTAAAGTATAATTTCACCTCAGATTAGCAATCTGTAGCATTTTGGATTTGAAGTTCCAGGGTTAGTCGTTAGTCTGAGCTTAGAATTTCTAAGCCTTAACCTGTATCATTTGATCACGTTTTTTCATAAATTTTTTATTTTTTATTTTGAAATAGGTTTTTTTAAAAAATATATATGTGAATTTTAATATAGAATATCTACCCATTTTAATAAATGAAATATAAATATCTTTAAAAAAATTATTAGGGTAAATTACACGGATGATACCTGAAGTTTACACGAAATTACGGTTTTGATACCTCACATGCACGGCACGTGACTTGACTTAACGGCCCAATAGACGACCGTCAGCGATAGGTATGGTCAGTGTAAGTTTTTGACAACGATGGGTATGTCTCGCGTAATTTTTAAATTATAGGTATGACCAGTGTAGTTTCGAACAAACCTCAGGTATCATTTGTGTAATTTACCCTATAATTATACTTATCTTTTTGGTTAAAATGATAATGGGTGACTTGCCAACTTTTAAATGTGATAATGGTTAATATCATGAATATTTTGTCTCTTTATCCCAATTTAAATGTCTTATTTTGACTTTCAAGTCTTTTTCTTTCATAACTTTGACCGTAAATAATTTTGTTTGTGTTATATAATACTTGATAAAAATTATATCAATATAAAATACATTAAAACTAATCATTCATATATTTTATCAAATATTATATAATACAAACAAAAATATTGACGGTCAAAGTTAAACACAAAAGACCTAAAATGTCAAACTATGTGATAATGGTTAAATCATGAATATGATTTTTTGATTTGTATAGAAGGTTAATAAAGAAAAAAACGAAAACAAACCGAAAAGTCCGACCCGAAACGAAAAAACCCAAATATATTTGTCGGATCTTAATCGATAAGGGAATCTCATTCAATTTTGCATACCTCATTCGAATTTCTAAATCCGCGACTGTTCCGGTGACGGACCTCTTATATATATATATATATACCCCGATATTATAACAATAGCAATATAGCATTACATGATTTACATCAGATCATATACACATTAAAATATTAGATCATATTTATAACAGTTATATATCAAAGTACAAGATCAAACCTTTCAAATTTTTAGTATTGTATATATGTATTATCTTAACAGGTCTTAACATGTCTTAACAGGTCTGGACCTGTTAAGACCTGTTAAGATTCGTGTCTTAACAGGTTCAGACTTGTTAAGACACGAAACCTGTTAAGATGAAACACGAAACCTGTTAAGAACAGGTCGTGTCGTGTCGTGTTAACATGTTTCGTGTCAAAATTGACACTCTTACTTTGGTGAGTCAGAACGTGATTTCTTGTTTGGAAATAAAAGAGTGAAAATAACCAAATGTAATTTTATGAGGGGTTGAAAGAAACATCTCCAATTATATAAACATCGATGTAACCATCTTTTAGCATAAGAAACATTTCGACACAGCAGCCGCCGCCGCCTATACAACGCCCTAAAGTTACCATCCAACATGTTTGTTCATAGTTCCTGTTCTATTCTATATTCACTCTTTATTCAGTTATAGTATAATGTTGATGTTGTCGTTAAGGGGTTGCAATGATGAAAACTTCAAAATGAGTATTATTTTGAGAGTTTTAAAAAGCTCCGTGAAACGTCGACTTTTATGTCGATCTGAGCGGTTACCTGAGCAACCTCTTTTTTTTTTCCTTTTAATTTTTGATATACGTTGATAGAACCTAAAAAGAAAAACATGATTGAATATTTGACTTATTTTGCTGTTATGAATATCTCAAATATGAGTATTCTTATTCCGAGTTTCTTTTTATTTATTTTTTTAAATAATGAAATCTCCAATCACGGCCATTCGCCGTCGTTACTCCAATCACCGCCAATCGCCATCGTTACTCCTATTACCGCCATTCGCCGTCGTTACTCCGTATTTGTCACTCCAATCACCGCTAGTCTCCATTGATTGCTGCTGTTACAATCATCGCGGTGCTTTTCTACTCTGGTGGCCGCTGCAACACTTTTTCTCTGGTTTGTATCTATCTCTTACTAAATATATATTTGTATCTATTTTCTACTCTCTTTTTTTTAGAAATATCTATTGTCTACTTGATTATTTGTGTTTTTAATGCTTCGTTATTCGTATATAATGTAAATACTATATTACTTGATTATTTGTGTTTGTAATTGATATGTTATTTTGTTACGTTATGGAACTTATTTAGGTAAGATGGATAAAAGTTGGATCACAGCTCCGGTAGCAAGCAACATTTTCAAAAACGGAGTTGAGTATTTTATCAATTTTGCTAGTGTTAGAGCTATAAGAGGATCGATTGTATGTCCATGTCCTAGATGTTGTAATTGTAAATTATTGGCGATTAATAGTGTACATGCCCACATATTGCGTTATGGCTTTTTGCCGGGGTATACGACATGGAAATTTCATGGGGAGCATGTCACACCTTCAAAACTATCAGAGTCTAGTAGTGGTCGAGAAACTATTTTTCCTAAAGATGATATGATAGGTTTAGTTCGTGATGCCTTAGGTGTTAGTTCTATCCCTTTAAATGACGAAGAAGTAAGGGATTCAACTTTTGAAGGTGAGTCTGCCGAAAGAATTGAACTTGAGGAAGACGATATAACTTATAAGAGGTTGTTAGAAGAATGTGATAATGAACTTTATTCAGGTTGCAAATATACAAATTTATCTTTCACTTTACATTTGTATCATGTCAAATGTATTGGCGGCATATCAAATAACGCTTTCGGAATGTTATTAGAGCTTTTAAGGGATGCATTTCCCCACATTACATCATTACCGTCATCCGCCAATGAAGCCAAAAAACTAACTAAGGATCTTGGGCTTGGTTATGAGAAAATTCATGCATGTCCTAATGATTGCATGCTCTATTGGGGTGATAGGAAAGATCAACAGTCATGTCACAAATGTAAAGCTCCACGATATAAAACCGATGTTGGGAATGAAGGTTCAAAATCTAGCAAGTCAAATAAACCATCAAAAGTTTTTCGTTATGTCCCGTTAATACCAAGACTAAAAAGAATATACATGTCTGAGATAACAGCAAAGGAAATGAGGTGGCAAAAAATTATTTGATGATGTGAAATTGGATTGAGTTTTATCAGCCGGGCTTGAAACATGTATGTTGCTTGTTAAATCTGCAGTTGGTTATTAAAGGAAGAGAAGCAAATGACGTTGAGTTCTTTAGAAATTCTCATTTAATGAAAAATGGGTTGTATGCTAAACACGCGTCAAGACAACTTTTGGTATGTGAATTATCAAACCTTTTTCATGGTTTTAATATTAAAAGCTTACTTTATAAACCTTCCATCACATTTACTCTTTTAGGATCGAGCACAAGAAGGAATTGCTAGAAAGGTATTAGAGGTCGGCAGTGACTCTATTGATTCTGAAAAACAATCGGAAATTGTAAGGGAAGTTATGCAAGAACTAAGGGGCCCAAATAAGCGTGGACGACCTCCTAGTTATGGAGTTGGAGTAAAAAGATCGCAAGTAACTAAGTTTAGTTTTGATTTAAGAAAGTTAAGAGGCAAAAATATAGCAAATGAAAACAGATTCCTTTTGGATAAAATTGACACTCAAAGTAAGCAAATTGAATCTCAAAGGGAACAAATAGAAACTCAGAGTAGGCAGATAGAAAGTCAGAGTAAGCAAATGTTGATTATGCAGCAGAGTATTGATGATTATACTGCAGAACTTCGACTCTTTAGGACTGCTTTTTCTGACTTCTATGGGGCACGTATGTCCACAACACCACAGGTTACGACTTAAACTATTTATATTTATACATATATTTGTAGGTTAATTGTGTTTCTTACTATAATTGACATATTGTTTTCTCCAGACATCTTCTCGTGCATTACATCAAGATCATTTATGAATCTGCTTCAATATCTGTGTTTTGAAAGGTATAATATATCTCTTTTATATATTGACGAACATCTATAACCCCCTTGTTTTCTTTACTAGAACTACAAAAGAAGCAAATGCACTATTGTTAACTGGAATTAGAACCGTCTCTATGCATATTTTATGATTAAAGCATTTGTCTTAGAGGGAATTATTCTGTTGGGATCCTCCTGATGGGTAGCATAGAGTTGTATTAGTGAAAAGTTGAGTAGGTTGTGTTCCTTTTGTGAACAGGGACATATCTGTAGTGTAGTTTAGACAAATAGATGAAATTATGCAGGTCCAGCTTTTATGTTTCAAATTTGGCCATAACGCATGGTATAATGTTGTCCAGCTTAAATTAGTACCTTAAATTTGGCTATAACGTTGTCCAGCTTTATGCAACGGAGATTATCTATTTGTTTTTGATACATTATTTTTTTTCGTCTTCCAGGTACTATCAAGGGACTCAAAGATGTGAATGAGATATGAAATATGAATGTGCAGCCAATGGAATATGTAGTGAAATAGTACTGAAATTATAATATGTGAATGAAATATATGAATGTACATTTGAGCTCATGAATGTATAACCCAGGAGTTTCTATGAAGTCTTTTAATTTCTGAAATCCATTTTGGAAATATGTTGTTTTTTTGGTATATATGTATGAGTTTCTAAATAATCTCTTAATTTCTAAATATAATATGTAGTGAAATAGCACCGAATGTCATTTCTAGATGCCACACTCATTTTTATGGACATTTTCATCAATAGTCCACGCTAATTCTTGTAGCATTTCAAATATTTCAAATTTTTGTTCACGCTATTTGCTGTAAAAACTCAATTTTGTACACGCCAATTTGTGTGCAGCTTCAAATATTGTCCACGCTAATATTAGTATCAATTTAACTATTCTCCATGGTAAATTTAGTGGATATTTCCAAACATTGTTCACGGCAAAAAGCGTGAACATTTTAAAATTTGTTCACAGCAAATAGTGTTAACATTTCATAATATGTCTACAGAAAATACAGTGGACTATCTATATAATTTTGTAACACCATTTTTGTCCACGGTTTGTATGACCGTGAACTACTAACTTACATACGCTTTCTACCGTGAATATATAGCTAGAAAAGTGTGTACAAGTAACCACTTTATTGTAGTGAGAAGAATCTTTTTCACAACAAGTTTCATTTTCTCTTTATTTTTAAGTATTAGTCATATAGAATTTATGTTAACAGGTTTCTTAACAGGTACACCAGTTAATTTTCGTGCCGTGTTCGTGTCTAGGAAAAATGACACGAATTCTTAACAGGTCGTGTTCGTGTTTGCTCTTAACAGGTTCGTGTCTTAACAGGTTTCGTGTGACCTGTTATGCCAGCCCTACACCAAAGTAAAATGTTTGGTTGGTTTTGTTTACCACATCCATACCATACCATCTTGTAACAATTAAATGAAACTTAATATACTTGTAGGGTTTTATTATAAAACTTTTAAAATAAATCAATTATAATTTCATTGAAAATTAATGTATGTTATGAAAAATATTCTAGCATAATCTTTAAATATATATAAAAGATAAACCTCGGTTGCAAAATAGAAAAATTTGGACTTCGGATAAAACTCAACTTTTAATTAGAGCCATTAGATCAAAACGATAATGTCATATACCATTTCCAACTTTTTTAGATTTTATATTATAAAAAAAATATTTTAATAATATAATTATGAGAAATAATTCTTCAACTTTATATTATGATTTTAAAATCACTTTTTAGATTTAACATATTATTAATTATATATGTTCGTATGTATTAACGAATGATTAGGACATAACTCTTACCAATTTGGCGGGATAAATAATTTCTTGTAGCTGCTCACATATTTTGTTCTATATATATATATCTATTGAAATATATATATATATATATATATATATATATATATATATATATATATATATATATATATATATATATATATATATATATATATATATATATATATATATATATATATATATATATATATATATATATATATATATATATATATATATATATATATATATATATATATATATATATATATATATATATATATATATATATATATATATATATATATATATATATATATATATATATATATATATATATATATATATATATATATATATATATATATATATATATATATATATATATATATATATATATATATATATATATATATATATATATATATATATATATATATATATATATATATATATATATATATATATATATATATATATATATATATATATATATATATATATATATATATATATATATATATATATATATATATATATATATATATATATATATATATATATATATATATATATATATATATATATATATATATATATATATATATATATATATATATATATATATATATATATATATATATATATATATATATATATATATATATATATATATATATATATATATATATATATATATATATATATATATATATATATATATATATATATATATATATATATATATATATATATATATATATATATATATATATATATATATATATATATATATATATATATATATATATATATATATATATATATATATATATATATATATATATATATATATATATATATATATATATATATATATATATATATATATATATATATATATATATATATATATATATATATATATATATATATATATATATATATATATATATATATATATATATATATATATATATATATATATATATATATATATATATATATATATATATATATATATATATATATATATATATATATATATATATATATATATATATATATATATATATATATATATATATATATATATATATATATATATATATATATATATACATGTATGAGTAATAGTAACTTATAAAATATATCATATATATATATATATATATATATATATATATATATATTATATATATAAGAGAGAGATCAAATGAGAAGGTGAGTTAAGGAGAGAAGGGAAAGAGGGTTTTTTAACCAACCAAAAGTTGACACGTGTATTTTTCAAACAAACCCGCGGTGACAAACTTGTAAATAAATTGACTTCTAATAAAAGCTGACACGGTGGCAATTTCGTAATTAAGCCCCTCCGTTAGTTTCATTAAGTGTCCGTTAACATCCTTTTCTTCAAGCTTTAACCAGACCTATTTTGTAATTACAAAATCAATCATCTTCTTCCAATAGTTTGGGGTTTGTTTTTCTATCAATGATATTCTTCTAAACCTAATATTTATTTGGATTTTTCTTTTTTCGTCATTATAACATCTATCATCTTCATCTAAAATCCTAATTTTAGGGTTTTTTTCCTATCTATTATCTTATTATAGAAGACCTTAATTTTGGGTTTTTTTACCCAGTAAGTGTTTGTTTTCTTTTTATCCAGGTTTTTTGCGTTTATTGTTATTGTTATATCAAATGATAATATGTTTGTGTTAACTTTTATTTGAATATTTTTGTGATTCAGAGCAGTAAAGATGAAAGGCTTAACAAGTATTCAATCTTGAGATTATGAAGATGAAAGGTTTTACAAGATATTACATGCAACTCATATTGGATTAGCTTAGGGCTGAGCTAGCTTGGACTTGGGTCAGCTTAGGGTTAAATCAGCTTGGAGTTTGGTCAGCTTGTGGCTGAGTTTAACCAGCTTAATGAATCAGCTTGGATTTGGGCTGTTGCAATGTCTCCACTTCTAAATCATGTAAGTTCGAGTTCCATCCAATATCTTGTTTAAAGAAAATTTGTAACTATATTTGGTTTACTATTGAAGTTTGTGTATCATCAGTCCACTATCATTCACTTGTATTATTCCATTCTGCATAGACAATTTATCATCAGTCCGCTATTAAAGCACATATTCAAATAAAAAAAATTCATAAATCTTTCTGAATAGTTTAATGTATGAAGTTACCTTTGAATGGTATAACTTTATTGACTTTTTGGGTTTTAAAACTAAGTAGTTATGAAAATTTTGAATTCTTGTAGAACCAAAACAACAGGTGATCAGTTTTTATGCATCTTATCCTGCAGGTAGAGAGCTTTTGACTGTACTACTAAGGTGAGGATGTGTTTGTTAATTTAGGAAAGGGGTTAATTGTTTGTTTATTGGATTTTTTAGAAAGTATTATGCTTTCAGTTTTTGTGATTAAAGAATCATGAACTAGCAATAGAAAGTTCAAGGAAGGCATTATAAATGTTGCAACCAAGATGTTCCAGGTACTAGTGAAAGTTTCGTATTGTGAAAATGCTCGATGCTTGCCATATGCTCTATGGATCCATTTTTGTTGTTTTTAGCTAGGTTAACTCAATAATTGCTTGAAATATGTTCAACTATAGTCCATAATATGTGGTTTTTATTTGACTTCAAATAAAATTGGGTACTTTGGAATTAAGTCTCTAAGAATGTAATAAGCTTGTGGCTTTCTTGCATATGATATGTTATAGTGTTACTTATAGTGATTAGTGTCGTATTCGCTTATTTTCGAGTTTAATTTTTTTGTCATGGTTTTGCATTTTAAACATCCCTACCTGCTTCTAGATTATATGGACATTTCAATATCATCCATTATAGGACAACACATTAATTCTTATATGTGTACGCTCAATATATTCAAATAGAATGATGGTGCAAAATTAAGCCCACAAGTTTGGTATTAGGTTATATCATACTCCATATAAGGTTAAAAATTTTGTACGCTGCAACGTTTATATTGCTTTCACTATTTACTATCTTGGAGGAATCTTATGTTGTTCAGCTGACCTCTTTGCAGGATCCTTTCAAGATACTCTTCTTATCGGGATCTTATCTGTCCAGCAATGGAACTGGGGTCTTGGCATATCAACTTGCAGCCCTCATTGCCATGTCATTGGTGGTGGAATAGGTGGTAGGCTCATTTAACCCAGTCTGATCCAGGTATATCTTTCTTGGACTCGCTTCAAGTTAAATATCTTTTAAGACCCCTAAAAACGTTAAAGCTTACGGAACCTTTAAAACGTATCAATCTTTAAAGAATTGTAATTTCAATATATTAGTTAGAATCCTCAAAAGCTTGCATAAAGTTTCAGCAAAAACTTGAGATAGTGCCCAAAATGTTGCTGGTAAGGTGGCTTGAAGGAAGCAAAATGCCATAAAGATAAATGTGTGTGGTATTGCAAAGATAGAGATGGGACAAGTTATGCATAGTTCAAAATATATATGAAAACGTCACAGTAGAAACCCAAAACTGATGATGAAAATGCCTCGTAATCATCCTTGGTAAGATTTACTAGATTTTGAAATCATTATGTGTCTTGTTTTATGCACATTAGAATCATTTTATATGGACAGTCTTGTTGATGCGAAAATTTCCCAGGTTACATTCAAGAAAATGGCTTCTTCTCTTCACTAATATGTTCAGTTTAGATCAGCAAGCGACTAAATTCTCATCAATGTCTCTTTGTTGCGTTATACTCGCTAATTGCATCAGCAGCCAATACATTTTAGTATGTGCTGGAAACGACCAGCCCGCAACTATTCAGCCATTCATTGCAACTGATGGAATGCCCAATGTCGATTCTTTGGTTACTATATTGTTACGAGTGTCAGTTCTGTTTGCTGATCGTGACCCAAAAATGTATAACGATCTAAAAGGACATTCAGATCTGATAAAAGCATGCTGATTTGAACCAAGTCGAGTGCTAAAGCCATGCAACCAAAGCAAAGCTTGCTGATCTTACTAGTAACTTGTGATGGGTTAAGCCTTAATTGGAAACAAGTATCATTGAAACGACTTCTGTTAACAGTGGTTACTGAACTAGTGGTGAGTGTACATCAGCCGAACAAGTTTTTAGATCAGAAACTAACAGCCTAGCTACAAGTTCCATCAGTTTAGGAACCAACAAACAATGCTTGCAATAACAAACTCATTGATAGTTCAACTGCAGCTTGAAGTCAATGAAAATCAGCCCAAATATTTTTATATCAGCTTGCATATAGGTCAGCTCGGGTATGAGTCAGCTTGCCTCTCAGTCAGCTTGGATGACTCATTGATAGTTCAAATGCAGCTTGAAGTCAATGAAAATCAGCCCAAATATTTTTATATCAGCTTGCATATAGGTCAGCTCGGGTATGAGTCAGCTTGCCTCTCAGTCAGCTTGGATGACTCATTGATAGTTCAAATGCAGCTTGAAGTCAATGAAAATCAGCCCAAATGTTTTTATATCAGCTTGCATATAGGTCAGATCGGGTATGAGTCAGCTTGCCTCTCAGTCAGCTTGGATGATTCATTGATAGTTCAAATGCAGCTTGAAGTCAATGAAAATCAGCCCAAATATTTTTATATCAGCTTGCATATAGGTCAGCTCGGGTATGAGTCAGCTTGCCTCTCAGTCAGCTTGGATGACTCATTGATAGTTCAAATGCAGCTTGAAGTCAATGAAAATCAGCCCAAATATTTTTATATCAGCTTGCATATAGGTCAACTCGGGTATGAGTCAGCTTGCCTCTCAGTCAGCTTGGATGACTCTCACTTAGCTTGGGAAGTAATCCGCTCACAAAAGGCTCAAATTACATTCTACTTAGCTTATTTTTTGCAAGGTCAGATTGGAGAAATATTGCCGTTCTAGAAAAAAAAAATTTGGAGAAATATCAAGCTGTATCAGCTTATATGTTGGATTAGATCCGGATTGACTCAGCTTACGAGACCAATCAACTTGGTGAATCAGCTTGGGCGCCAGATTGAAGCTCATTCAGCTTGAGATTTCCGGCACTTCTTTTTATATGTTTTCACCAATGAAGTGAAGACACGTGTTAAACATTTTAATTATGGTTGTTCTAGATTTTCCACATATCCTAATGATATATATTTATTTACTCGTATATATTTTTCTAAGTTTATTAAGTTTAGTAATTCAAAATAACTAATCATGATATCTATATAAATTTAGATGTTAGGTTTCTATTCATCATATATAATTATAAATAAATTCGCTTTATTTAGATTTTGTAAATGTTAATATATACTCTATTATTTATTTGTTTATATTTAAATAATAAAACAAAAGCAAAATTTGAGGTACTGTGAACAAGTTGATCCATTCAACATACACAAATGTGTTACTTGCAAATGTAAATATCACCATATTTTTGCTAGAAATCATTGCGAGTTATTTGTAAAACATGTGCATTTGTCTTATTGATTAGTTGTTTACACATGTGTAGGTAGGAATACTTGTATTACTTTCACCTCAAATATAAATACAAAGTTCACTCTATACGTGTGCAGATAAAAATACTTGTATTAGTTTTACTTTTCAAACATCACTAGAAAATTCATTATACACGTGTATATTTGTCTGCTTAATTAAATGTTTACACATATATAGGCAAGAATACTTGTATAAGTTTCACATCTCAAAAATCACTAGAAAATTCATTCTACACATGTATAGAATGAACTTTCTAGTGATATTTTGAGATTTAAAAATAATACAAGTGTACGTAAACATGAGTAAACAATTAATCAATCAGACATATATACACATGTTCTACACATACATAGAATGAACTATCTAGTGATATTTGAGATACAAAACTAATACAAGTATTTCTACCTACACATATATAACCAACTAATCAAGCAGACCAAATATACACATGTATAAAATGAAAATTCTATTGATATTTGAGATGTAAAACTAATACAAGTATTTATACCTACACATGTGTAAACAAATCAAGCAGACAAATATACAAATGTTCTACACATGTGTAGAATGAACTTTCTAGTGATATTTGAAAAGTAAAACTAATACAAGTATTCTTATCTTAATGGCGGATCCAAAAGTGTATGAAACATTAAACGTGCTCAAGATGACTTATTATACAACATTAAACGTGTTCAAGATGCAGCTCAAGAACCAAACTTAAGTATCTTCTTTTCTATATTCAAATAGTAACTAAGAAAATATTTAAGGTTGTATGTTACTTTACTATTATATGTTCTTTATATACAAGCTAATTCAATTCTACAACACAAGTAACTTTTTTATGCATATATTTTGTATGTAATATGAGTTTATAACTACCTATTTATATAGAAAATGACAAATAGGTTGATTTGATGAATAAACAATGTGTATATTTGTTCGTTGGCTAAAGACCCCAGAATCACACACCAACACCCCCAAAAAAAAAAAAAATAATAATAATAAGAATAAAAAACCTTAAAAATACTTCTACCTACTCATGTATAAACAACTAATACGCTTGTTCTACACACGTGTAGAATGAATTTTCTAGTGATATTTGAGATGTAAAATTAATACAAGTATTCATGTCTACACATGTGTAGAATGAATTTTCTAGTGATATTTGAGATGTAAAACTAATACAAGTATTCATGTCTACACATGTGTATAACAACTAATCAAGCTGACAAATATACACATGTTCTACACATGTATAGATAGAACTTTGTAGTGATATTTAAAAAGTAAAACTAATACAAGTATATTTTCAAGCTAAGTAAAAGAAATCCAAGCTGACTGAGAGGTAAGCTGACTCATACTGATATTTTTCCAATATGATATTTCTCCAATCTGACCTTGCAAAATTAAGTTAAGTAGAATATAATTTGAATCTTTTGTGAGCTGATGACTTCCCAAGCTAAGTGAGAGAAATCCAAGCTGACTGAGAGGTAAGTTGACTCATACTCGAGCTGACCTATATGCAAGCTGATTTTCAAGCTAAGTAGAATGTTATCTGAATCTTTTGTGAGTTGATGACTTCCCAAGCTAAGTGAGAGAAATCCAAGCTGACTGAGAGGTAAGTTGACTCATACTCGAGTTGACCTATATGCAAGCTGATTTTCAAGCTAAGTAGAATGTTATCTGAATCTTTTGTGAGTTGATGACTTCCCAAGCTAAGTGAGAGAAATCCAAGCTGACTGAGAGGTAAGTTGACTCATACTCGAGTTGACCCATATGCAAGCTGATTTTCATTCACTGAAGTTGAACTATCAATGAGCTTGTTATTGAAAGCATTGTTTGTTTGTTGCTGTGAATTGATGGAACTTGTTCGCTGGAGTGAATTTTTGGTCTAAACACTTGCTGGTCACATCTAGTATTAGACGGATATGCACTCACCAGTTCACTAACCATTGTTAACTGAAGTCGTGTCAATGATACTTGTTGCCGATCAAGCTTAACCCATCACAAGTTACTACTAAGACCCGTAAGCTTTTCCTAGGTTGCATAGCTTTAGCACTCGACGTAAATTTCAAATCAGCATGCTCCGAATGTCCTTTCAGATCAAATACATTTTTGGGCCACGATTAGCAAAAAGAAAAGACACTCGTAACAATATAGTAAACAAAGAAAGAGGACTACTAGTTAGATACTTGTAGATGGAGTATTGATAATTTCTGGGTGATAATAGAATTGGCATTGGGCACTACATCCATTGACATGAATGGCTATATAGTTGTGGGCCGGTCGTTTCTCATTACACCAGCACATACTGAAAAGAATCACATGTGTGAGCAAGTAGAATCTCTTTATCGAATGCAGGAAAAAAAATCAATAATGCCATGATTTCTCAAAACAATTAACCAAAAAAATTACTTAAATACACAAGCTCAGTAAATGTGTAAAAAGCATAATGGAACCAACAACTTACCGCATCAGACGAGCTAAAATTTGAACTATCAAGTCCCTCGGTACCACAAATGAATCTACTCCCTGCACAAATTTGAATCAAGAAATCATCTTACAGGAACTTCAGCCAGTGCAGAAAAGTGTAAAATCATCTCACAAGTATGGCCTCTTCCAAATAAACATTGTTGATCAGAGGTAGCAATACGGAAGGGCAGGGCAGGTTGCGTAATGGGTGAATTTTTGTCCAATTTATATAAATACGTTTTCATTGATTATAAAGAATATATTATAACAATCATAACATAACTATCTTAATGAACACATCAAGTTAAGTCTCTATATAATTCAGGAGTCTAACATGGTCAGGTCAAGGCAGACACATATAGTTTATTATTGTGGAGGAGTCTCACAGTAAGGTCAAGCCAAAACATATTAAAGCCCTAATCAAGGGATTTATGGTTGTTCAACTAATTATAGTCATAGTACAAATCAACCCATTTCATAAAGAGTCAAAGACTTCTCTAACACTTGCTTTATGAGTTCAGGTATGCTATATCTTAAAAGGTTTCGTTGTAAGCTTTGTTCTCTCTTTGTATCTTGGATTTTTTTGGGTACTTGTTGATGTCCCTCTGTTTTCGTTGCACCTCGACTTGTATATGGTTTATGCAGTGCTATTATGGTTGCACTACTACTTTTTTTATATATCATGTACACTAAAACTTTAAACAAAAAGTTTGAGTAGCAGAAAAATCTACAAATATTTTATTAGACAACAAAAATAAAAAATAATAAACCTTAAATTTGCTCTTTCCTACAGATTGTACTAAGCAAACTATCCTTTTTTCTGTGTTATCCTAACAAAATATAAATGAAATGACCATTGCTTTTGGACCTGTTCAGAAATGCAAGATTCCATATGAACAAACACTATACAATAATCAAAATAAGGGATCACCGTAGTTCGGACATTCTGATTTTGGATTAAAAAGAAGGGTTAAGTGCGCCGGAATGTAAGTAACTATGCCCGAAAAGTTATAGTGTGCACGAACTCAAGTAAACCTTTATTATATGCATGAAACTTAGTAAAAATGTTCAAATCATGTAACTTTTTGTGACCGACCAATCAAAACCTTACACGTGGCATGTTAAAAAAAAATACCTTGCACGTGGCAGCTCATATGGGCTGCCACGCATACCATGTTACATTATTTGAACATTTTTACTAAGTTTGTGCATACAATAAAGGTTTACTTGAGTTCGTGCACACTATAACTTTTCAGGCATAGTTAGTTACATTTCGGCGCACTAAACCCTAAAAAGAACTAACTATTATATTGCTGATCATGGAATGTATACCTCTAATTTGACCTCAATGTTTTTTAGTTCTTTTAATGTAAAGTCAACAGCAAAAGCAAGCAACTAATTATCAAACTAAATAAATTAGAAAACCATCAATCATCTTTTTAAGTCAAAAGTCGAAGAGCATACATATGAACAGTCCTGTTTCATTAGCTCCTTTACGTCACAGGTCTACACTCTGTCTGCAAACACCTTGTGTTCTGCAATATCAGTTGTCATCAAGTGTAACATCATGGTGGCACATAAGAACACCGTTATTGCTGGTATCTATGACGTTCGCTCCTTCCTCCGTTGTTCTCTAATAAAAAAAACTTGCATATCATTTATAAGCAACTCAACAGACAACACCCTCGTAGAGTGCATCCAATCAAGTAGGCCACTTATTGACATAAATTCAGTTTTGTGTAATCCAAATTCCCAGCCCAATACAGAAGCACGTATTGCTTACTTAGTTCAGTTTTTGAGTGAAATTTTTAAAAAAGAAAACTTTATACAAATACAAGGAAAAAATAACCTACTGCAACAATAGACATACTAAGTGCATGCCATATAACGTGGGTATATCTCTTAGCATAAATAAGCATCACTTACTAAGATGGTAGATTACCTCTTTATCATAGAAGATAAAACGCTTGCGATACACGCCACTAAGTGGATAACATATAACATGTGTATCTTTCTTAGCAGAAATAAGCATCACTTTAAATCTTTAATGAACCAGTTTCACTTGTTTTGTATGATAAGCTGACCTAAATCTAAGCTGACCCAACCCTAAGCTGACTCAAATCCAAGCTAACTAAAATACAAACTAATTCACTTTCAAGCTGATTCTACCCAAATCCAAGCTAACCCAACCCTAAGCTGACACAATTCTAAGCTAACCCAACCCTAAGCTGACACAATTTTAAGCTAACCCAACCCTAAGCTGACACAATTCTAAGCTGACCCACATGCAAGCTAACCCAACCCTAAGCTGACACAATTCTATATCTATATGTATGTTGTATATATACTTATATCAGAATTTACAAATTTGAAATTTACAAAACGATCTGAGTATGTATTTATCTATATCTATATGTATGTTGTATATAAACTTATATCAGAATTTACAAAATTGTTGATTCAAATTACTATGCCACAATAAAGGTAAAAAGTTAGCCAATTTTTCAAACAAAAGAACTATTCCTACTGCACAAACAAAGAATGAACCATGAATAATTACAATCAATGTATCAAAATATATTAATTCCATTATTAAAAGTATTTCAATATAGATATCATACTAAATATGAAATAAATAAAAAAATATATAAAATAAATAAAAACGAACATGGATAATTACCTTCTTGATGATGCACTGTCCTGATTTGATTTCATGTCTTCAATAATTTTGTATCTTTCTATTTTTCAGATGAATTTATTTTCAATTTACTAATATTTTGATCAATTATTGTTTGAAGAAAAAGTAGAGTAAACTGAAGGAAAATTAATTTAACAATATATAAGAGTAAATTACAATTTTGGTCCCTGTCGTGGGTCAAAAATTACCGTTTTCGTCCCTACTTTTCATATATTACCGTTTTGGTCCAAAAAACTTTGGTCCGTCAACGCTTTTGGTCCAATTCTCTAAACGGACGTTAAACACCCATCACGTGATCTGCACGTGATGGGTATTTTAGTCTTTTCATTAGCACAGGGACCAAAAGTGTAATTTGTGAAGATGGACCAAAATTGTAAATAAATCAATCCTCCCCCTACCTCTCACCAGAATACCCACCTTTCCACCTAAATTCATTTCATTTTTTCGTCTTTATAACTTTCTCTTATCTCTTACAAATCAAATTCATTACGAGTATTATTGAGCCTCCATCTCTTACACACTTGCATCCTCTCTTCCTAACAGCTTAACCGGAGTACCCGATTTCATCGGAACCAAACAACTTTCTAGTAACTCATCAGGACCCAATATTCGACCCGGCCATCATGACCCATTTTTGCTCCTGACCCAAACCAACCCACCTATTTTTGGGTCAAGATTTTGTTACCAAAACCCACTGTAAAAAAAAAAAAAATCTCGAAAAAAATTTAAATTTCACCATCCAAAACCAAAATTGGGTATATATCTAAATGTAGATCTGTAGATCTATATATATATATATATATATATATGTAGATGTAGCAATTTCGTTGGTCGGTGGAGAAGTGGCGATCCTCGAGAACAGCATGGTGGTGGTTGTAATGGTGAGTTCCCGGTTGTGGTTGTACTTGGATGATGATGGTTACAATTTTGACATCCACGGTTTCAAAAGTTTATATATATATATATATAATACTATGTCATTTGGTTGTTCATATAATACTATGTGATTTGTTTCAAGTTTAATATATATAATACTATGTGATTCGGCTGCTCCTTGATTAGAATCAAGATTTAACCTCTTGATGGCAACTTCAATATCATCCCCCAAATGCATCATCAAGATATGCCGGTGGCTGTGTGGGACTGAAGAACGGTGGTCTAAACCCGACAACAAGATTGAAAGAAATAGAGATGGAAGAAATAGAGGTTTAAGTGTATGATCTATAGATGAACTTGATTCTTGGATTAGAGTTTGGGTATTTTCTTTCTTCTTGGATCCGAAAAAAAGAAGAAGATGGAAATAGACATTGAAGAATGTGTTTATGTGCTTGACTCAGAGAAAATGATGGGGAGAGATTGTGATGGGATATGTTTGTGGAGATGGAGTGTGAAATTGGTAAAAAGTAAATTTATTTATTTTTCTTCTCTAGTGTATTTGGACGGTTGATGTATAGGGAAACGAAAGATATTATTATATATATATATGTAGATGTAGCAATTTCGTTGGTCGGTGGAGAAGTGGCGATCCTCGAGAACAGCATGGTGGTGGTTGTAATGGTGAGTTCCCGGTTGTGGTTGTACTTGATGATGATGGTTACAATTTTGTATATATATATATATATATATAGCAATTTGTTGTTGATGATTACTGATTACAAATTTTGTGGTGTTGTTCTTGATGATGATGGTTACACAGTTTGAGTTTGTGTTTTAGAGAAGACAACACATCATTCTAGGGAGTTAGTAATTCCTTAAAGTGTGTTTCATTTGATCTGGACTAATGAGTCTTCACCATTACACTTTGTTGATACTTTGATGTAATATTGTTATTTCACTTTTTTTGTGTAATTAGTTTGATTTAGAAATGAAAATTGTCAAAAGAAATCTGGGAAAGAGAGATTTTTTGGAAAAGAAAAGGGCTAGATGAGTGTGAAAGGTATAAAACAAAAAATAAAATAAAGAGTAAATTACAATTTTGGTCCCTGTCGTGGGTCAAAAATTACCGTTTTCGTCCCTGTGCTAATGAAAAGACTAAAATACCCCTCACGTGCAGATCACGTGATGGGTGTTTAACGTCCGTTTAGAGAATTGGACCAAAAGCGTTGACGGACCAAAGTTTTTTGGACCAAAACGGTAATATATGAAAGGTAGGGACGAAAACGGTAATTTTTGACCCACGACAGGGACCAAATTTGTAATTTACTCTATTTATTTTCTCTCTCTTCTTCTCTCTCTCTACTCTCTTTCTCTCTCAATTCTAACGGCTTTTTTTCTTCGATCTAAGATCTGAGATTGAAAATCTTTTATTCTTGAGATCGAGATGAGAACGTGAGATCGAGAGTTGAGATTGAGAACTGGTTTAGACCTCCAATCCGGTGGATCTAACCCTATTTTTTACTTTCGGGCCGGAGGTCCCTTCCACTTCGGTGGATCTGGAAGCAGCCTCCTACCTTTGAGTAGGGGTAAGGTCTGTCTACATCATACCTCCCCCATAGCCCGGCTTATGTTGGGATTGGGTACCTTGTTGTTGTTGTTGTAGCTTTGTTGTGTGACTACGGAGACTTAACGGACGTTAACGGACGTAGAAATTACTAGAATACCACAACACGCCTTTTTTAATTCAAGCCACATAATTACCATAATGCCACCGCGTTTTTTTTAATTCAAGCCAAATGGCATATTCTGATTGGCTAAAAAATATTCTCTCTTCTCTCTTTCAGGATCCCTACCCTATATATATATATTAGTTGATGAGTTGAAACATTCATAGATATATATATATAGATATGAGTAGTATAGGGTAGGTTTCCAATACAAACACTCTACAAATAAGAACAGATACGAACAGGGACACAACTGTAATTTTAAACCTTTCTCTTTCTTTCTCTTTCATCGCCTGTTATAATTTTTACAATTCCATATTAATTACCCAGATTATTTAAATGAGCATATCATAAAATTGTATGGACATTAACTTTAATAAAATATGTTAGTAAACTCAGATTTTAATCTTCTTTAATTTGATATCACTTTTGCTAAGTTTTAACAAAAATCGAGATGGATGCACAAATTTGTATATTATGCATCCATTAATAAGATTTTAATCCTTCTTAATTTTTGATATCACTTTTACTAAATTTTAACAAAAATCGAGATGGATGCACAAATTTGTATATTATGCATCCATTAATATTGTTGCAGTTCTGTTCATCTAATACATATTCAACGAGAATTAATGACTTATACACAATCTTTTTATTATCATTCTCATAAAATGAAAAATATCCATGGATGCACAATAGAATTGTTCATCCCATAAAAAAAACTAGATCCATTCTCAGAAAGTAAAAATAAAATAGATGCATTCAATAATGTATCAAACTTATGCAGCTAACCTGGGATGAAGAAGAAAAAGAAGATGTAGAGTCTGAATAATAAAATAAAAGATGGATGCACATAAATAGAACTGCCTAAAATATCATAATATGTAAACCCTATATATATTCGATCGATATGCGTTGAAAGTTGAGCAGATATCACATAATACCCCCAATTAAAGGAATGATATTTCATCAATTGTAATGATAAAGAAACAAAGAAAGAGGGAAATAGAAATACAACTCTGGTGATGTGTTTCTTAAAAATAAAGAAGATGATGAATAATAGTAAGGAAATGGGTTAGGTTTCGTGGGGTTTGCAAAGGTGGGGTAGTGGCAGTAAAGTTAATTTGGTTTTTTAATTCCAAATGTACCCTTTTTCTATTTTAATTTAATATTAAAATCCGTCAAAGTTTCCCAACCGTTGATCTAAATTGTGGACCGTTGAGATATGTTCTTTTTTGTTCGCATTCTAATTTCGTTCGCATTAGATTCCCCCCCTATGTGGGTAGATATAATCCACCGAATAATATATAGTGATGGTTCAAACATTCATAAACAATAACTGCATTAATTTTTTTTCATAACAATAACACAACATAGAATATCTAGTAATAAACTTGTAAACATTAACAATAAGATTATTAATGACATGTAATACAAACCTGTTGACCAAGAAAGATAATCTCAAGTGTTTGGGTCAATAATGGATTGGAAAAAGAAGGTGTTTCCCATGTTTGAATTATGTGTAAACAAATAAAAGGATCAATTGCTTCCGAAGTGATATCCTCTACCAACAGGTCGGTAATAATCACGGTTTACAGTAGTAGACATTCTGACCAATGGTAACAAAAATATTACGTATAATCACGAAAAGCATAGCACAATATCTAAATCAATCAACCTAAATCTAAACATATGGTTTTAGCTAAATTAAACAGAAGATAGCAGAGAATAATTTTAAGAAAAAATATCAACTATTTTTAATTAAAACACATGCACATTCTTCGTTATATTACATCAATAGTACGTTCTGCATATGTAGTGTACCCTAGTATTACATGAGAAATCTTAAAGGCTTTACAAAAACATTGGGGTAAATAACAAAAGATGCATGCGAAGCAAAGAACCAACGATACGAGCGGCTGACAATGTACTTTTGTTTCTTACATGTGATTATAAGAAAACAAATAATTTACCATTTGCTAAGAAGACGACTGCACTGCTGGAGCAAGCTCACGGAAACAGTCTCTTAAACGGCCTTCACTCATATCCAATTGGATCTTCATACGATCAATAACTTTATTCAAGACAGTGTTTGCTTCTATGCACAAATTAGAGAAACGTGCTTCCAGTTTATCCCTCTTTGATGCCGGTACCTTTGTCAGTAAACCTTCAATGCGTTGCAAGAGTGACATGATGCGAATATTCTTTGTTCTCCCGATCTGAACCTGATAATTCAGATCTTCCCAATGGCCCCTAGCAGTAACCAATTTTTCGCAAACATTAATTGGCAGTTTTCTTCCTGGTTGTGCCCTCTGGTTTTCTGACGATGCCTTCCCTTGCTTAGGTATCTCTGTCTTTTGGCCCTCTGTTAGTGCTTTCTCCTGATTTAGAAGCATCCTTAGGTCTTCCATTAGGTTTTGTGCTGATGTGGCATCCTTCATTGCTCTAACATCCTGCAATGTTTCCAAGATTTAAAACAGTTGATGCAACCATAAAAAACAACTGACTTTTAACTCTAACACCCCCAATGTAAAAAAGCTGTCTAATAACAAAGTAGAATTGAAATGACGGTTCACTTTGAGAAATAACAGAAGTTAGAACTGAAACACAATCATAAAATTTCCAAAAGCTTCTAGACTTGGTGAAAACAAGAAAATGATATCCGATTATAGCCTGACAGATGACATCATGATCCTCTGTCCACATCTAACATGATGGTCTACATATATGACATTCGGTTGCAATAATGTCCTTCACACTTAGAGCAGTAAGTACGAAGCATGAAAGATAAGGATACTTTTGGTTGTGTAAATACCTCACGTGAAATTAATGTCAAGGTGGCACTTGGAGAGCTATCTAGCAGATAGTTTTTGACTTCAGTAGACATGTTAACTCCTTTGGGTGCTTGTTCAGACACTACTTCTGGATAAATCTTTAAACTTGTCAAACCGGTAAATGGAGAAGGTTGATGTGAGATTAGTTCCACTGATGATGAAAGAAGCTGTAGAAAATTGAGGAACATAGATATATGCATAGAAAACAGAATGATTAATACAGTTTTCATAAATGGAACTATGGAAGGACTCTTACTCATACTCAATATATATGTTCAGAAGAAGATGCTAATCTATTTTCATTATATTCACATTACAAAGTAAATTCATTATTCAGAAAAAACCTATATATGGGAAGCACATTATAAACATTAAAGACTAAGTACCTCAATAATTTCCAAGCTGAGTGTCAGAAATTTGACATTATTGAGCTGTTGAAAAAGATCAACAATTTTGGCAGCATCTGACTTGTCTGGATTACTAACACAGAGTTCCACCTTCTCCAAAGAAGGCAACTTGTCTGGAATGACTGGCAAAGAACGCTCACTTTTATATAGCAAGGACGTAAGCTGAGGTGCAGAAATCAAATGCTTGCCATCACAATTTATGATGATGAGATTCTTAAGTTGAGGTGCAATCACTTTAACAGCCTTGGACTGCCAGGTTCCATTTTTAAGTTTCAAATCAGAAAGTTTAGGGTGATCAATAATGAATCGATGAGATCCTGTTATGCTGCATTTGTTTAGGGTGACATTCTCCAACTTTTCGCACAGGGACAGAAAGCTAACACAACTTTCCTCAGACATTGTGACATATTCAAAATGCAATGTTGTCAAAGGGGGAACCATGAAATGGTATTTGGGTGGTGTAATTGTAATGGGGTAACCGCTCGTAGATCCAATCAGTGTGAGACGTTCTAGTTCCTCAAAATCCAAGGAATCAATAGGGAATTCAATCTTTTTCTCCTGCGAGCATGTCATAGTCAGTTCTTTGACATAGCTAGAGCTTGTATAGTGCAAAATTCTCTGGGGAATCCATGGGCTAAACTTTCCACAAATATTGACCTTGAGAGAAAACAGATTTCCCATATGACAACGGTATCTAAAATAATGGGTAACAAACTTCGAGAACTTGGTCAATGAAGAAAAATCCTCACTCGAGAGACTGACATGTGGCATTGATGACAAAACACTCAATTGAATAACATCTTTTAAGACGATAAAAGAAAGGATTTTATGGATGAGGTCATCTGGCAAGCTACTTAGTCTATCACATTGCACATTCATTCTCATTCTATTACGACCTTGAGAATCCATTATGTCTCCTTTCTTTTATGGTTCAAAAGGCTGCAACTTGATAGATAACTGCAAGTGCTTTGAAATAACTGTGAGGCCGGATTAGTATCCGATCAATATATAAGAACACCAATCAACTCAACAAGGGCAAATTGTCGATTAAGGTAACATAAAATACAAAATTTACGATGTGAGATATCTACTAGTTTCTCTATGGTAAAACTCACTTTTCAAATTTATAGCTATGTTCTTTGAAACAGAATTTAACAGTTCTAAAATATTAGGGTTAATTACATAAATGGTACCTGGACTATGCACCATATTACTGATTATCTACCTATAGTTTAAAATTTACGCTAGTCATACCCCAACTTGTTATTTATGCACTCGGATCATACCTGAACGTGACGGGCGTCAGTTTGGCCGTTAAGTTGAGGTATGACTACCGTAAATTTTAAACTATAGGTAGGTAATCAGTAATATGGTGCATAGTCCAGGTACCATTTATGTAATTAACCCTTATTATTATTATTATTATTATTATTATTATTATTATTATTATTATTATTATTATTAATTAGTAATTATTATTATTATTTTTTTATTATATTATTATTATTATTATTATAAACAATCACTTTCATTAGAAATTCGGAGGATTTACAAGAAATTGGTAGGAAGCCGAGATACTATCTGAGCCCCCACCCCTCTAGCAATAGCAAAACTAATCCTACTAAATATATGAGTAGCAGCACGTGCACTAGTGTCTTGAGCCACAGAGAACCTTCGGATTCGCTTTAATAAGGTCACCGCATCCTTCTCGTTTATTATTATTATTATTATTATTATTATTATTATTATTATTGTTGTTGTTGTTGTTGTTGTTGTTGTTGTTGTTGTTGTTGTTGTTGTTTTTTTTTTTTTAATTACACAAAGTATTATTTAGAAATAAATAATTTTAAAAAGTTTATTGATATTTTTTGTAAATATTTACTTTTATTTAAAAGAATACTTTATTTTTATATAAATTTATAAAATTTATAAATTATTATTATTTATAAAATAATATTTTATTTTTATAAAAGATTATTTAGTACAAAAATTTATTTTATTTATTTTCAAATTTTTTTTTAAAGGGGTAAACCGAAAAGAATATCTTAATTTCTTGTATTACATTAGTACTTGTACAACTACCATGCAAGGTTTGAATTAGCTCAAATCGGATTTAATCAACTCCATTTGGTGGTATCCATTCAAGACTTCAAGTACATTTATCAATGCTTTACATAAAATTAAGGTACTGCTTCCGATTTACTTATTTTTTTTTATATAAAAATAAATAAATATGAAAATACACAATTAAAATCACCATGGATCTATAATTTGATATATTAATATTTTTAAATAAAATAAATTTTTTATAAAAATAAAGTATTCTTTAATAAAATAAAAATAAATATTTACAAAAAGTATCAATAAACTTTTTAAAATTATTTATTCCTAAACAATACTTTGTGTAATTAAAACAACAACAACAACAATAATAATAATAAGGGTTAATTACATAAATGGTACCTGGACTATGCACCATATTACTGATTACCTACCTATTATTTAAAATTTACGGTAGTCATACCCCAACTTAACGGCCAAACTGACGGGCGTCAGGTTCAGGTATGATCCGAGTGCATAAATGACAAGTTGGGGTATGACTAGCGTAAATTTTAAACTATAGGTAGGTAATCAGTAATATGGTGTATAGTCCAGGTACCATTTATGTAATTAACCCTAAAATATTATAGAAATAGAATGCCTTATGTTTTCCTACTTTGAGTATGAAAACCATTTGATCATGTTTTCAAAACCTTCAATGGTAGAAATTATTTTGTTACAAAAGGCACTCTTAATATTGACAAATTTGGAATGAAAGTTCAATTATTAATAATTTAGGGATTCAAATAATTATGAAGCGTCACCCGGCCTCATATGCTAAACTATGTCACATCATATCTAGACCGAAGAGGTCTTTCTGACTTCTCGCATACACTGGTTACCTAGTGATTTTAAATGGCGCGTGGTGACCCGACCAGTAATCTGGTATCTCGACCAGACTATTTGCAGCGATTATCGCTGCAAATAGTGGTGTCCTTATCCGTACACTGTTGACTATGACAGTCAACAGTGTGTGTTGTCCATACTGACTATTTGCGGCGATAATCGCTGCAAATAGTTGGATATGGACAAAACTCTTTTTTGCTTTTATGCTATATATATATGATATGAATCCGTTTTCGTTATCGCTTCATACCATTTCGCTTTTCAATTTCATTTTCATTCCGACGCTTCGCATTCATCAGGTATATATGTTTAAATATAGTAGGTATATATATGTTATTAAATTTTTCATACCGTTTATGTATATGTATATATATTTCAGATGGATTTTGAGAGTTTATGGGGAGAAATGGGTGCGGAAGATTTTGAGTTTCACTTAGAATCACCTATTTACCCACTTAATATAAAGAATACTTGCATTAAAAGAATTTACTTTATTTTTTATACCGAATTTATCTTTTCCTTTTTTAATGAAATGTTAGAAATTGTTGCCCCTTGCTATCCTTCATTAATTTCGTACATCTTGAAGCTTACTTTTAAAATTTAAAAATTTATTAATATATTTAAATATCATTAAAAAAACCACTTAGTTACTTAAATTTATATTTTAGTACTATTTAATATGTGTTTCGTTGTTAAATTTATTGCATATGTAAAATGTTACATATTTATAAGTATATAATTTAATGATAATTTTAAAAATAACTATTTTAGGTGTTCGATTCACACGAAGAAGTGTTCAACTGGGCCAAAAGAATAGCAAAAGAGCTTGGTTATGTGTTAATCAAACGATGAACAAATTCCAACTTAGCTGGTGTAACAAATAAAGTGACCATAGTCTGTAATCTTTCTGGGCAAACAGATAATAGGACAATCGGGCTCGTTAAAAAGACACTTAAATGTGAGTGCCCCTTTAGATTGGACGACCGTTTGACAAGTGATGGTGGTTGGAGGGTAACCGTTATAGACGACAGACATAATCACTATCCAGCTACTAATCTGCAGGGTTACGCGTACGCAAGAAGGTTGACTGAAGATGAGAGATCATTTGTGGAAGCTGAATATCATCGCGGTACATCGCCCCGTAGGATGTTAAAGCTGTTGAAAGAAGAATTTCCAGGAAACTTGACCCGCAGTGAAGACATTTACAATTTTCAAAAAGCGTTACGGAAGAAGGCGGCCGAAAAACATGGGAACACTCCAATGCAGGTTACGTATATAAAATTTACATATTCTTTTATTTATTTACTATGATAGAGTATCTGAAACGACATACGTACGCCATATTGCTCAACCGGTGTAGGTTATGTTCAGTTTGCTAAGGGAGCATAATTACTTGTATTATCATACCACAAACAGTGTATTTGGGCGTGCAATTCCTTTTTATCATCCGACATCATTTAAGTTGTGGCGTGCATTTCCTTATGTTATCCAAATAGACGCCACGTACAAAACCAACTTGTACAACATGCCGTTGGTCGAGATCGTCGGTGTCACTCCAACAAACAGGACCTTCAGCATATCATATGCGTTTATCGTAAGCGAACAGGAGCATAATTATAGATGGGTGTTGGAGTGTTTGAAGTCGACCCTAGGTGAAGGGTTTGCTGTGCGCGTGGTACTCACGGACAGGGATCTGGCGCTCATGAAAGCATGCAAAACCGTTATGCCGGAAGCATACCATTTACTTTGTAGAGTCCACATATGGAGGAACATCGAAAAATTTAGCATGCCATCGTTAAAAGGGGCAAGGAAATGGGGGCATTTTCACGGATGGTGGAAAAAACTTTATGAGTCGCGCACACTAGAAGAGTACACCCAAAATGAAAAAGATTTAAAAGAGAAGATGGGAAAAGATTTAGACAGTATGTGAAGTGCACATGAAATTTTTTTATTTTTGGTAAATCACATATATCCACACATCCTAACCCAATGTTAAATTTACAGAGGTTTACAAGTACCTGCAGAAGGAGTGGCTTTCCCCGTACAAGGAAAAGTTTGTGTCCTTTTGGGTCGATCAACATCTCAACTACCGTAACTACACTACCAACAAAGTTGAGGCTGAGCATTCACTCCTGAAGTCCGAGTTGAGGGGGAGATGTACACATTCAAGCTACTAAGGCACCTCCAGGATTTCAGCAGATTGATTAGTTGACTTATATTGTATAATACTTGGTTTGTATTTTTTGAACGTTTGTTATTATGATTACTAGATATATTTGATGTATTTTTTGACTTATATTTGTTATTATGATTACTAATAATAGTTGACGTATTCTTTACCTATATTTGTTATTATTTATTTATTTATTTTTATATTTTTTTCGTTACTAAATACATCGTTAAAATAATACTTAATGCATTTTACATTTTTATCTATAATTTACATTTGTACTTACATTTTTTTATTAGATTACTAAATATAGTTGATTTCTTACATTTTTTTTTACATACATTTTTGATTACTAAATATAGTTGATGTATTTTTTACGTTTTTTTGTTAATATGAATATCATCATCAACACATCCAAAAAGATAAACACAAATACACCACCAACAAAATTAAACAAAGCAAAATATATTGTTCATAACCACAAAATACTAATACATATCAACATCGTCCTCATCATCATCATCATCCAAGTTGACATGATACGATCCACCAGAGAAATGAGAGTCTGTGGCCAACTGCGCGCCCGCCTGAGGAGGAAGAGGAGCCTGTGCATAACTATCATAGTTAAATAAGTCGGAGAAGAGTGAGGATTGGCTAGCATCTGCATCGAGGTTCAGGTCGAACTGTGGACGTGGCTGGCTAGGCTCGGGCTGATGAGAGTGGGTAGGCTGGGCCTGATGAGGCTAACTCCCATGGGCCTGATGAGGCCCTGTGTCAGATGCGTATAGTCATATCTCCTGTTGCTTTGGGAAAAAGCAAAATAAAGCAATGGAGAGCTAAAAGTCTTCATCTAGTCCAATAGCAAACGGCTATGGTAAAGACTTCTTAAATCCGTTGATCCCTGTTGCTTTGGGAAAAAGCAAAATAAAGCAATGGAGAGCTAAAAGTCTTCATCTAGTCCAATAGCAAACGGCTATGGTAAAGACTTCTTAAATCCGTTGATCCCTGTTGCTTTGGGAAAAAGAAAAATAAAGCAATGGGGAGCTAAAAGTCTTCATCTAGTCCAGTAGCAAACGGCTCTGGTAAAGACTTCTTAAATCCGTTGATAGCTGACAGTTTGCCAAAAAATTAGGTTAGGGAAATCAATACCTTAACAATGAAAGATGAAAGATTAAAGTTTTCAATCAAAATTCTCCCCCTTTTTCCTTCCTTTGGATCGGCCTCCACCACCCCACAAAACCCCAAGCTTTCAATTTTTTTCTAATATTATTGGAAATGATTATTGTTGTAGATTCTTAAAGGAGTTCTTGAATTGCATGAAGAGTTCAGATTGTTTGAGATTGGAATGAAGTAAGCAAGAAGAAGAATTTGGGTGTAGTGGTGGAATTATGATTCAACAAAGAAGGAAGTGGCTGGCACTCCTATGAGATGCCAGCCTTACAAAGTCTTCATCTAGTCCAGTAGCAAACGGCTCTGGTAAAGACTTCTTAAATCCATTGATGGCTGACAGTTTGCCAAAAACTGTAGTCAGCGACCAACGTTAGTTGTGAAGTCGCTGACAAAACATTAGACATGCTGAGCATCTTCCAGCATGTGGTCTTTCAAAATAATTAAATGTCATCAGCATCCAAACTTCTTTTCTCAAAAGGGTGCTGAAGTAAGAGACATTTAATTGTGTTAAATATCTTTCTAAACCTTAATTTCCCAGTTAATAAAACATAGGATATTTTCTGAAACTAAGTGTTTGTGAAGTAACTATGTGAGTGACGTGGCAAATTTGAACCACATGTTTTTAAAATTCAAACTGAAAGGTCACCTCGATTTCTGCCTTGATCACGTCATTTGTCTGTATATGACAGTCTGATTGACAGGTGATGTCTGCAAATACGGCGTATACTCAAGTATTTGTAGATATTATTTTCTTTCTTTTATCAAAACGTTACTCACAAAAGTGTTTATATATATATTATAATCGTATATATACGAAAACAGTTGGTTACAACTGTTAGGAAGAGAGAGAAAACTTTTGTCTTCTCGTGTGTAAGGTCCACCACCATACCCTATATAATTCCGCTTTCTTCTCTCACAACTGTTTACACACACATATCTTTTCACATTCTTTCCAACTTATAACTTTCCAAATCTCTCTCTCTTTCTGTTCATCTTCTCCGTTCAAAACTCTCATCTAAAATGGCTTCCTCATCTGAAATCCCTCAACAAACAGAAAATGTTGAGATCCCTTCTTCTTCAACCACCACCGATCAAAATCCCTCCTCTTCAACACCCACTGTTCAAAACCCCTCAGTTCCTGAACAACCTGTTCAAGAACCAGTCACCTATCTAAACTCTCATGAATATGTGCCAGTAAATGTCACAAAATCCTCGAAAATCTCCCTTTCTCCCTCAAAGATGGTTATCAAGTAACAATCATCTTGGCACGTCTAACGTACCAAAAGGTACAAAAGGATATAGGCCAATTCTTGATTTTCTTCATGCCTCTCCCACAGATTATTGTATGATGGCAGACCCAGAAAAGATTTTTGTTCACCTTCTTCGAGAATTTTGGTGGACTTGTAATTATGATGATGAGTGCAAGTCCATCACCGGAACAGTTCGACAGGGGGAGAAATCAATCACAGTCACTCCGGCGTCTCTTCGCCATACTCTAAGGCTGCCACAAGAAACTGATGATGTTAAGTTTGTGGAGCCAGTCTCTGAAAGTGAATGGAAGGAATGGTTGCCATCGATTGGTTACAACTATAATTTGAAGAGCCCTCCAGCGATCCCCAGCAACCCCTTAAAGCAAAATCTCCCTGGGATCTGGAGAGTTCTATTCACTCATGTAATTCAGTGCATGGGTGGAAATTCTGGGTCTTACAACCAGGCATCATCAACATCGATGCCCATAATCCACGCTCTTGCTGAAGGACGATTTGTGGATTATGCCCAGCTGATCTTCAATGATATGAAGAACAAGATCAGCATGAACAATAGGTCACACACTGTGCCCTTCACAAGATTTTTCTCCCTTATTTTCAAAGAGGCGCTGGGAGATGAATATGAGCTGCCTAATGCTTCAACAATTCCAACAGCAAGGGTTGGAAACAATATATACAAGCAGCCTGCTGAGCATCAGGTTGCTCGCTTTACCTCACACATGAAAGAGGTACTTTTCTCTCTAAACTCTTCTTTATACCCTAAAGACAGCGACTGGGAGGCAACACTTCTTTCTGATGAAGTGGCTGATACGGTCGATGTGGATGCTAAATGCCTTCTGAGGCTGGCTCGCTGGAAAACCCCAGCGACCTCCAAAGCCTCCAAAAAGACCAAAAGTAAATCTAAGGCAGCATCCTCAACACAAAATTTACAATCTTCCCTCCGCTGACGTCCCAAAATGTAAGCGGAGTGTATCAAAGGGCAACCCCAAGGTTAAGAAGTCCACAACGCCCATGGACATTAGTACCCAAGCCACCCCATCAGCAGCCTCCCAACAGGCTGTTGACGAGTTAAATGGGAACAGCAGGCAGCCACCTCAAACTTCTGTAGGCGAGGTTGGTGAAGATATTGGGTCACCCCAACCCACTAGAGGTCTTAGTCCAACTCCTCCCCCAATAAATTCCCCTTCTTCTCAATTCCATCTGAGTCGTTGTCAGCAGCCAGATCACAGGTGATGCTAGAGACAACAAATTCTACGGCCGATGAGGTCTTGGTGCAACAACACACTGAGACTGAGGCACCAGGTTCCATTACCCCCATCTCTGTAGATGTCTCGGAAACTGTCTGTGCAGGGACTGAGACAAATGTTCTTCAAGAAAATGTTGCAAGTGATGAGGAATTTGGCAGCGAGTTTAGCCAACAAGATGATGAGGCTGAAATCAAACTCGCTGCCACTGAAGAAAATGAAGAAGAAATTGTCAGTGGTTTTCTGGATGCTGATATGGGCTATTTGTTAATCTCCTCACCACTTACTGAATTTGAAGATGGTCCAGTGTCACTATCTGATATGCCTCCTCCTCCTTCTTACTCACCAAGGCCCACTGCCTCTCATGAACAAATTGGGTACTTTGGAGATTTTGTGCCGGCCTTGGATGATAATGAACTCCTCAGGAGGATGCAAATTTGTCTAGAGCACATTCACAAGGTTGATGTTTTTAATGAAGAAGAGGATGTTGATGATGAAATCATCATGGAAGTGCCCTCATTGCACCATCCAGACTTTTTCAAGGTACCTTGCTCTACGTATCCTATCTCTTTGAAGGATCTCACGGTTCCCTCTGCTTTCACTGCTGTGAATGTGCCTGGTCTTGACTATGTTGAAACTTATCAATTGCAAGAAATGTTGAGAAGACTGCAGATTGTGCAAAGTCAAGGAAACATGCATGGTTATCTATATGCATGGTTGGTAGATAAAATGGCCGAAATGAACACTGGGCATTGGCCAAGTTTGGAGAATTGGTTTCTGGAAACAATGAATTGCTCGATGAGCTAGCTGAGCTGAAGGACAGAGTGTTTGGCATCACCAAAAAGCAACATGCTGACACCCTGTCCAATGCAGATCTATTTAAGAGGAATCAAAAGCTGCTTCACCACAGCATGCAGAGAGTCAGCAATTCCAACTCTAAAATCTCTGCATCGCTGGATAAACTGAAAGCTGAAGTTAAGTCAGCGAATGTCACTGAAGTGCCTGGTCTTTTATCCTCTCTCCAACAACTCTCTCAATCCAACATTCTTTTCACTGCTCACCTTCGCCAACTTCATAATACCGTTTCCTTCTTTTCCAAAAATCAAGATGATTTTCACACTTCTCTCACCCAAGAAATTAATTCTCTCAAAAATAAACTCTTCTCTCACACGCCTTTCCAAGTTGCTGTTGACAAGAAGTTACTTGAAGAATCTGTCAGCAGGCAGCGAAAACTTGAAGAAGAGGTTGGGCATCTTAAGGAAATGATGGGTACAATGCTGGGACTTCTCAAGAAAGAGAAAGTGGAAGTAGCTAGTTCCTCAGCTGCTTCCAAGGGGGAGAAAACTGCTGAAGAAGCCCCAGCAACTGAAAATGTAAACTCTGGAAATGCTCCCCAAGACAACATCAACTCCACAAGCAACTGCTGAACTTACTCCTGAAGAAGTTGTGCTTCAGGAGGAGCTAAAAAAGAAAAAGAGAGAAGAGGAGCTCTCTCAAAAATTTATAAGTGAGCAGGTTGTTAATGAAGAATTAAAAGATGCTGACGATGAAGTAAAGATGTTGGATCAGCAGTCTGGTGGTCTTGAAGCACTTAAGAAAAACGAGGAAGAGTTCTTCGCTAAGAAAAAGAAAAACTTTGAAGAAGGTCAAAGGCTCTACCTCAAATCAAGGGAGATAAGGCAGAGAAAAGAAGAGATCATGTCAGTCAAGGTCACTCTAACCCAACAAGGGATGAATCTTACCCTACAAAGAAAAGGAGTGCCCAAGTTGTATACTCTGAAAAATGTTACTAAAGATACACTTGGGCCAACTGAATGGATCAAAATTTACAAGCTGGTCAAGGATAAGACAACTGTGAGTTATGAACCGTTGATCAAGATGGCAGGTGAGCAGATAAAGCATACTCGCAAAATGGAACAGAAATATAAAGTCAAAGACTCTCTGCTCAGCTCTGCAAGACATCCATTTCCTCCTCCACCTCAGCAACCCAGAGTTGGATCAAAGAGATCAGCGTCTGGATCCCAAGTTTCTCGTCTCCCCACTGTACTCAGAATGGTTCCCAAGACTGATATAGATGAGGAGCCACTGCTAAATTTGAAGATGCCTTCCAGAACTCTTTTTATGGAAGGCACCTATGATGAGAAGCTGGGAGGTTTTTGTTTCTGCAATGTCCATGGTCATGAACTCTTCTTCAGGACCAACGAAATTGGAATTGCTCCCTCTTGCCTTCCTTCTAAAAATAAGGAAGTATTGTGCTCAGACTTCCAATGATCCCGAGTTTATAAAGATGATTGATCAAGAGCTGCTGAAGCCTGAAAGACAACAAGATAAAGCATTTATCGAGGCCAAGCAAGAATCTCAATGGGATTAAGTAGTCTTATATAATTCATGTAATGCTGATTATTGTAAAGTTGTTTGTCATATAAATAATATCAGCATTCCCTCATTCTACCTGCTACTCTTAAAAGTTCAAGCGACTTCTACTCAGCTAAGTCTCCTCAGTGAATAGGGGGAGATTGTTGAGTCATGGATTCGCTGAAAGACTCAGCGAGTGACTTCGTCAGCGAGCTCTCAGCGTCATCATTATCTTCGAGTTAAAAAGATAAGGTCAATGACTCACCGCCATGTCTTGTAAGTCAAATATGGGCGGGAAAATGAAGATAAGAAGGCTGGTCCCCAAGGACACGTGTTGATAGATCAGAATGAAGACATGTGACCTTGTACCAAAATGGTACTAAAGTGTTTCTCTTTCATACCGTTTTGGGAAAGAAACAAGATGGTAATCAGAGATTCCTGAAGACCAGTCTTACACACTAATAGATAGTTGACAACCTTCATGTGTCAACATCTATTGGGTTGTCATGTGATGTCTTTTCTCTCCTATATAAGGCATCACTTGACCTAGCCGCAAAGTGTTGGTGTGTGCCATATCTACACTTAGTGTGTTTTTCTCTCTTTGTATAATTTTTAAGTTTTTTGTGTGTCAAAAACTTAACAATATTTTTCTTTTATTTCTTTGTAAACCGACCATGTATTCACTGTTTAATCTATGTTACTTATGATTAAACATCTTTACTTTCTTATCTTATGTTCTTAGAGTAATTTACATTAGTTGTTTAATTACTTAATCGTTGCAAACTTGAATTCAAAATATTATGCAACATAACTAATTGTTTCACTTCATCTTCATAGATGTATAGAGATTTAGCTACTCATAATGAAAAGAGCTAAAGATTCAAATAAAAAGGAGAACATAGTGTACAAAATGTGAAGTAATAATCCAAATCGAGGTTACAACCGAGCTACAATCACTAATCAAGAGCCAAAATTAATCTTCAAGTCTTCAAAATAGTTTGGATGATGAAAAACCCTTGAAAAACCTTCAAAATCGGCTAGAGAACAAGTGTGGAGGCTGGAGTGTCCAAGATTAGGTTTAGGGTTGAGTGGGGTTTGGTATTTATACCCCAGGAGAGAGAAAGTCGACCTGTCAGACAGAACTCGCGCCGCGAGCCCCCTTGGTCGCGCCGCGATTGGTGTAAAAACTGGAACGTTTCAATCCAGGGACTTTTGTCGCGTCGTGATATCCACATCTCGCGCCGCGAGGCTAAATTTGTGAAGGATCGCGCCGCGAGTTGTCCAGGTCGCACCGCGAGGAATGCTAGTTTTGCCATTTCAGCTTCGTTCTTCATCGTTAGTGCATATGGACCATTCTTAAGCTATTTTCTACCAATTCTGAGCGATGTACCTGCTGTAGACCTGAAATCACTAGCAAATACCATAAAGTACCACAAAACATGTATAAATGGCTAACAAACGTGTCTAAAACGTCCAAATAAGATGTGGGAAATATGTATATATTGAGACACATCACTCTTTCTGCCCCGATACTCAGCTTTGCAGTCGGCCTCGACAGCCATCCTGAACCCTGCCTGATAGGGTCCAGGGGGTCAGGGGTGTCGATGAAGTGGTCCAACTTGAACCTAGTCTGCAATTTTAAAGTAGTAGTTAGCGAATTTAAAAATTTATACAAACATCATACAACAAATTAAAATTATGATGAGGCGTACGTTTAGAGTCGGGATAACAAATGCCTTTCTCTCCTGAGGCACATGGTCCCATGAGTCGTAAGTCTGCGGGATGGTTCGGATCAGGGTGCCAATCAGGCTCTTGTACATGGGGGCGTTATCACCGATCGCCTGCCACGTCTTAAAATGGGTCGTGTCAAAGTCTATGCTTAGACGACCTCTCTTCGCGAACTCTTCCTCTAAGTTCAGGTTCTGACCGGGCCCCCTCCCCTTTCCCTTTCGTGGGGCTAAAACAAAAAAAAACAAAAAATTAGTAAATAAACCTAATTAATTAAAAAAGGAACTATAAACAACCATTTTTCTTACCGCCACTCCCTTTGCAGCCCCAGACTTTCCTCCACCATGGTCTACGAGGGTCTTCATTACCACCATCACCGCCGTGATATACTGCAAAATACAAAACAAATTATACGCATTTTTAAAATACATACAACAAAATGATTAAGGTTAAGAAAGATCCAAAATTATCACATTTTTATTTTTGCTAACTTATTTTTGTACGAAGTCTTTTTATATTAATTCTTTTTTACTAAATTTTTAATACGTAATCTTTATTAAAACTTTTGTTATTACTTATATACTACTTTTTTAACTTACTTTTTATATTTAGTTTTATCTATATTTTTTACACTTATTTTTTATACGTTTTAAGTAGTTTCTTTTTATCAATTTTTTACATAATCTTTGATAATTACTTCTATACATATATTTTTATGGTTATAATTTTATATACTTTTTAAAACTTGTATTATGCTTATATGAAGTTTTTAAACCTTTTAAATGTCGTTTTTGTATGTACTTTTTATACAAACTTGTTTATTTAGTTTTATATTTTTTATTCTAAATTTTTTACTTATTTCTATAATACTTTTTGAAAGTGTTTTTTATTTTTTACTTTTATACTTTTTTTAATACTTATTTTGAAAGTTTTATAGAAACTTGTTTTTTATACTAATATAGTTTACTTATATGTTTTTTCTACGTAATCTTTAATATTCTTTTTAACTTACTTTTTACACTTATTTATATATATATTTTCTTACACTTAATTTTGTACTAGAGACATGATACGTAATATTTCATCTAACTTAACAAATTACATACAAAAAAAAAGCAAGAAAAAAAAGAAAAAGAATGAGGGAAAGAAAAAAAAAAAGGAAAGAAAAAGAGAAGAAGAAAAGTGAAGAGAAAGTAGTAAAAAAAATAAAAAAAAAAGAACAAACCTATAATACAAATCACTAACTTATCAACAAAAACTAAAACTAACAATACAAACAAACTTATTAAAATCCAAAAATTAACTATCAATCCTAACAAAACTAATAAAACCAAAAACAATACTAACATATCAATATAATCAATTAACAATAAAAAACACAAATAATAACAATCAAAAAGGGATAATATGGCCGGAAAATACATACCAAAATTTGAGATGGCCGAAAAAGTCGGGAGGAGAGCCGCAAAAAACGAACCGCGCCGGCTATGTGATGGCCGAAGTACTGGGCTGTTGAAAGTCCAGATGTCGCTGCTAATAGTACGACGGAAAAGTGGCCGGAAAACTTGCCGGAAAATTCAGACCCGCGGCGGTGATGGTGGCTGGAAAAAAAACCAGAAAGTCCAAATAGGTCGCTGCTAATACTTCGAAGGGAAAATGATCGAAATATTGGTTGGCCGAATTAAAAATATGGTAAAAAATATAAGATTTGGCCGGATTAAATATGGAGAAAGGGGGGCTGCGTTTTTTTGTTGTTGATAATGATAGATAGAGACGGAGAGATGGCTGTATATATTCAAAATTTGGGCCCCACATAAGTATTTGCAGCGATCCTCGCCGCAAATTCCCAAGTCAAACGGTCAAAGCAATTATGGCGTTGGTTAGTGGATGCTGACGTGGCAAGACTATTTCCAGCGATTATCGCTGCAAATAGTTATGGTCGAGATACCAAAAAACAATGGTCGCAATACGGGCTGCGTTTTAAATGGACAAATCTAAAAGTTTAGTGCTTTTCTGATATAGATAAGCATAATAAAATCGTTCGAACAATATAAAAGAAAGCATAACTGCATAATAGAGAGTTCTTGAAAATGCATTTAGTTTTAGCCAAATGCCTATTGTATGCATCTAAATTAGAATGTTTCGCTTTGTGAATCAAATATTGTTATTATATGGATCAAAAGTACTGGTGGGCTTAGGCATGGGACGAGATGGACGACCGGTCGAGGTCCGATTTTTTAGGGGGGCCGATTTTATATTTTTTTATGTATGTATATAAATAATATATGTTATTAACTAAGCCCATTACAAATTTTAACAATTATCCAAAAATTAAACAATAGTACTTAACAAAAAAAAAGCTCACTTACACATCATTTATGGATAAAAATAATAATATTACACCTCTTAAATGGAAAACTTAAACATGCGCCTACTACTCGTGGCTTATTCGGGACTGCAACAAAAACACAGCGAAGTGAAAACCGGTGGCTCGACCTTCGTCTTGTGTTGGTTTTTCTCGTGTCTTGGGCCACTGTAAGCGGCACGAGTTTTTTCACCCTTTTTGCAGCCCTCGCAGTTCAAGTCACGAGTTGTATCTAGGTCGTGTATTGCTTGGTCTAGATTTTGTGTATTTTGTAATTATACACTTTTGTACTTTTAGGAATCCAGTGCTTTGCTAGAGGCCTTTGTTATTTAATTTATATATTGCCGTTCAAAAAAAAAAACATGCGCTTACTGTGTGTGCAGTCTGCTAAAGTCTACGTGTCATTGTCACAATTAACAAAAGTGTAAAAAGTAACAAGCAACACGGTCATTATTATTAAAGGACATATTTTTTATTTTATTTATCTAATGTCATAATGTGGAATGCATAAAATATTTATATTTTTTAGGTTTTAGTTTTTATCTTGTTTTTTTATTTTTGTATTTTGAAATTGTTGATGTTATTAATATATATATACACATATAGCTATAATATAAAGTAGGAATATGGATCATGTTAATCGGACATAATTTAGAAATAGAATTGGGTGTTTTGAATTTAGATTTGATTGCTACAATGGGTCAAGAATGACTTAGCGGATTGGCGATGATAGCGATTGAGAATGAAATATTAGATAATATAGACTATCAAGAATTGATCAACCAATTTGCTATAACATTTATCATCGTCTTTATATCTTAGTTTATATAATTATAATTGTTGCACTTATCCTCCGGGCCCTTTTTTTTCTCGGCCGAGGTCCATAAATCCTCAGAAACGGCACTGTCTTAGATGACACATGACATCCATACAAGTTGATACTATTTGATATATAACAACAGTATTTGAAAATTGAATACATAGAAATTAATCATTCTAAGTTTTTTCTTTTGAAAAACGTGAATTACTCACCAATGATGGGAGATCTAACATATGTTGTCCTAACTAGGTTCATGGTAGAGAGCCCTTACAAAATAGATCCCTAATTTAATTAAAAATTCTAAGTTAGATACATACAATAGAATTTTGACTAAATTAAGTCCATATTCAAACACTAATTCCAATAAAATAAAGGGGGTGATCTTAAAAGAAATGTTAAGAAACAATTCAAGGTATTATCAATCTGATCTAATCTAATATATGATTATAGTAATAGTAATTAATAATAAAAAGAATTTCAGTGATATTTTTATAACTGCACAGTAGTTTTAGGTTTAGAAATGTGGATTGAGATCCTCTAAAATTATTCAAACTTCATAGGTGAAGTTAGAATAACCTCAACCATTGGATTAAATCCAATGGTCAAAATTAAAATAAGTTATTCCAACTTCATAGGTGAAGTTGGAATAACCTCAACCATTGGATTAAATCCAATGGTCAAGATTTAAATTTATTTTAATCTTGACCATTGGATTTAATCCAATGGTTGAGTTATTCCAACTTCACCTATGAAGTTGGAATAATTTAGAGGATCCTAATCCTAGAAATGTACCTTCTTCTTTTTTTGTCAGAGGATATGAAGTTTACCGCGCATATGTGTACACGGAAATGAAAATGCCTTTTTCGACATTTATAAGACCCGCCAAATCTTAATTGGATCATAATCATGGATGGGCCTTGGTAAACTGGGCCCAACCTTTTCCCCTTAAAGGGTTTTAATAATTTACGATTACATGTAGTTATAAAAAACATTAATAACAACTAGCACGGTACCGACTGAATGTTTGAAAAAAACAACTAGCACGGTACCGCGCAATGCGACGATGACGGTATTGGTGATGGGCGGCTTGGTGGTACAGGCGGCTTCGAGTAGTGTAGATAATTTATGTAAAAGTGATGTAAAGGGTTAATGGAGATATTTTAAAAGATAAATGACTGATAGTGTAATATAATCATTAAGGGTATTTTAGACATTTTGCCTTATGTAACTTTCAACATAGGGTTATTCTTTTTATAATATACTGTAGATTACGAGTATTATTTTGTATACAAGATATCGTGCATTAACTATATAGGCATAACAAATATGACTAAAAATTGTTTAGAACTTAATAAACTTAGTAAAAAATACTTAATGCTTTATGTCAATAAAAAATGTTTTTCTTTTATTTAATAAACAAAAAACAGATATATCGACTTAATTTATACAAACATTATTTATCTATTCAGTTACTTTATTTATTTCGAATAGCAATCAGGCCCAAATTATAATATGAAGAAAGGTACTTTCTTTCAAAAAATTCTCCTATACACTCGAGACTTTTTTTTAACTTTCATTAAGGCGATGGCGATGCATGTTAGATGTCACGCGAAAGACCCCATATCACACGGGAAGAGTGCCGCAATCCCATATTCCCATGGTACGGGGAACGCTACGAGATTGTGGTCTGAGATACCGCACTACATCCACACACATTGATATAGCCATCTAATGTATGTTTGTTTGTTTGTAAGTTTTTATTTAGCGGGGTATGAGAAATGGTGTGGTATGCTAATGCCTACAAAATAAGGGAATGATATACGAAAGAACAATTCTACACTTACAAACAAATTTATACTAACAAAGTTTACTATATCATGTGGCATCAATAAACACCAATATAATATTTCTCTTTTCTTTTTATTCACTCTCTTCACTGTTTTATTGGTCCACATATGTTTGTAAACTTTGTTAGTAAAACTTTGTTTGTAAATTGAGGTGACATAAAGAGAATGGTTGAAAGTGCTATATGAGATGTAGTATGAGAGGTGGGTTGTCATCGCCTTTATAGGTATTGCCATCGCCTATTATCAGAGGCGGACGAACCAGACTTTCGTTTTGGGCATATTGTTTAGGAACATATTATTTAGAGCCGGGTTATAAAATTTAAATTTTTTCTATATTTATATTATAAGTACATTTTTTTAATGTATATTATCATCGGTTAACTATTAATCTATTCTTATTAATTTATTATGGTATACCGTATACATCACTAATCTTATGATTTTGTTATGTTTTATAACTAGAATTTTAACCCCGGGCGTTGCCCCGGATCGCCGTCGCATCATGCAAACATACATATAGCATTACCCAAAAGTTTGGACACTTAAAGTTTACTATAAGGGGTAGAAAGTTAAAATATTGGGCTGCCAAAGTTGGAAAAACCAAGAGTTCGACGGCAAAAGTTAAAAACCTTATAATAAGTGATAAAAAGTAAAAAATAAAGATTTGATAATTAAAGTTAAAAAACTTTTGTAGAAGTAAATTATACTTGCAACTTTGTAAAAGTAAATAAAGTACATTTAAGTTTCTATAAAAATTTTGGACTAAAGTGAAAAACCAAAAAGTTTAGTGGTAAAAATACGAAACTAAAAAAATATACTATCGTAAAAAAAAATAAAAAAAAAAAAGGAAAAAGACAAAATAGCTGACGTCAGCATGGGTACTGTAGAGCTACAGTAACAGGGGCCACGGGAAATGTATATATATAGTAACATCCCGAACTTTTTATTTAACAGTTGACTTGTGCTGTTAAGTCAACATAACGTGTCGTTAAGTCTATTTTAGATTTAATGCTTATATGTGGTTTATGTGTTTTATATGTGAGATTTGAAAGTCTTAATGTATGATATGAAAATATGTTTATGAAGTAATTATATGCCTATTAGGAGTGATTAACGAAGTATTTAGGTAGTATATGGTCCTTAGAGGAGTTTTTGACTAGTAATGAGCTTTATGGAAGTCTAGGGATCAAATTTGACATAGGGTGAAACTCAAAAACGGGTTTAGGGTCTCTTGAGGAGTCATTTGAGTGTCATTATCAGATCTATTAGTTTCCTCTCAAGCCCTAACCCACCCCCTTTCTTCCCTAATCAATTCTTGAGCAAAAAGGCGATCAAAAGTGCGTTTCGGAAGTGTTTAATCTAGCTTTTCTCGTTCCCATTGTGAGTTGCAGGTATAGAAGGTATAATTTTATTGATTTCTGATCCTTTTGATTATAAGAGTCATTAGGAAGTATAATTGGGCATTAGGGAATCAATTAATGTGTAATTAGTGATGGTTTTGATGAAATAAGGCATGTATGATTTTCCTAAAGGTTGATATGGTTTGTTAAGGCCTTAATATGAAGGATTTTGATGTTTTGAAACTGAGTTTTTGACCTGGAAAGGGTTGGGTTCGATTTGATGGCATAATCGATTTTGGTAGTACAGAATCGGGGCAGTTGCGGCGCAACTGGTTTCCAGAGAGATAAGTTGCGGCGCAACTATCTTCGTTGCGGCGCAACGAAGTGCTTGAGTTGCGGCGCAACTCACCAGTTTTCAGAAAATAATATTGTTTTGAACCGTAACCTCGTTTTGACACATAGCTTACTCCTGAAACCTAGAGTGTGTCCTTGGTTATGTAACTCCAGATTATGGTCTTAATGACTAGTGTTTTAATGGTCGTTTATTAATCATAGGTAGACGAGAGTTGTTGCTTTGTTCGGTAACTTAGCTATCCTTTATTGCGTGCTACTTTGAGGTAAGATACACTACTTTGACACGCTGAGGGATTCAACAAAAGCATGGTTTTCAGAATATAACTTCTCTATTCTCATCTTGTATACTTAAGGGTATTCGGGTTGTATGGGAGGTTATATGGGATATGTATTTGACTTATGAGACCTAAAATGCATTTCCCTTTATATGCAATGCAAAGTTATGTTATGAAATGATATGCAATGTAATGAAATGTGATGCAAGTATATGTTGATTATGATGTGCATGTATGTGTGGCTTGGTCATCTAGTTCACTAGACTTTATAAGTTGCCATGTCACGTGCACGTTTAAGGGCCCAAACGTAAAAGATGATTATATGTAATGTTTAGGTAACTTTGTCACCTAAACTATATGTGATGAAATCGAGCTCGTATATATGATGAAGTGTTAAGCTTAACCCATATTCACCTTAGCCGGGTGGGTGCGTATATGTTGTTGCTTGGGTGGCTCCTTGCAACGTAATTACGTGGTTTGAGTATCTCCGGGTGGAGTGATTACCCACCAATGTCTTGAGCATACGGACTACTCCTGGAGTGGCTTGCCATTCCTTAACGACACTTGATGGACCGCCTTATGGCTCATCCATCTAGTCGGGTGTGAGGTTCCCGTTAGGTCTTATGACCGCCTACACACAAACTTACACCTATATGATATGCGTGACTTATGTCACACCTAATGTGATGATATGTGATGATGAAAGATGAAACGATGGATAGGCACATTTAGGATGATTAATCCTAATATGAAAAGATGTTGATGATATGATATGATGTTGATGCTATGTATTGTGTGCCTTTAATATGAAAAGCTGCTTTACCAAGTTTTAATGGGACAAATGATTTATTACCTTAGTGTTATCTTACTTAGCTAATTCGTTAGCTAACACTTGTTTCTTGAAATATGTTGTCCCTTCAGGTTTAGCAAGCTAGATGAGTTGATGGTGAATAAAGAGCGAGATGGGTAGATTATATGAAGATGCTTTAGTCACCCATAGACGCTGCTCATTTTAGACATTTGTTCCTTTATGACATTTATGTTTGATATGACTTGTATACGGTTGTTTTGTGTTGGGCAACCGTAGGATTTCCATTTATTCTATTTCTATGATGTGATGAGTAACACCACTTTTATGAACAAATCAAACTAGATTTTATGGTTTGAACTTTTGAAATGTTTATCCGCATTCTTTAACACCGTTAGGTGAAAAGTTTTTGGAAATCCATATTTTTAAACGACGGGTGTTACAATAATTGATTGTTATAATGAACTCATCGTTAATGATTAAAAAGAAAAAAGAAAAAAAAGTCATATGTTGTAACTAGGTTTTTCTTCAACAAGTTCTTTATCAGCACCTTGTAAATGCATTACATATTTATTTGATTAAGTTTTAAAATCAAATTAAATCGGTGTTCTTTTTCACTCTAATTAATTAATCGAACTACATTTATTGGTCCAAAACATTCATAAACCAGAATTAAATGGCACTCCAGTCTGAGGGATCCAAGACTCTCCGAACAAAAACCGACTAACGGAAAACTTCTCCACCTCCTCGCCGGTGGTCAGAGCATGATATCCCGGCTAAGTTACTCTACCGGCGGTACCTGCGCCCTTCCCGTAGGTCATATACTCGGCATAATACACTTTATCAAATGCAGAGTTCCCCTTATATGGTAACCATCCTGTAGGGTCAATCATAATATCGAAAAAACACTTTACATAAACAACCCTTGCATAGTCCCTCCATGGTCGTCCCAGAAAAGTCATGACCGACCCTGCAGTTAGGGTTGTGTCAGGGGCTGGCGACCCGAGAATTTTCTATAACAAATCCTGTGTTTGAAGCTGGATCAATTCTTCCTTGAGCCGTTATCGTGTTTTCTTGTCCTGGTAATGGGGTTCGGATATAAATGTTGCAGTTTTGGAGGACAGCTGCAGCGTCCCCAAAGATGAAATCCACGGTTCCATATATGTCACATTCGCGATAAAACTGTCATTTTTGGAAGAGGCATAGGGTGTCTTGGTACCCTTTGAAGCTACATTTGTAGTAAGCTGAGAGATCTGACGCTGAGAGGAGCGCCACGACTTGTCCTTTCGCGGGGCCAGCAGTGTTCTCGAACGTTATTCCAACAGCCACAAAACCCGAACCAAAAACCTCTACATAATATACAATTTTCAGAACATAACATTAATACCAATATATATAATGTGTGTTCCACTAGTCTTATTTGTGACAAATGAACGTGTGTATATATGATTTACGTTGTGTGAATATTTGCCTTTGAAAAGTACACAAATAAAAAACAAAACTTACGGACGGTTGCAGTGTTAAAAGTCAATAAGCCCTCGATAGAACTTTTTCCGCTTGTTATAATAGTTGCATCAATGCCGTCTCCAATAAGCATTAGATTGGTCATGGATTGCTTGATAACAAGTTTTTCTTCGTAAATACCAGCTTTCACGTATATCACAAATCTATGTGATCCAACTTTTTGTTTTTTGGATGCTTTAATGGCTTCGGTGATTGTATAAAAATTACCCGAGCCATCTTGGGCCACAACCAAATTGGCCCGTGGTGTTGCTTCCCCTTTTGCTAGTTGGATCAGTTCACGACCGTTTGTTGTAGATAGCTTACTAGCTGGGGGATTGTTTATGTTAGGTCGAAAATCGACCAAGTATAATTTGTTCAGAAATAGCTGAAGCTCAGTGAAGAATACTTGTATAGAATTCTGAGGTCGCTCAGAATCTGTTCACTGAAGCTTCACTTCAGTTCAGATCAACGTATCAGAAAACCGTTCAGAATGAAGTCAAAGACTGAAGTCTGAAGAATGAGAATCAGTGTGTTTGAAGCTGGATCAATTCTTCCTTGAGCCGTTATCGTGTTTTCTTGTCCTGGTAATGGGGTTCGGATATAAATGTTGCAGTTTTGGAGGACAGCTGCAGCGTCCCCAAAGATGAAATCCACGGTTCCATATATGTCACATTCGCGATAAAACTGTCATTTTTGGAAGAGGCATAGGGTGTCTTGGTACCCTTTGAAGCTACATTTGTAGTAAGCTGAGAGATCTGACGCTGAGAGGAGCGCCACGACTTGTCCTTTCGCGGGGCCAGCAGTGTTCTCGAACGTTATTCCAACAGCCACAAAACCCGAACCAAAAACCTCTACATAATATACAATTTTCAGAACATAACATTAATACCAATATATATAATGTGTGTTCCACTAGTCTTATTTGTGACAAATGAACGTGTGTATATATGATTTACGTTGTGTGAATATTTGCCTTTGAAAAGTACACAAATAAAAAACAAAACTTACGGACGGTTGCAGTGTTAAAAGTCAATAAGCCCTCGATAGAACTTTTTCCGCTTGTTATAATAGTTGCATCAATGCCGTCTCCAATAAGCATTAGATTGGTCATGGATTGCTTGATAACAAGTTTTTCTTCGTAAATACCAGCTTTCACGTATATCACAAATCTATGTGATCCAACTTTTTGTTTTTTGGATGCTTTAATGGCTTCGGTGATTGTATAAAAATTACCCGAGCCATCTTGGGCCACAACCAAATTGGCCCGTGGTGTTGCTTCCCCTTTTGCTAGTTGGATCAGTTCACGACCGTTTGTTGTAGATAGCTTACTAGCTGGGGGATTGTTTCTGTTAGGTCGAAAATCGACCAAGTATAATTTGTTAGAAATAGCTGAAGCTCAGTGAAGAATACTTGTATAGAATTCTGAGGTCGCTCAGAATTAGTTCACTGAAGCTTCACTTCAGTTCAGATCAACGTATCAGAAAACCGTTCAGAATGAAGTCAAAGACTGAAGTCTGAAGAATGAGAATCAGTTCAGATGTGGAGCTCAGAAAGTGATTCTACCTGATCGAAGACTGAAGCATCTCAGTGTAAAAGTACTTACACACTTTTACACTGATTACGAGGAAGACTTTTTTACTTTACATATCTTTACCCGGTTAATAGAATTAACTATTAATTAAAGTACAAGGTAAAGTAAAGGTTGGGAATAAGGCTTGTTAAGTCACATCAATTGACTTACACTTTTAACCTTAAAAGTACTCTTGTAAGGAATTAGCTTTAATTCCTTAAATACTCCCAACCATATTTGTACGATCTGGTCCACGTCATCATGGACTTGGTCTATAAATATAAGTTTTCTCACAACTTGCAAATGGCTTGAAACTTTAGCATTGCAACTTGTGAGATATACTCTAAGTAATTCTTACGAGTATTTCCAAGTTATTAGATCACTTGTATTTCTAGGTTGTTTAGATATTTACACTTGTGTTTATCTTTGTTCCGCAACAACCTTTGTATTTGTTTATATATCAATAAATCAAATACCTTGAAAAATACATTGTGTCTCAATGCTACATACTTGATCTATACATATTATTTATATAGTTTAAGCCCTTATTGTTTCTTGCATTTACTTTCAGTATCTTTATCGTATTGTTCATCCATATCTGGATCGTATTCTGAACTGGTCATCTTCCAGTTAGAATTACTTGCCAGTCGGATTTAAACCATCTATATTTGGGACTCACAGTTTCCAGCTAGTATATCTACAATCAATTTAGAGTTTTTAAAGCTATTTATGCATTTTTGGTGATTAAATACAGCTGTGATTATCCATTTTGGGCTATGAGATGGGTTTGTTTGGTTTGTTGAGGTGTTTAGATGGTCCATGACATCCTTGTATAGCTCTAAGCAATCTATCCAAGTCATTGTGGTTCGAGCATCAAATGTGGTCCGAGTCTTAGCCAAGAAGTGCCTTAGGACTTCTTTAGCTTTACTCATCGCCGCATCGATCCCTGATTCACTAGACTCAGATTCATGACCTATGATCGAATCACATAAATCGGGAAAAGGGGTGTGTTCGCAAAATGAGCTTCCCGAACAAATTATCGAGCTTGAAAATAAAAGTGTGTAAGATATGGTTTTGACATTTTTAAAAGCATGTGTATACGAGTGTACTGTGGCTTTTCTGTCTATTTATTTATTTATGTGGATTTGTCAAATAAATGTAGCTTTTATGTTAACTACAGTAATTCATACGTTACGTTACACAAGATCACATTTAATTACTTGTTATCCACCATTAATTAAATTTGGAAGTATGAAAATAATGGTTATATATATAGGGGTGGGATAAATTGAGTCAGCTTAATTTGAGTCCAAAAAGGGTCCATGTAACTTACACATGTGTAAGTCGTGGTGGCGGTGGTCGCCGTCGCCGGAAAATCATGGTGGTGGTCGGAGATGATGGTGGTGGTGGTAGGAGGTGGTTGGAATTTGAGGAGATGAAAGAAAATCAATGGACTCAAATTGACTCAAAATAAGCTGGACTCATTTTATCTTTTCCCATATATATATATATATATATATATATATTATAAAAATAAGTTACCATGCAATATATCAGTGTTTATTTTGAGTTCATCGTATACAATTTTGCATCGATTGCAAGTATTTGTGATGATTGTGCCACAATTTTTGCTAAAATCCATTCGTATTTATGTGTGTGTTTGTAGTGATGCTTTTTTTTTTAACGGCAGAGTGTAATGATACTTGAGAAATAATTGAAACAATCGAAACAAGTTCAACAAAGGAAGACTTGATTGAGATTGCCATACAACTTTCTTTTAAAACTTGAATTTGAAGTTTTTATTTTATAGATAAGATGTTATATACAGTATTTGGAATGGATGGATCTGGTTTTAAGTTGGATACCATTTTGGTAAATAGTTTTTAAAATACACTACTTTGGTAAATAATTTTTTCAAATACACCACTTTTTAGTTAAAAACTCTAATAATAACACATTCCTAGAGTAAAAAGTAATAAATCAACATAATTGCCCTTTTTCTATGATTTAAACTCGTATTATATTGCAAGCAGTACTAGTTCAAAACAATCCTATAAACTTCTCTATCGAATCTAATTCTTCCAAAATACATAAATATAAAGAATCAACTAAGAGAGTGTTTGTTTCATGATCATGTCAATGAGAGTCTGACTTTCATTCCCAATGGAGTAACAAGATTTTAGGGGTTGATATTTGTAGTTTTGTACCACAAATTTTGACTTATTTACCACAAACATGCTTTACTACAGTATGCATTAACAATTAATTGAAGCTATTCCAAAGTTACTTGTTTCCCTAACAGCTCCTTCTTCAAAGAGAGTCTCGAATGAAGCAATTAGATTCTTTTTGATCGTTGCTTGTATTTTTGTGCCCTGAAGGTGATAATGAGATTAATGAGTAAAAACTAAGCTAATCTAAACATGTAATTCAAACAAAGTAGCTATAAGTCAGAAACATTATAAATAAATATGTATAACTAATATACATGAATTATAAAACTAAGTAGTAACAATTCAGCTAATCTAAACTTGTAATTCAAGCAAAGTAGCTATAAGTTACAAACATGTATATCTAATAAATCTGAATTAATAATAGAAGATAAATAAACATGTATAAACAATTTGAACATGAGGTTAATCATACATAAACTAATTAAAAGTATTAATGTATTGTTTGTTTAGCTCTAATACTAACCAATTTAATTAAATCACAAAAACAGTGACAAAATTATATCATCAAATTGAATATTCATGCAAACTTCAAATTGTATAGGAAACTGGCTGTGACTTTTGAATATTCAAGCAAACTTCAATTTGTATATGATGTGCTGTTTTCATATATAGTTATGTAAATAACAATATATTACCAACTTTGATACATATTTAAATCATATAAAAACAGAATATAAGCATTATTATGTTGGTTTGTTTAGTTGTTTAATACTAATCACTTTAAGCAATTGTCAAGAAAGTGGAAGTAACTTTAATGTAGAACTTATACCTACTCATCAAGTAGAATCATGTCCATGTTGGACACGATTTTTGGGTTGTATTTATAGCTCTGCTTCCACAGCAACAGGACTTTAACCCGGATGTTCCATGACTCCTTAGATGCATCGATGTCAGCCAGCCTAT
>CM067167.1:253282324-253297324 GCA_034093135.1 Erigeron breviscapus
GCCATAGACGGCTGTCTAAAAATGTGTATACATGTCTTATGAAAATCGATCTATATGTCTTGACTTGCCATGTTGTTGGCTGACTAAACTGTTTCTTTGTGTTTTTGACAAACTAAAATGATCCCCCCTTCTTGTAGTTATATTTAGGTTAGACTTCGGTCTGAACCGTCTTGTCATATATTTAGGTTAGACTTCGGTCTGAACCGTCTTGTCATATTATTTAGGTTAGACTTCGGTCTGAACCGTCTTGTCATATTATTTAGGTTAGACTTCGGTCTGAACCGTCTTGTCATATTATGTAGGTTAGACTTCGGTCTGAACCGTCTTGTCATTATATGTTAGGTTAGACTTCGGTCTGAACCGTCTTGTCATTATATTTAGGTTAGACTTCGGTCTGAACCGTCTTGTCCTATATTTAGGTTAGACTTCGGTCTGAACCGTCTTGTCATATTATTTAGGTTAGACTTCGGTCTGAACCGTCTTGTCTATATATTTAGGTTAGACTTCGGTCTGAACCGTCTTGTCTTCGTATCAGGGTCGGACTTCGGTCTGGACCGTCCTGTATTAAATAACTACAACAAACGACGATTGATCTTTTAGTCAAACACACTGTAAACCCACCAACTATTTCGATAGTTGATCCTCTCAAATTTCATGCTTTTCAGGTGACCATCAGTAAGTCTTGGAATCGTCTTTGGCATTATAGGGCCAATCTTTTGACTTTGGACGTACAATTAACATCAGACATTGAGGACTCTCATGCTTTTGGCTTTAATTGTATTTGACTGTCCAATTTATTGAACTTGTATTCTGTGGGCCCAGTTCCAAATGAGGATGACTTGTATCCGTATTTTGGGGTCCACAATTTGAACGATTGTACTTGTATTGACTTGTATTGGTATAAATGGATGTAATCTCTATTAACCTTCTGATTAGTATGCAATTCTTTGTTAACCCTATATTTCCGCTACAACGGGGTGTGACAAAAATTGGTATCAGAGACACAGGTTATAAGTTAATACCGAGCCCTGAACCCTCCCCAGGGCAGCGTAGCTGAGGGTGATGAAGAACCTCAAAACGAGCCAAGCCTATCGAAGAATGACGCTTCCCAAGATAGCAGGTACATCGCTCATAATTGGTAGAAAATAGCTTAAGAATGGTCCATATGCACTAACGATGAAGAACGAAGCTGAAATGGCAAAACTGACATTCCTCGCGGCGCGATCCTTTACAAATTTAGCCTCGCGGCGCGAGATGTGGATATCACGACGCGACAAAAGTCCCTGGATTGAAATGCTCCAGTTTTTGCACCCATCGCGGCGCGACCATGGGGCTCGCGGCGCGATTGCTGCTGACGTCGATTTCTCTCTCATGGGGTATAAATACAAACCCCACTCAACCCTAAACCTAATCTTGGAATACCCCAGCCTCCAACTTTCTCTCTAGCCGATTTTGAAGGTTTTTCAAGGGTTTTTCATCATCCAAACTATTTTGAAGACTTGAAGATTAATTTTGGCTCTTGATTAGTGATTGTAGCTCGGTTGTAACCTCGATTTGGATTATTACTTCACATTTGGTACACTATGTTTTCCTTTTTATTTGAATCTTTAGCTCTTTTCATTATGAGTAGCTAAATCTCTATACATCTATGAAGATGAAGTGAAACAATTAGTTATGGTTGCATAATATTTTGAATTAAGTATAGGTGAAAGTCCCAAGTTTGCAACGATTAAGTAATTAAACAACTAATGTAAATTACACTAAGAACATAAGACAAGAAAGTAAAGATGTTTAATCATAAGTAAAATAGATTAAACAGTGAATACATGGTCGGTTTACAAAGAAATAAAAGAGAAAATATTGTTAAGTTTTTGACACACAAAAAACTTAACAATTATACAAAGAGAGAAAAACACACTAAGTGTAAATATGGCACACACCAACACTTTGCGGCTAGGTCAAGTGATGCCTTATATAGAGAGAAAAGACATCACATGACAACCCAATAGATGTTGACACATGAAGGTTGTCAACTATCTATTGGTGTGTAAGACTGGTCTTCAGGAATCTCTGTTTACCATCTTGTTTCTTTCCCAAAACGGTATGAAAGAGAAACACCTTAGTACCATTTTGGTACAAGGTCACATGTCTTCATTTGATCTATCAACACGTGTCCTTGGGGACCAGCCTTCTTATCTTCATCTTCCCGCCCATATTTGACATACAAAATATGACGGTGAGTCATTGAACTTATCCTTTAACTTCGAAGATAATTGATGGTCGCTGAGAGCTCGCTGACGAAGTCACTCGCTGAGTCTTTCAGCGAATCCATGACTCAACAATCTCCCCCTATTCGCTGAGGAGACTTAGCTGAGTAGAAGTCGCTTGAACTTTTAAGAGTACAGGTAGAATGAGGGAATGCTGATATTATTTATATGACAAACAACTTTACAATAATCAGCATTACATGAATTATATAAGACTACTTAATCCCATGATTCTTGCTTTGCCTCGATAAATGTTTTATCTTGTTGTCTTTCAGGCTTCAGCAGCTCTTGATCAATCATCTTTATAAACTCGGGATCATTGGAAGTCTGAGCACAATACTTCCTTATTTTTAGAAGGAAGGCAGAGGGAGCAATTCCAATTTCGTTGGTCCTGAAAAAGAGTTCATGACCATGGACATTGCAGAAACAAAAACCTCCCAGCTTCTCATCATAGGTGCCTTCCATAAAAGAGTTCTGGAAGGCATCTTCAAATTTAGCAGCGGCTCCTCATCTATATCAGTCTTGGGAACCATTCTGAGTACAGTGGGGACGAGAAACTTGGGATCCAGACGCTGATCTCTTTGATCCAACTCTGGGTTGCTGAGGTGGAGGAGGAAATGGATGTCTTGCAGAGCTGAGCAGAGAGTCTTTGACTTTATATTTTTGTTCCATTTTGCGAGTATGCTTTATCTGCTCACCTGCCATCTTGATCAATGGTTCATAACTCACAGCTGTTTTGTCCTTGATCAGCTTGTAAATTTCGATCCATTCAGTTGGCCCAAGTGTATCTTTAGTAACATTTTTCAGAGTATACAACTTGGGCACTCCTTTTCTTTGTAGGGTAAGATTCATCCCTTGTTGGGTTAGAGTGACCTTGACTGACATGATCTCTTCTTTTCTCTGCCTTATCTCCCTTGATTTGAGGTAGAGCCTTTGACCTTCTTCAAAGTTTTTCTTTTTCTTAGCGAAGAACTCTTCCTCGTTTTTCTTAAGTGCTTCAAGACCACCAGACTGCTGATCCAACATCTTTACTTCATCGTCAGCATCTTTTAATTCTTCATTAACAACCTGCTCACTTATAAATTTTTGAGAGAGCTCCTCTTCTCTCTTTTTCCTTTTTAGCTCCTCCTGAAGCACACACTTCTTCAGGAGTAAGTTCAGCAGTTGCTTGTGGAGTTGATGTTGTCTTGGGGAGCATTTCCAGAGTTTACATTTTCAGTTGCTGGGGCTTCTTCAGTTTTCTCCCCCTTGGAAGCAGCTGAGGAACTAGCTACTTCCACTTTCTCTTTCTTGAGAAGTCCCAGCATTGTACCCATCATTTCCTTAAGATGCCCAACCTCTTCTTCAAGTTTTCGCTGCCTGCTGACAGATTCTTCAAGTAACTTCTTGTCAACAGCAACTTGGAAAGGCGTGTGAGAGAAGAGTTTATTTTTGAGAGAATTAATTTCTTGGGTGAGAGAAGTGTGAAAATCATCTTGATTTTTGGAAAAGAAGGAAACGGTATTATGAAGTTGGCGAAGGTGAGCAGTGAAAAGAATGTTGGATTGAGAGAGTTGTTGGAGAGAGGATAAAAGACCAGGCACTTCAGTGACATTCGCTGACTTAACTTCAGCTTTCAGTTTATCCAGCGATGCGGAGATTTTAGAGTTGGAATTGCTGACTCTCTGCATGCTGTGGTGAAGCAGCTTTTGATTCCTCTTAAATAGATCTGCATTGGACAGGGTGTCAGCATGTTGCTTTTTGGTGATGCCAAACACTCTGTCCTTCAGCTCAGCTAGCTCATCGAGCAATTCATTGTTTCCAGAAACCAATTCTCCAAACTTGGCCAATGCCCAGTGTTCATTTCGGCCATTTTATCTACCAACCATGCATATAGATAACCATGCCTGTTTCCTTGACTTTGCACAATCTGCAGTCTTCTCAACATTTCTTGCAATTGATAAGTTTCAACATAGTCAAGACCAGGCACATTCACAGCAGTGAAAGCAGAGGGAACCGTGAGATCCTTCAAAGAGATAGGATACGTAGAGCAAGGTACCTTGAAAAAGTCTGGATGGTGCAATGAGGGCACTTCCATGATGATTTCATCATCAACATCCTCTTCTTCATTAAAAACCTCAACCTTGTGAATGTGCTCTAGACAAATTTGCATCCTCCTGAGGAGTTCATTATCATCCAAGGCCGGCACAAAATCTCCAAAGTACCCAATTTGTTCATGAGAGGCAGTGGGCCTTGGTGAGTAAGAAGGAGGAGGAGGCATATCAGATAGTGACACTGGACCATCTTCAAATTCAGTAAGTGGTGAGGAGATTAACAAATAGCCCATATCAGCATCCAGAAAACCACTGACAATTTCTTCTTCATTTTCTTCAGTGGCAGCGAGTTTGATTTCAGCCTCATCATCTTGTTGGCTAAACTCGCTGCCAAATTCCTCATCACTTGCAACATTTTCTTGAAGAACATTTGTCTCAGTCCCTGCACAACAGTTTCCGAGACATCTACAGAGATGGGGTAGTGGAACCTGGTGCCTCAGTCTCAGTGTGTTGTTGCACCAAGACCTCATCGGCCGTAGAATTTGTTGTCTCTAGCATCACCTGTGATCTGGCTGCTGACAACGACTCAGAGGGTAATTGAGAAGAAGGGGAATTTATTTGGGGAGGAGTTGGACTTTGACCTCTAGTGGGTTGGGGTGACCCAATATCTTCACCAACCTCGCCTACAGAAGTTTGAGGTGGCTGCCTGCTGTTCCCATTTAACTCGTCAACAGCCTGTTGGGAGACTGCTGATGGGGTGGTCTGGGTACTAATGTCCATGGGCGCTGAGGACTTCCTAACCTTGGTTTTGCCCTTTGATACACTCCGCTTACATTTTGGGACGTCAGCGGAGGATGAAGATTGTAAATTTTGTGTTGAGGATGCTGCCTTAGATTTACTTTTGGTCTTTTTGGAGGCTTTGGAGGTCGCTGGGGGGTTTTCCAGCGAGCCAGCCTCAGAAGGCATTTCAGCATCCACATCGACCGTATCAGCCACTTCATCAGAAAGAAGTGCTGCCTCCCAGTCGCTGTCTTTAGGGTATAAAGAAGAGTTTAGAGAGAAAAGTACCTCTTTCATGTGTGAGGTAAAGCGAGCAACCTGATGCTCAGCAGGCTGCTTGTATATATTGTTTCCAACCCTTGCTGTTGGAATTGTTGAAGCGTTAGGCAGCTCATATTCATCTCCCAGCGCCTCTTTGAAAATAAGGGAGAAAAATCTTGTGAAGGGCACAGTGTGTGACCTATTGTTCATGCTAATCTTGTTCTTCATATCATTGAAGATCAGCTGGGCATAATCCACAAATCGTCCTTCAGCAAGAGCGTGGATTATGGGCATCGATGTTGATGATGCCTGGTTCTAAGATCCAGAATTTCCACCCATGCACTGAATTACATGAGTGAATAGAACTCTCCAGATCCCAGGGAGATTTTGCTTTAAGGGGTTGCTGGGGATCGCTGGAGGGCTCTTCAAATTATAGTTGTACCCAATCGATGGCAACCATTCCTTCCATTCACTTTCAGAGACTGGCTCCACAAACTTAACATCATCAGTTTCTTGTGGCAGCCTTAGAGTATGGCGAAGAGACGCCGGAGTGATTGTGATTGATTTCTCCCCCTGTCGAACTGTTACGGTGATGGACTTGCACTCATCATCATAATTACAAGTCCACCAAAATTCTCGAAGAAGGTGAACAAAAATCTTTTCTGGGTCTGCCATCATACAATAGTCTGTGGGAGAGGCATGAAGAAAATCAAGAATTGGCCTATATCCTTTTGTACCTTTTGGTACGTCAGACGTGCCAAGATGATTGTTAGGCTTGATAACCATCTTTGAGGGAGAAAGGGAGATTTTCGAGGATTTTGTGACATTTACTGGCACATATTCATGAGAGTTTAGATAGGTGACTGGTTCTTGAACAGGTTGTTCAGGAACTGAGGGGTTTTGAACAGTGGGTGTTGAAGAGGAGGGATTTTGATCGGTGGTGGTTGAAGAAGAAGGGATCTCAACATTTTCTGTTTGTTGAGGGATTTCAGATGAGGAAGCCATTTTAGATGAGAGTTTTGAACGGAGAAGATGAACAGAAAGAGAGAGAGATTTGGAAAGTTATAAGTTGGAAAGAATGTGAAAAGATATGTGTGTGTAAATAGTTGTGAGAGAAGAAAGCGGAATTATATAGGGTATGGTGGTGGACCTTACACACGAGAAGACAAAAGTTTTCTCTCTCTTCCTAACAGTTGTAACCAACTGTTTTCGTATATATACGATTATAATATATATAAAAACACTTTTGTGAGTAACGTTTTGATAAAAGAAAGAAAATAATATCTACAAATACTTGAGTATACGCCGTATTTGCAGACATCACCTGTCAATCAGACTGTCATATACAGACAAATGACGTGATCAAGGCAGAAATCGAGGTGACCTTTCAGTTTGAATTTTAAAAACATGTGGTTCAAAATTCTGCCACGTCACTCACATAGTTACTTCACAAACACTTAGTTTCAGAAAATATCCTATGTTTTATTAACTGAGAAATTAAGGTTTAGAAAGATATTTAACACAATTAAATGCCTCTTACTTCAGCACCCTTTTGAGAAAAGAAGTTTGGATGCTGATGACATTTAATTATTTTGAAAGACCACATGCTGGAAGATGCTCAGCATGTCTAATGTTTTGTCAGCGACTTCACAACTAACGTTGGTCGCTGACTACAGTTTTTGGCAAACTGTCAGCCATCAACGGATTTAAGAAGTCTTTACCATAGCCGTTTGCTATTGGACTAGATGAAGACTTTTAGCTCTTCATTGCTTTTATTTTGCTTTTTCCCAAAGCAACAGGGATCAACGGATTTAAGAAGTCTTTACCATAGCCGTTTGCTATTGGACTAGATGAAGACTTTTAGCTCTCCATTGCTTTATTTTGCTTTTTCCCAAAGCAACAGGGATCAACGGATTTAAGAAGTCTTTACCATAGCCGTTTGCTATTGGACTAGATGAAGACTTTTAGCTCTTCATTGCTTTTATTTTGCTTTTTCCCAAAGCAACAGGGACCCAGGCGTATGACTATACGCATCTGACGGACAGGGTGCCCAGCCTCATCAGGCCCATGGGAGTTAGCCTCATCAGGCCCAGCCTACCCACTCTCATCAGCCCGAGCCTAGCCAGCCACGTCCACAGTTCGACCTGAACCTCGATGCAGATGCTAGCCAATCCTCACTCTTCTCCGACTTATTTAACTATGATAGTTATGCACAGGCTCCTCTTCCTCCTCAGGCGGGCGCGCAGTTGGCCACAGACTCTCATTTCTCTGGTGGATCGTATCATGTCAACTTGGATGATGATGATGATGATGATGAGGACGATGTTGATATGTATTAGTATTTTGTGGTTATGAACAATATATTTTGTTTTGTTTAATTATGTTAGTGGTGTGTATGTGTTTATCTTTTTGGATGTGTTGATGATGATATTCATATTAACAATATTTAGTAATCAAAAATACATCAACTATATTTAGTAATCAAAAATGTATGTAAAAAAAAATGTAAGCAATCAACTATATTTAGTAATCTAATAAATAAAATGTAAGTACAAATGTAAATTGTAGATAAAAATGTAAAATGCATTAAGTATTATTTTAACGATGTATTTAGTAACAAAAAAATATAAAATTAAGTAATCATAATAACAAATATAGGTAAAGAATACGTCAACTATTATTAGTAATCATAATAACAAATATAAGTCAAAAAATACATCAAATATATCTAGTAATCATAATAACAAACGTTCAAAAAATACAAACCAAGTATTATACAATATAAGTCAACTAATCAATCTGCTGAAATCCTGGAGGTGCCTTAGTAGCTTGAATGTGTACATCTCCCCCTCAACTCGGACTTCAGGAGTGAATGCTCAGCCTCAACTTTGTTGGTAGTGTAGTTACGGTAGTTGAGATGCTGATCGACCCAAAAGGACACAAACTTTTCCTTGTACGGGGAAAGCCACTCCTTCTGCAGGTACTTGTAAACCTCTGTAAATTTAACATTAGGTTAGGATGTGTGGATATATGTGATTTACCAAAAATAAAAAATTTCATGTGCACTTCACATACTTTCTAAATTTTTTCCCATCTTCTCTTTTAAATCTTTTTCATTTTGGGTGTACTCTTCTAGTGTGCGCGACTCATAAAGTTTTTTCCACCATCCGTGAAAATGCCCCCATTTCCTTGCCCCTTTTAACGATGGCATGCTAAATTTTTCGATGTTCCTCCATATGTGGACTCTACAAAGTAAATGGTATGCTTCTGGCATAACGGTTTTGCATGCTTTCATGAGCGCCAGATCCCTGTCCGTGAGTACCACGCGCACAGCAAACCCTTCACCTAGGGTCGACTTCAAACACTCCAACACCCATCTATAATTATGCTCCTGTTCACTTATGATAAACGCGTATGATATGCTGAAGGTCCTGTTTGTTGGAGTGACACCGACGATCTCGACCAACGGCATGTTGTACAAGTTGGTTTTGTACGTGGCGTCTATTTGGATAACATAAGGAAATGCACGCCACAACTTAAATGATGTCAGATGTATAAAAAACAGATTCTCCAACCGACCAGATACACTGTTTGTGGTATGATAATACAAGTAATTATGCTCCTTTAGCAAACTGAACATAACCTGCACCGGTTGAACAATATGGCGTACGTATGTCGTTTCAGATACTCTATCATAGTAAATAAATAAAAGAATATGTAAATTTTATATACGTAACCTGCATTGGAGTGTTCCCATGTTTTTCGGCCGCCTTCTTCCGTAACGCTTTTTGAAAATTGTAAATGTCTTCACTGCGGGTCAAGTTTCCTGGAAATTCTTCTTTCAACAGCTTTAATATCCTACGGGGCGATGTACCGCGATGATATTCAGCTTCCACAAATGATCTCTCATCTTCAGTCAACCTTCTTGCGTACGCGTAACCCTGCAGATTAGTAGCTGGATAGTGATTATGTCTGTCGTCTATAACGGTTACCCTCCAACCACCATCACTTGTCAAACGGCCGTCCAATCTAAAGGGGCACTCACATTTAAGTGTCTTTTTAACGAGCCCGATTGTCCTATTATCTGTTTGCCCAGAAAGATTACAGACTATGGTCACTTTATTTATGACACCAGCTAAGTTGGAATTTGTTCGTCGTTTGATTAACACATAACCAAGCTCTTTTGCTATTCTTTTGGCCCAGTTGAACACCTCTTCGTGTGAAACTAACACCTAAAATAGTTATTTTTAAAATTATCATTAAATTATATACTTATAAATATGTAACATTTTACATATGCAATAAATTTAACAACGAAACACATATTAAATAGTACTAAAATATAAATTTAAGTAACTAAGTGGTTTTTTTAATGATATTTAAATATATTAATAAATTTTTAAATTTTAAAAGTAAGCTTCAAGATGTACGAAATTAATGAAGGATAGCAAGGGGCAACAATTTCTAACATTTCATTAAAAAAGGAAAAGATAAATTCGGTATAAAAAATAAAGTAAATTCTTTTAATGCAAGTATTCTTTATATTAAGTGGGTAAATAGGTTCTTCTAAGTGAAACTCAAAATCTTCCGCACCCATTTCTCCCCATAAACTCTCAAAATCCATCTGAAATATATATACATATACATAAACGGTATGAAAAATTTAATAACATATATATACCTACTATATTTAAACATATATACCTGATGAATGCGAAGCGTCGGAATGAAAATGAAATTGAAAGAGACGTACACTGTAAATAGTACACTACAAAGACGTACAGAATGAAAATGAAATTGAATTTGAAAGCGAAATGGTATGAAGCGATAACGAAAACGGATTCATATCATATATATATAGCATAAAAGCAAAAAAGAGTTTTGTCCATATCCAACTATTTGCAGCGATTATCGCCGCAAATAGTCAGTATGGACAACACACACTGTTGACTGTCATAGTCAACAGTGTACGGATAAGGACACCACTATTTGCAGCGATAATCGCTGCAAATAGTCTGGTCGAGATACCAGATTACTGGTCGGGTCACCACGCGCCATTTAAAATCACTAGGTAACCAGTGTATGCGAGAAGTCAGAAAGACCTCTTCGGTCTAGATATGATGTGACATAGTTTAGCATATGAGGCCTGGTGACGCTTCATAATTATTTGAATCCCTAAATTATTAATAATTGAACTTTCATTCCAAATTTGTCAATATTAAGAGTGCCTTTTGTAACAAAATAATTTCTACCATTGAAGGTTTTGAAAACATGATCAAATGGTTTTCATACTCAAAGTAGGAAAACATAAGGCATTCTATTTCTATAATATTTTAGGGTTAATTACATAAATGGTACCTGGACTATACACCATATTACTGATTACCTACCTATAGTTTAAAATTTACGCTAGTCATACCCCAACTTGTCATTTATGCACTCGGATCATACCTGAACCTGACGCCCGTCAGTTTGGCCGTTAAGTTGGGGTATGACTACCGTAAATTTTAAATAATAGGTAGGTAATCAGTAATATGGTGCATAGTCCAGGTACCATTTATGTAATTAACCCTTATTATTATTATTGTTGTTGTTGTTGTTTTAATTACACAAAGTATTGTTTAGGAATAAATAATTTTAAAAAGTTTATTGATACTTTTTGTAAATATTTATTTTTATTTTATTAAAGAATACTTTATTTTTATAAAAAATTTATTTTATTTAAAAATATTAATATATCAAATTATAGATCCATGGTGATTTTAATTGTGTATTTTCATATTTATTTATTTTTATATAAAAAAAAATAAGTAAATCGGAAGCAGTACCTTAATTTTATGTAAAGCATTGATAAATGTACTTGAAGTCTTGAATGGATACCACCAAATGGAGTTGATTAAATCCGATTTGAGCTAATTCAAACCTTGCATGGTAGTTGTACAAGTACTAATGTAATACAAGAAATTAAGATATTCTTTTCGGTTTACCCCTTTAAAAAAATTAAATTTGAAAATAAATAAAATAAATTTTTGTACTAAATAATCTTTTATAAAAATAAATATTATTTTATAATAATAATAATTTATAAATTTTATAAATTTATATAAAAATAAAGTATTCTTTTAAATAAAAGTAAATATTTACAAAAAATATCAATAAACTTTTTAAAATTATTTATTTCTAAATAATACTTTGTGTAATTAAAAATAAAAAAAAACAACAACAACAACAACAACAACAACAACAACAACAACAACAATAATAATAATAATAATAATAATAATAATAATAAACGAGAAGGATGCGGTGACCTTATTAAAGCGAATCCGAAGGTTCTCTGTGGCTCAAGACACTAGTGCACGTGCTGCTACTCATATATTTAGTAGGATTAGTTTTGCTATTGCTAGAGGGGTGGGGGCTCAGATAGTATCTCGGCTTCCTACCAATTTCTTGTAAATCCTCCGAATTTCTAATGAAAGTTATTTTTATAATAATAATAATAATAATAAATAAAAAAAAAATAATAAATAATAATAATAATAATAATAATAATAATAATAATAATAAGGGTTAATTACATAAATGGTACCTGGACTATGCACCATATTACTGATTACCTACCTATAGTTTAAAATTTACGGTAGTCATACCTCAACTTAACGGCCAAACTGACGCCCGTCACGTTCAGGTATGATCCGAGTGCATAAATAACAAGTTGGGGTATGACTAGCGTAAATTTTAAACTATAGGTAGATAATCAGTAATATGGTGCATAGTCCAGGTACCATTTATGTAATTAACCCTAATATTTTAGAACTGTTAAATTCTGTTTCAAAGAACATAGCTATAAATTTGAAAAGTGAGTTTTACCATAGAGAAACTAGTAGATATCTCACATCGTAAATTTTGTATTTTATGTTACCTTAATCGACAATTTGCCCTTGTTGAGTTGATTGGTGTTCTTATATATTGATCGGATACTAATCCGGCCTCACAGTTATTTCAAAGCACTTGCAGTTATCTATCAAGTTGCAGCCTTTTGAACCATAAAAGAAAGGAGACATAATGGATTCTCAAGGTCGTAATAGAATGAGAATGAATGTGCAATGTGATAGACTAAGTAGCTTGCCAGATGACCTCATCCATAAAATCCTTTCTTTTATCGTCTTAAAAGATGTTATTCAATTGAGTGTTTTGTCATCAATGCCACATGTCAGTCTCTCGAGTGAGGATTTTTCTTCATTGACCAAGTTCTCGAAGTTTGTTACCCATTATTTTAGATACCGTTGTCATATGGGAAATCTGTTTTCTCTCAAGGTCAATATTTGTGGAAAGTTTAGCCCATGGATTCCCCAGAGAATTTTGCACTATACAAGCTCTAGCTATGTCAAAGAACTGACTATGACATGCTCGCAGGAGAAAAAGATTGAATTCCCTATTGATTCCTTGGATTTTGAGGAACTAGAACGTCTCACACTGATTGGATCTACGAGCGGTTACCCCATTACAATTACACCACCCAAATACCATTTCATGGTTCCCCCTTTGACAACATTGCATTTTGAATATGTCACAATGTCTGAGGAAAGTTGTGTTAGCTTTCTGTCCCTGTGCGAAAAGTTGGAGAATGTCACCCTAAACAAATGCAGCATAACAGGATCTCATCGATTCATTATTGATCACCCTAAACTTTCTGATTTGAAACTTAAAAATGGAACCTGGCAGTCCAAGGCTGTTAAAGTGATTGCACCTCAACTTAAGAATCTCATCATCATAAATTGTGATGGCAAGCATTTGATTTCTGCACCTCAGCTTACGTCCTTGCTATATAAAAGTGAGCGTTCTTTGCCAGTCATTCCAGACAAGTTGCCTTCTTTGGAGAAGGTGGAACTCTGTGTTAGTAATCCAGACAAGTCAGATGCTGCCAAAATTGTTGATCTTTTTCAACAGCTCAATAATGTCAAATTTCTGACACTCAGCTTGGAAATTATTGAGGTACTTAGTCTTTAATGTTTATAATGTGCTTCCCATATATAGGTTTTTTCTGAATAATGAATTTACTTTGTAATGTGAATATAATGAAAATAGATTAGCATCTTCTTCTGAACATATATATTGAGTATGAGTAAGAGTCCTTCCATAGTTCCATTTATGAAAACTGTATTAATCATTCTGTTTTCTATGCATATATCTATGTTCCTCAATTTTCTACAGCTTCTTTCATCATCAGTGGAACTAATCTCACATCAACCTTCTCCATTTACCGGTTTGACAAGTTTAAAGATTTATCCAGAAGTAGTGTCTGAACAAGCACCCAAAGGAGTTAACATGTCTACTGAAGTCAAAAACTATCTGCTAGATAGCTCTCCAAGTGCCACCTTGACATTAATTTCACGTGAGGTATTTACACAACCAAAAGTATCCTTATCTTTCATGCTTCGTACTTACTGCTCTAAGTGTGAAGGACATTATTGCAACCGAATGTCATATATGTAGACCATCATGTTAGATGTGGACAGAGGATCATGATGTCATCTGTCAGGCTATAATCGGATATCATTTTCTTGTTTTCACCAAGTCTAGAAGCTTTTGGAAATTTTATGATTGTGTTTCAGTTCTAACTTCTGTTATTTCTCAAAGTGAACCGTCATTTCAATTCTACTTTGTTATTAGACAGCTTTTTTACATTGGGGGTGTTAGAGTTAAAAGTCAGTTGTTTTTTATGGTTGCATCAACTGTTTTAAATCTTGGAAACATTGCAGGATGTTAGAGCAATGAAGGATGCCACATCAGCACAAAACCTAATGGAAGACCTAAGGATGCTTCTAAATCAGGAGAAAGCACTAACAGAGGGCCAAAAGACAGAGATACCTAAGCAAGGGAAGGCATCGTCAGAAAACCAGAGGGCACAACCAGGAAGAAAACTGCCAATTAATGTTTGCGAAAAATTGGTTACTGCTAGGGGCCATTGGGAAGATCTGAATTATCAGGTTCAGATCGGGAGAACAAAGAATATTCGCATCATGTCACTCTTGCAACGCATTGAAGGTTTACTGACAAAGGTACCGGCATCAAAGAGGGATAAACTGGAAGCACGTTTCTCTAATTTGTGCATAGAAGCAAACACTGTCTTGAATAAAGTTATTGATCGTATGAAGATCCAATTGGATATGAGTGAAGGCCGTTTAAGAGACTGTTTCTGTGAGCTTGCTCCAGCAGTGCAGTCGTCTTCTTAGCAAATGGTAAATTATTTGTTTTCTTATAATCACATGTAAGAAACAAAAGTACATTGTCAGCCGCTCGTATCGTTGGTTCTTTGCTTCGCATGCATCTTTTGTTATTTACCCCAATGTTTTTGTAAAGCCTTTAAGATTTCTCATGTAATACTAGGGTACACTACATATGCAGAACGTACTATTGATGTAATATAACGAAGAATGTGCATGTGTTTTAATTAAAAATAGTTGATATTTTTTCTTAAAATTATTCTCTGCTATCTTCTGTTTAATTTAGCTAAAACCATATGTTTAGATTTAGGTTGATTGATTTAGATATTGTGCTATGCTTTTCGTGATTAATTTTTGTTACCATTGGTCAGAATGTCTACTACTGAATAAACCGTGATTATTACCGACCTGTTGGTAGAGGATATCACTTCG
>CM067167.1:253302324-253328573 GCA_034093135.1 Erigeron breviscapus
AAGTTTTCTTTTTTAAAAATTTCACTCAAAAACTGAACTAAGTAAGCAATACGTGCTTCTGTATTGGGCTGGGATTTGGATTACACAAAACTGAATTTATGTCAATAAGTGGCCTACTTGATTGGATGCACTCTACGAGGGTGTTGTCTGTTGAGTTGCTTATAAATGATATGCAAGTTTTTTTTATTAGAGAACAACGGAGGAAGGAGCGAACGTCATAGATACCAGCAATAACGGTGTTCTTATGTGCCACCATGATGTTACACTTGATGACAACTGATATTGCAGAACACAAGGTGTTTGCAGACAGAGTGTAGACCTGTGACGTAAAGGAGCTAATGAAACAGGACTGTTCATATGTATGCTCTTCGACTTTTGACTTAAAAAGATGATTGATGGTTTTCTAATTTATTTAGTTTGATAATTAGTTGCTTGCTTTTGCTGTTGACTTTACATTAAAAGAACTAAAAAACATTGAGGTCAAATTAGAGGTATACATTCCATGATCAGCAATATAATAGTTAGTTCTTTTTAGGGTTTAGTGCGCCGAAATGTAACTAACTATGCCTGAAAAGTTATAGTGTGCACGAACTCAAGTAAACCTTTATTGTATGCACAAACTTAGTAAAAATGTTCAAATAATGTTACATGGTATGCGTGGCAGCCCATATGAGCTGCCACGTGCAAGGTATTTTTTTTTAACATGCCACGTGTAAGGTTTTGATTGGTCGGTCACAAAAAGTTACATGATTTGAACATTTTTACTAAGTTTCATGCATACAATAAAGGTTTACTTGAGTTCGTGCACACTATAACTTTTCAGGCATAGTTACTTACATTCCGGCGCACTTAACCCTTCTTTTTAATCCAAAATCAGAATGTCCGAACTACGGTGATCCCTTATTTTGATTATTGTATAGTGTTTGTTCATATGGAATCTTGCATTTCTGAACAGGTCCAAAAGCAATGGTCATTTCATTTATATTTTGTTAGGATAACACAGAAAAAAGGATAGTTTGCTTAGTACAATCTGTAGGAAAGAGCAAATTTAAGGTTTATTATTTTTTATTTTTGTTGTCTAATAAAATATTTGTAGATTTTTCTGCTACTCAAACTTTTTGTTTAAAGTTTTAGTGTACATGATATATAAAAAAAGTAGTAGTGCAACCATAATAGCACTGCATAAACCATATACAAGTCGAGGTGCAACGAAAACAGAGGGACATCAACAAGTACCCAAAAAAATCCAAGATACAAAGAGAGAACAAAGCTTACAACGAAACCTTTTAAGATATAGCATACCTGAACTCATAAAGCAAGTGTTAGAGAAGTCTTTGACTCTTTATGAAATGGGTTGATTTGTACTATGACTATAATTAGTTGAACAACCATAAATCCCTTGATTAGGGCTTTAATATGTTTTGGCTTGACCTTACTGTGAGACTCCTCCACAATAATAAACTATATGTGTCTGCCTTGACCTGACCATGTTAGACTCCTGAATTATATAGAGACTTAACTTGATGTGTTCATTAAGATAGTTATGTTATGATTGTTATAATATATTCTTTATAATCAATGAAAACGTATTTATATAAATTGGACAAAAATTCACCCATTACGCAACCTGCCCTGCCCTTCCGTATTGCTACCTCTGATCAACAATGTTTATTTGGAAGAGGCCATACTTGTGAGATGATTTTACACTTTTCTGCACTGGCTGAAGTTCCTGTAAGATGATTTCTTGATTCAAATTTGTGCAGGGAGTAGATTCATTTGTGGTACCGAGGGACTTGATAGTTCAAATTTTAGCTCGTCTGATGCGGTAAGTTGTTGGTTCCATTATGCTTTTTACACATTTACTGAGCTTGTGTATTTAAGTAATTTTTTTGGTTAATTGTTTTGAGAAATCATGGCATTATTGATTTTTTTTCCTGCATTCGATAAAGAGATTCTACTTGCTCACACATGTGATTCTTTTCAGTATGTGCTGGTGTAATGAGAAATGACCGGCCCACAACTATATAGCCATTCATGTCAATGGATGTAGTGCCCAATGCCAATTCTATTATCACCGAGAAATTATCAATACTCCATCTACAAGTATCTAACTAGTAGTCCTCTTTCTTTGTTTACTATATTGTTACGAGTGTCTTTTCTTTTTGCTAATCGTGGCCCAAAAATGTATTTGATCTGAAAGGACATTCGGAGCATGCTGATTTGAAATTTACGTCGAGTGCTAAAGCTATGCAACCTAGGAAAAGCTTACGGGTCTTAGTAGTAACTTGTGATGGGTTAAGCTTGATCGGCAACAAGTATCATTGACACGACTTCAGTTAACAATGGTTAGTGAACTGGTGAGTGCATATCCGTCTAATACTAGATGTGACCAGCAAGTGTTTAGACCAAAAATTCACTCCAGCGAACAAGTTCCATCAATTCACAGCAACAAACAAACAATGCTTTCAATAACAAGCTCATTGATAGTTCAACTTCAGTGAATGAAAATCAGCTTGCATATGGGTCAACTCGAGTATGAGTCAACTTACCTCTCAGTCAGCTTGGATTTCTCTCACTTAGCTTGGGAAGTCATCAACTCACAAAAGATTCAGATAACATTCTACTTAGCTTGAAAATCAGCTTGCATATAGGTCAGCTCGAGTATGAGTCAACTTACCTCTCAGTCAGCTTGGATTTCTCTTACTTAGCTTGGGAAGTAATCAGCTCACAAAAGATTCAAATTATATTCTACTTAACTTAATTTTGCAAGGTCAGATTGGAGAAATATCATATTGGAAAAATATCAGTATGAGTCAGCTTACCTCTCAGTCAGCTTGGATTTCTTTTACTTAGCTTGAAAATATACTTGTATTAGTTTTACTTTTTAAATATCACTACAAAGTTCTATCTACACATGTGTAGAACATGTGTATATTTGTCAGCTTGATTAATTGCTTACACATGTGTAGACATGAATACTTGTATTAGTTTTACATCTCAAATATCACTAGAAAATTCATTCTACACATGTGTAGACATGAATACTTGTATTAATTTTACATCTCAAATATCACTAGAAAATTCATTCTACACATGTGTAGACATGAATACTTGTATTAATTTTACATCTTAAATATCACTAGAAAATTCATTCTACACATGTGTAGGTAGAAGTATTTTTAGTTTTTTTTTTTTTGGGGGTGTTGGTGTGTGATTCTGGGGTCTTTAGCCAACGAACAAATATACACATTGTTTATTCATCAAATCAACCTATTTGTCATTTTCTATATAAATAGGTAGTTATAAACTCATATTACATACAAAATATATGCATAAAAAAGTTACTTGTGTTGTAGAATTGAATTAGCTTGTATATAAAGAACATATAATAGTAAAGTAACATACAACCTTAAATATTTTCTTAGTTACTATTTGAATATAGAAAAGAAGATACTTAAGTTTGGTTCTTGAGCTGCATCTTGAACACGTTTAATGTTGTATAATAAGTCATCTTGAGCACGTTTAATGTTTCATACACTTTTGGATCCGCCATTAAGATAAGAATACTTGTATTAGTTTTACTTTTCAAATATCACTAGAAAGTTCATTCTACACATGTGTAGAACATTTGTATATTTGTCTGCTTGATTTGTTTACATATCTCTTACACATGTGTAGACATGAATACTTGTATTAGTTTTACATCTCAAATATCACTAGAAAATTCATTCTACACATGTGTAGACATGTGTATATTTGGTCTGCTTGATTAGTTGGTTATATATGTGTAGGTAGAAATACTTGTATTAGTTTTGTATCTCAAATATCACTAGATAGTTCATTCTACGTATGTGTAGAACATGTGTATATATGTCTGCTTGATTAATTGTTTACTCATGTTTACGTACACTTGTATTATTTTTAAATCTCAAAATATCACTAGAAAGTTCATTCTATACATGTGTAGAACATTTGTATATTTGTCTGCTTGATTTGTTTACACATGTGTAGAACATTGTATATTTGTCTGCTTGATTTGTTTACACATGTGTAGGTATAAATACTTGTATTAGTTTTACATCTCAAATATCAATAGAATTTTCATTTTATACATGTGTATATTTGGTCTGCTTGATTAGTTGGTTATATATGTGTAGGTAGAAATACTTGTATTAGTTTTGTATCTCAAATATCACTAGATAGTTCATTCTACGTATGTGTAGAACATGTGTATATATGTCTGCTTGATTAATTGTTTACTCATGTTTACGTACACTTGTATTATTTTTAAATCTCAAAATATCACTAGAAAGTTCATTCTATACATGTGTAGAATGAATTTTCTAGTGATTTTTGAGATGTGAAACTTATACAAGTATTCTTGCCTATATATGTGTAAACATTTAATTAAGCAGACAAATATACACGTGTATAATGAATTTTCTAGTGATGTTTGAAAAGTAAAACTAATACAAGTATTTTTATCTGCACACGTATAGAGTGAACTTTGTATTTATATTTGAGGTGAAAGTAATACAAGTATTCCTACCTACACATGTGTAAACAACTAATCAATAAGACAAATGCACATGTTTTACAAATAACTCGCAATGATTTCTAGCAAAAATATGGTGATATTTACATTTGCAAGTAACACATTTGTGTATGTTGAATGGATCAACTTGTTCACAGTACCTCAAATTTTGCTTTTGTTTTATTATTTAAATATAAACAAATAAATAATAGAGTATATATTAACATTTACAAAATCTAAATAAAGCGAATTTATTTATAATTATATATGATGAATAGAAACCTAACATCTAAATTTATATAGATATCATGATTAGTTATTTTGAATTACTAAACTTAATAAACTTAGAAAAATATATACGAGTAAATAAATATATATCATTAGGATATGTGGAAAATCTAGAACAACCATAATTAAAATGTTTAACACGTGTCTTCACTTCATTGGTGAAAACATATAAAAAGAAGTGCCGGAAATCTCAAGCTGAATGAGCTTCAATCTGGCGCCCAAGCTGATTCACCAAGTTGATTGGTCTCGTAAGCTGAGTCAATCCGGATCTAATCCAACATATAAGCTGATACAGCTTGATATTTCTCCAATTTTTTTTTTCTAGAACGGCAATATTTCTCCAATCTGACCTTGCAAAAAATAAGCTAAGTAGAATGTAATTTGAGCCTTTTGTGAGCGGATTACTTCCCAAGCTAAGTGAGAGTCATCCAAGCTGACTCATACCCGAGCTGACCTATATGCAAGCTGATATAAAAATATTTGGGCTGATTTTCATTGACTTCAAGCTGCATTTGAACTATCAATGAGTCATCCAAGCTGACTGAGAGGCAAGCTGACTCATACCCGAGCTGACCTATATGCAAGCTGATATAAAAATATTTGGGCTGATTTTCATTGACTTCAAGCTGCATTTGAACTATCAATGAGTCATCCAAGCTGACTGAGAGGCAAGCTGACTCATACCCGAGCTGACCTATATGCAAGCTGATATAAAAATATTTGGGCTGATTTTCATTGACTTCAAGCTGCATTTGAACTATCAATGAGTCATCCAAGCTGACTGAGAGGCAAGCTGACTCATACCCGAGCTGACCTATATGCAAGCTGATATAAAAATATTTGGGCTGATTTTCATTGACTTCAAGCTGCATTTGAACTATCAATGAGTCATCCAAGCTGACTGAGAGGCAAGCTGACTCATACCCGAGCTGACCTATATGCAAGCTGATATAAAAATATTTGGGCTGATTTTCATTGACTTCAAGCTGCATTTGAACTATCAATGAGTCATCCAAGCTGACTGAGAGGCAAGCTGACTCATACCCGAGCTGACCTATATGCAAGCTGATATAAAAATATTTGGGCTGATTTTCATTGACTTCAAGCTGCAGTTGAACTATCAATGAGTTTGTTATTGCAAGCATTGTTTGTTGGTTCCTAAACTGATGGAACTTGTAGCTAGGCTGTTAGTTTCTGATCTAAAAACTTGTTCGGCTGATGTACACTCACCACTAGTTCAGTAACCACTGTTAACAGAAGTTGTTTCAATGATACTTGTTTCCAATTAAGGCTTAACCCATCACAAGTTACTAGTAAGATCAGCAAGCTTTGCTTTGGTTGCATGGCTTTAGCACTCGACTTGGTTCAAATCAGCATGCTTTTATCAGATCTGAATGTCCTTTTAGATCGTTATACATTTTTGGGTCACGATCAGCAAACAGAACTGACACTCGTAACAATATAGTAACCAAAGAATCGACATTGGGCATTCCATCAGTTGCAATGAATGGCTGAATAGTTGCGGGCTGGTCGTTTCCAGCACATACTAAAATGTATTGGCTGCTGATGCAATTAGCGAGTATAACGCAACAAAGAGACATTGATGAGAATTTAGTCGCTTGCTGATCTAAACTGAACATATTAGTGAAGAGAAGAAGCCATTTTCTTGAATGTAACCTGGGAAATTTTCGCATCAACAAGACTGTCCATATAAAATGATTCTAATGTGCATAAAACAAGACACATAATGATTTCAAAATCTAGTAAATCTTACCAAGGATGATTACGAGGCATTTTCATCATCAGTTTTGGGTTTCTACTGTGACGTTTTCATATATTTTTGAACTATGCATAACTTGTCCCATCTCTATCTTTGCAATACCACACACATTTATCTTTATGGCATTTTGCTTCCTTCAAGCCACCTTACCAGCAACATTTTGGGCACTATCTCAAGTTTTTGCTGAAACTTTATGCAAGCTTTTGAGGATTCTAACTAATATATTGAAATTACAATTCTTTAAAGATTGATACGTTTTAAAGGTTCCGTAAGCTTTAACGTTTTTAGGGGTCTTAAAAGATATTTAACTTGAAGCGAGTCCAAGAAAGATATACCTGGATCAGACTGGGTTAAATGAGCCTACCACCTATTCCACCACCAATGACATGGCAATGAGGGCTGCAAGTTGATATGCCAAGACCCCAGTTCCATTGCTGGACAGATAAGATCCCGATAAGAAGAGTATCTTGAAAGGATCCTGCAAAGAGGTCAGCTGAACAACATAAGATTCCTCCAAGATAGTAAATAGTGAAAGCAATATAAACGTTGCAGCGTACAAAATTTTTAACCTTATATGGAGTATGATATAACCTAATACCAAACTTGTGGGCTTAATTTTGCACCATCATTCTATTTGAATATATTGAGCGTACACATATAAGAATTAATGTGTTGTCCTATAATGGATGATATTGAAATGTCCATATAATCTAGAAGCAGGTAGGGATGTTTAAAATGCAAAACCATGACAAAAAAATTAAACTCGAAAATAAGCGAATACGACACTAATCACTATAAGTAACACTATAACATATCATATGCAAGAAAGCCACAAGCTTATTACATTCTTAGAGACTTAATTCCAAAGTACCCAATTTTATTTGAAGTCAAATAAAAACCACATATTATGGACTATAGTTGAATATATTTCAAGCAATTATTGAGTTAACCTAGCTAAAAACAACAAAAATGGATCCATAGAGCATATGGCAAGCATCGAGCATTTTCACAATACGAAACTTTCACTAGTACCTGGAACATCTTGGTTGCAACATTTATAATGCCTTCCTTGAACTTTCTATTGCTAGTTCATGATTCTTTAATCACAAAAACTGAAAGCATAATACTTTCTAAAAAATCCAATAAACAAACAATTAACCCCTTTCCTAAATTAACAAACACATCCTCACCTTAGTAGTACAGTCAAAAGCTCTCTACCTGCAGGATAAGATGCATAAAAACTGATCACCTGTTGTTTTGGTTCTACAAGAATTCAAAATTTTCATAACTACTTAGTTTTAAAACCCAAAAAGTCAATAAAGTTATACCATTCAAAGGTAACTTCATACATTAAACTATTCAGAAAGATTTATGAATTTTTTTTATTTGAATATGTGCTTTAATAGCGGACTGATGATAAATTGTCTATGCAGAATGGAATAATACAAGTGAATGATAGTGGACTGATGATACACAAACTTCAATAGTAAACCAAATATAGTTACAAATTTTCTTTAAACAAGATATTGGATGGAACTCGAACTTACATGATTTAGAAGTGGAGACATTGCAACAGCCCAAATCCAAGCTGATTCATTAAGCTGGTTAAACTCAGCCACAAGCTGACCAAACTCCAAGCTGATTTAACCCTAAGCTGACCCAAGTCCAAGCTAACTCAACCCTATGAGTTGCATGTAATATCTTGTAAAACCTTTCATCTTCATAATCTCAAGATTGAATACTTGTTAAGCCTTTCATCTTTACTGCTCTGAATCACAAAAATATTCAAATAAAAGTTAACACAAACATATTATCATTTGATATAACAATAACAATAAACGCAAAAAACCTGGATAAAAAGAAAACAAACACTTACTGGGTAAAAAAACCCAAAATTAAGGTCTTCTATAATAAGATAATAGATAGGAAAAAAACCCTAAAATTAGGATTTTAGATGAAGATGATAGATGTTATAATGACGAAAAAAGAAAAATCCAAATAAATATTAGGTTTAGAAGAATATCATTGATAGAAAAACAAACCCCAAACTATTGGAAGAAGATGATTGATTTTGTAATTACAAAATAGGTCTGGTTAAAGCTTGAAGAAAAGGATGTTAACGGACACTTAATGAAACTAACGGAGGGGCTTAATTACGAAATTGCCACCGTGTCAGCTTTTATTAGAAGTCAATTTATTTACAAGTTTGTCACCGCGGGTTTGTTTGAAAAATACACGTGTCAACTTTTGGTTGGTTAAAAAACCCTCTTTCCCTTCTCTCCTTAACTCACCTTCTCATTTGATCTCTCTCCTATATATATATATATATATATATATATATATATATAATATATATTGATATATCTCTTATAAGTTACTATTACTCATACATGTATATATATATATATATATATATATATATATATATATATATATATATATATATATATATATATATATATATATATATATATATATATATATATATATATATATATATATATATATATATATATATATATATATATATATATATATATATATATATATATATATATATATATATATATATATATATATATATATATATATATATATATATATATATATATATATATATATATATATATATATATATATATATATATATATATATATATATATATATATATATATATATATATATATATATATATATATATATATATATATATATATATATATATATATATATATATATATATATATATATATATATATATATATATATATATATATATATATATATATATATATATATATATATATATATATATATATATATATATATATATATATATATATATATATATATATATATATATATATATATATATATATATATATATATATATATATATATATATATATATATATATATATATATATATATATATATATATATATATATATATATATATATATATATATATATATATATATATATATATATATATATATATATATATATATATATATATATATATATATATATATATATATATATATATATATATATATATATATATATATATATATATATATATATATATATATATATATATATATATATATATATATATATGCATTAATATGTTTACATTGTGACCAACATGAGTTTAACTAAGTCAAATATATTAGTCAGCTAGCATGTTTAAGTTAACATATATAAAATTGATGCGCCAATTTATAAAGTAAAGAAAGAAAGAAAGAAGCTGCTTACTATTGTTTTCCGTTGATTTTGAGACTCAATATCTGTATGGGGGAACTTATGATGTAGGCGGACCTTAGCCCTACCAAGGTATAGAATGCTTTCAGGTTCTACTTAAATGGTAGAATAGGATCTCCGACTTTTTGCATTAGATGAGAATTGAACTCTTGCTCTTTGTCTTCTAAGATCAAAATAATGTATAAAGATATTATATAAAGTCCATTACAAGATGCAAAAATAAAAAAAAAAAAAAAAAAAAAAAAAAAAAAAAAAAAAAAAAAAAAAAAAAAAAAAAAAAAAAACCATCCATCAACAAAACTTCGCAAGTATGGTAGCATTTCAATAGATATATATATATAGAACAAAATATGTGAGCAGCTACAAGAAATTATTTATCCCGCCAAATTGGTAAGAGTTATGTCCTAATCATTCGTTAATACATACGAACATATATAATTAATAATATGTTAAATCTAAAAAGTGATTTTAAAATCATAATATAAAGTTGAAGAATTATTTCTCATAATTATATTATTAAAATATTTTTTTATAAAAAAAACCATTTACTTAATTAGATAATATAGATATAGATATAATATGAAAGGAGTTAAACAAGGTCATTCTTGATATGTTATACAAACACTGTGCAACACTTTCACATGATCAGTTTTGTTCACTGGTGCATTAATATGTTTACATTGTGACCAACATGAGTTTAACTAAGTCAAATATATTAGTCAGCTAGCATGTTTAAGTTAACATATATAAAATTGATGCGCCAATTTATAAAGTAAAGAAAGAAAGAAAGAAGCTGCTTACTATTGTTTTCCGTTGATTTTGAGACTCAATATCTGTATGGGGGAACTTATGATGTAGGCGGACCTTAGCCCTACCAAGGTATAGAATGCTTTCAGGTTCTACTTAAATGGTAGAATAGGATCTCCGACTTTTTGCATTAGATGAGAATTGAACTCTTGCTCTTTGTCTTCTAAGATCAAAATAATGTATAAAGATATTATATAAAGTCCATTACAAGATGCAAAAATAAAAAGAAAATAAAAAAAAAAACACTGGACGCACACTCGTGATCCATCAACAAAACTTCGCAAGTATGGTAGCATTTCAATAGATATATATATATAGAACAAAATATGTGAGCAGCTACAAGAAATTATTTATCCCGCCAAATTGGTAAGAGTTATGTCCTAATCATTCGTTAATACATACGAACATATATAATTAATAATATGTTAAATCTAAAAAGTGATTTTAAAATCATAATATAAAGTTGAAGAATTATTTCTCATAATTATATTATTAAAATATTTTTTTTTATAATTATAAAATCTAAAAAAGTGATTTTAAAATCATAATATAAAGTTGAAGAATTATTTCTCATAATTATATTATTAAAATATTTTTTTATAAAAAAAACCATTTACTAATTGATAATATAGATATAGATTTTATATATATTTAAAGATTATGCTAGAATATTTTTCATAACATACATTAATTTTCAATGAAATTATAATTGATTTATTTTAAAAGTTTTATAATAAAAAAAAAAAAAACACTGGACGCACACTCGTGATCCATCAACAAAACTTCGCAAGTATGGTAGCATTTCAATAGATATATATATATAGAACAAAATATGTGAGCAGCTACAAGAAATTATTTATCCCGCCAAATTGGTAAGAGTTATGTCCTAATCATTCGTTAATACATACGAACATATATAATTAATAATATGTTAAATCTAAAAAGTGATTTTAAAATCATAATATAAAGTTGAAGAATTATTTCTCATAATTATATTATTAAAATATTTTTTTTTATAATTATAAAATCTAAAAAAGTTGGAAATGGTATATGACATTATGCATTTTGATCTAATGGCTCTAATTAAAAGTTGAGTTTTATCCGAAGTCCAAATTTCTATTTTGGAATTGAGGTTTATCTTTTATATATATTTAAAGATTATGCTAGAATATTTTTCATAACATACATTAATTTTCAATGAAATTATAATTGATTTATTTTAAAAGTTTTATAATAAAACCCTACAAGTATATTAAGTTTCATTTAATTGTTACAAGATGGTATGGTATGGATGTGGTAAACAAAACCAACCAAACATTTTACTTTGGTGTAGGGCTGGCATAACAGGTCACACGAAACCTGTTAAGACACGAACCTGTTAAGACACGAACCTGTTAAGAGCAAACACGAACACGACCTGTTAAGAATTCGTGTCATTTTTCCTAGACACGAACACGGCACGAAAATTAACTGGTGTACCTGTTAAGAAACCTGTTAACATAAATTCTATATGACTAATACTTAAAAATAAAGAGAAAATGAAACTTGTTGTGAAAAAGATTCTTCTCACTACAATAAAGTGGTTACTTGTACACACTTTTCTAGCTATATATTCACGGTAGAAAGCGTATGTAAGTTAGTAGTTCACGGTCATACAAACCGTGGACAAAAATGGTGTTACAAAATTATATAGATAGTCCACTGTATTTTCTGTAGACATATTATGAAATGTTAACACTATTTGCTGTGAACAAATTTTAAAATGTTCACGCTTTTTGCCGTGAACAATGTTTGGAAATATCCACTAAATTTACCATGGAGAATAGTTAAATTGATACTAATATTAGCGTGGACAATATTTGAAGCTGCACACAAATTGGCGTGTACAAAATTGAGTTTTTACAGCAAATAGCGTGAACAAAAATTTGAAATATTTGAAATGCTACAAGAATTAGCGTGGACTATTGATGAAAATGTCCATAAAAATGAGTGTGGCATCTAGAAATGACATTCGGTGCTATTTCACTACATATTATATTTAGAAATTAAGAGATTATTTAGAAACTCATACATATATACCAAAAAAACAACATATTTCCAAAATGGATTTCAGAAATTAAAAGACTTCATAGAAACTCCTGGGTTATACATTCATGAGCTCAAATGTACATTCATACTATTTCACTACATATTATAATTTCAGTACTATTTCACTACATATTCCATTGGCTGCACATTCATATTTCATATCTCATTCACATCTTTGAGTCCCTTGATAGTACCTGGAAGACGAAAAAAAATAATGTATCAAAAACAAATAGATAATCTCCGTTGCATAAAGCTGGACAACGTTATAGCCAAATTTAAGGTACTAATTTAAGCTGGACAACATTATACCATGCGTTATGGCCAAATTTGAAACATAAAAGCTGGACCTGCATAATTTCATCTATTTGTCTAAACTACACTACAGATATGTCCCTGTTCACAAAAGGAACACAACCTACTCAACTTTTCACTAATACAACTCTATGCTACCCATCAGGAGGATCCCAACAGAATAATTCCCTCTAAGACAAATGCTTTAATCATAAAATATGCATAGAGACGGTTCTAATTCCAGTTAACAATAGTGCATTTGCTTCTTTTGTAGTTCTAGTAAAGAAAACAAGGGGGTTATAGATGTTCGTCAATATATAAAAGAGATATATTATACCTTTCAAAACACAGATATTGAAGCAGATTCATAAATGATCTTGATGTAATGCACGAGAAGATGTCTGGAGAAAACAATATGTCAATTATAGTAAGAAACACAATTAACCTACAAATATATGTATAAATATAAATAGTTTAAGTCGTAACCTGTGGTGTTGTGGACATACGTGCCCCATAGAAGTCAGAAAAAGCAGTCCTAAAGAGTCGAAGCTCTGCAGTACAATCATCAATACTCTGCTGCATAATCAACATTTGCTTACTCTGACTTTCTATCTGCCTACTCTGAGTTTCTATTTGTTCCCTTTGAGATTCAATTTGCTTACTTTGAGTGTCAATTTTATCCAAAAGGAATCTGTTTTCATTTGCTATATTTTTGCCTCTTAACTTTCTTAAATCAAAACTAAACTTAGTTACTTGCGATCTTTTTACTCCAACTCCATAACTAGGAGGTCGTCCACGCTTATTTGGGCCCCTTAGTTCTTGCATAACTTCCCTTACAATTTCCGATTGTTTTTCAGAATCAATAGAGTCACTGCCGACCTCTAATACCTTTCTAGCAATTCCTTCTTGTGCTCGATCCTAAAAGAGTAAATGTGATGGAAGGTTTATAAAGTAAGCTTTTAATATTAAAACCATGAAAAAGGTTTGATAATTCACATACCAAAAGTTGTCTTGACGCGTGTTTAGCATACAACCCATTTTTCATTAAATGAGAATTTCTAAAGAACTCAACGTCATTTGCTTCTCTTCCTTTAATAACCAACTGCAGATTTAACAAGCAACATACATGTTTCAAGCCCGGCTGATAAAACTCAATCCAATTTCACATCATCAAATAATTTTTTGCCACCTCATTTCCTTTGCTGTTATCTCAGACATGTATATTCTTTTTAGTCTTGGTATTAACGGGACATAACGAAAAACTTTTGATGGTTTATTTGACTTGCTAGATTTTGAACCTTCATTCCCAACATCGGTTTTATATCGTGGAGCTTTACATTTGTGACATGACTGTTGATCTTTCCTATCACCCCAATAGAGCATGCAATCATTAGGACATGCATGAATTTTCTCATAACCAAGCCCAAGATCCTTAGTTAGTTTTTTGGCTTCATTGGCGGATGACGGTAATGATGTAATGTGGGGAAATGCATCCCTTAAAAGCTCTAATAACATTCCGAAAGCGTTATTTGATATGCCGCCAATACATTTGACATGATACAAATGTAAAGTGAAAGATAAATTTGTATATTTGCAACCTGAATAAAGTTCATTATCACATTCTTCTAACAACCTCTTATAAGTTATATCGTCTTCCTCAAGTTCAATTCTTTCGGCAGACTCACCTTCAAAAGTTGAATCCCTTACTTCTTCGTCATTTAAAGGGATAGAACTAACACCTAAGGCATCACGAACTAAACCTATCATATCATCTTTAGGAAAAATAGTTTCTCGACCACTACTAGACTCTGATAGTTTTGAAGGTGTGACATGCTCCCCATGAAATTTCCATGTCGTATACCCCGGCAAAAAGCCATAACGCAATATGTGGGCATGTACACTATTAATCACCAATAACTTACAATTACAACATCTAGGACATGGACATACAATCGATCCTCTTATAGCTCTAACACTAGCAAAATTGATAAAATTCTCGACTCCGTTTTTGAAAATGTTACTGGCTATCGGAGCTGTGATCCAACTTTTATCCATCTTACCTAAATAAGTTCCATAACGTAACAAAATAACATATCAATTACAAACACAAATAATCAAGTAATATAGTATTTACATTATATACGAATAACGAAGCATTAAAAACACAAATAATCAAGTAGACAATAGATATTTCTAAAAAAAAGAGAGTAGAAAATAGATACAAATATATATTTAGTAAGAGATAGATACAAACCAGAGAAAAAGTGTTGCAGCGGCCACCAGAGTAGAAAAGCACCGCGATGATTGTAACAGCAGCAATCAATGGAGACTAGCGGTGATTGGAGTGACAAATGGACGACGGCGAATGGCGTGGAGTAACGAGGCGATTGGCGGTGATTGGAGTAACGACGGCGAATGGCCGTGATTGGAGATTTCATTATTTAAAAAAATAAATAAAAAGAAATTCTGAATAAGAATACTCGTATTTGAGATATTTATAACAGCAAAATAAGTCAAATATTCAATCATGTTTTTCTTTTTAGGTTCTATCAACGTATATCAAAAATTAAAAGGAAAAAAAAAAGAGGTTGCTCAGGTAACCGCTCAGATCGACATAAAAGTCGACGTTTCACGGAGCTTTTTAAAACTCTCAAAATAATACTCATTTTGAAGTTTTCATCATTGCAACCCCTTAACGACAACATCAACATTATACTATAACTGAATAAAGAGTGAATATAGAATAGAACAGGAACTATGAACAAACATGTTGGATGGTAACTTTAGGGCGTTGTATAGGCGGCGGCGGCTGCTGTGTCGAAATGTTTCTTATGCTAAAAGATGGTTACATCGATGTTTATATAATTGGAGATGTTTCTTTCAACCCCTCATAAAATTACATTTGGTTATTTTCACTCTTTTATTTCCAAACAAGAAATCACGTTCTGACTCACCAAAGTAAGAGTGTCAATTTTGACACGAAACATGTTAACACGACACGACCTGTTCTTAACAGGTTTCGTGTTTCATCTTAACAGGTTTCGTGTCTTAACAAGTCTGAACCCGTTAAGACATGAATCTTAACAGTTCTTAACAGGTCCAGACCTGTTAAGACATGTTAAGACCTGTTAAGATAATACATATATACAATACTAAAAATTTGAAAGGTTTGATCTTGTACTTTGATATATAACTGTTATAAATATGATCTAATATTTTAATGTGTATATGATCTGATGTAAATCATGTAATGCTATATTGCTATTGTTATAATATCGGGGTATATATATATATATATATAACATGATCGTTATGTAGCCATCAAAACCAGTCGCGGATTTAGAAATTCGAATGAGGTATGCAAAATTGAATGAGATTCCCTTATCGATTAAGATCCGACAAATATATTTGGGTTTTTTCGTTTCGGGTCGGACTTTTCGGTTTGTTTTCGTTTTTTTCTTTATTAACCTTCTATACAAATCAAAAAAAAATCATATCATACTACTCCCATACTCCCCGTCCCAATTAAAAATGTTATTGAATTTTCAAAGGTCTTTATTCTTTAAACTTTGACCTTAAATATTTTGATTTGTGTTATATAATATTTGATGAAAGTTATATGAATTGATTGAGTTTTAAATGTATTTTTATTGGTATAATTTTCATCAAGTATTATATAACACAAAAAATATTTAAGGTCAAATTATAAAGAAGACTTTGAAAATTCAAAATAAGACACATTTAAATGGGACGGAGAGAGTAATTTTATTTTTTAATATAATTATCACATTTAAAAAAGTTGGCAAGTCACCCATTATCATTTTAATCAAAAGATAAAGGGTAAATTACACAAATGATACCTGAGGTTTGTTCGAAACTACACTGGTCATACCTATAATTTAAAAATTACGCGAGACATACCCATCGTTGTCAAAAACTTACACTGACCATACCTATCGCTGACGGTCGTCTATTTGGCCGTTAAGTCAAGTCACGTGCCGTGCATGTGAGGTATCAAAACCGTAATTTCGTGTAAACTTCAGGTATCATCCGTGTAATTTACCCTAATAATTTTTTTAAAGATATTTATATTTCATTTATTAAAATGGGTAGATATTCTATATTAAAATTCACATATATATTTTTTAAAAACCTATTTCAAAATAAAAAAATAAAAAATTTATGAAAAAACGTGATCAAATGATACAGGTTAAGGCTTAGAAATTCTAAGCTCAGACTAACGACTAACCCTGGAACTTCAAATCCAAAATGCTACAGATTGCTAATCTGAGGTGAAATTATATTCTAAAACCGTGACGAGTCTTCGACTTTGCTTTACCCCTCTAATCTGAGGGGGATGTCATCAAACCATACGAAAAAATTATATTGTTTTTTTAATTATTTTTTTTGTATTTTTTTAAATAGGTTTCTATTAACAAGAATAAATTATTAAATAAAATAAAAAAAATAAAATAATAATTAAAGTAAAAATTATAGTGGTTTTCATGGTTCTAATCCTTGTTTAATTCACTATACACATATAACAAAATAATAATATATATTATTATAAATGCATTCTTGTATCAACCATTTTTCTTGATATAATTTTCATTGAAAAAAAGAAAACTATTTTCTCATAATAAATTTCATATCTATCCAACTTAATAACTCAAGTATAAATAAAACTTTAAATTGTTAATAATTATTTTTAGGGTGAATTACAAGAATAATACCTGAAGTATGCACGAAATTACGGTTTTGATACCTCACATGCACGGCACGTGACTTGAATTAACGGCCAAATAGACGACCGTCAGCGATAGGTATGGTCAATGTAAGTTTTTGACAACGATGGGTATGTCTCGCGTAATTTTTAAATTGTAGGTATGACCAGTGTAGTTTCGAACAAACCTCATGTATCATTTGTGTAATTTACCCTATTTATGTCGAATGAATTAATATTGTTTGCATAACAACTAACAACATAAATTCATGATAAATAAAAAACAATAGAATAGATAGATTTGGTGTATATTTGGAGTTTGGATCACTTTTTAAACATGAGAAAATATCAAGAAAGAAAATTACATGTTCCATTTATAAATTCTAGATTTTTATTGTCTTTATCTGATATAGTTATTACTTTATTATTTACTGTATTAACATTTCAAAGTCTAACGAGCTGGAGCTCTCTTCACCACATACTATATTAAGTGTGGTAGGTAACTTTACTATCTTCTTCCTTGAGAAAAATACAGAATGCCCTCTCATCTTCTTCTTTTGAGAAAGGAATGCGATCTCACATTACTTGCTAAAACATTAGTCTATTCATCTCTTTTTCTACAATGGTTTGCATCTTTTTTTTTTTTCCAGGTTATGCACTCTTAAGAAACTAAACAAGAAAAATCTTTAAATATTTTTATTTACCACTACTAAGAGGAGTTATAGGGTGTGCAAGTGCATACCCTATAATACATATAAATCCGCCCCTGAAGTGGCAATGGATCGGTATCCAATCCAAATCCAATCCAATCCATTTAAGCAAAAATAATATCCATTAATCCATTAATCAATCCAATGGATCAATCCATTTATCCAATTAATTATATGGATCGATCCATGATCCATCCGGATCGATCCGGTTACAAAAAAAAATTAGATAGTTTTTCACTAAATTTTTTTAATCATTAACTTACTTACAATCAACATATGATACCTGATGAACATAACAACATTTTAACTGAAAAGGTCAACAAATTCATTGATAACGGTGAGCTTGTGGTGGTCAACAACAACTTCATGCGGCCAAAACTCAACACTCCGGCCAAGTGCGGCCATGGTTGTCCACTGATGCACGCTTCGAGGAAGATGAAGGCTAAAGGAAGACGAAGGCTACGGCTCAGACTGGATCTGGTTTGAGCTCCGGCTACGGCTCAGACTCGATCTGAAGTTAATAAAGGAAGACGAAGGCTGAAGGATCGGAATATATAATGATGTTGTAGCTAATTGATGACTTTACATGATTTAGACTCAAATATATTTTCATGACCGATCGCCATGTTTGATTGCCCCCAATAGAAGAAAATAAAAACAATAGTAGAAAAAGATGGACTTTTGACTCCATTCGTATACTCTTTCTACCGACTCCATTCATGACTTTTCAGTATATGACAAAAAGGGAAAAGGTTTTTCAAAATGGAACTTCTTTAATTTCAGAGTAGTGTACAAGTTATTGTGCGGGATGTACAAATTATAGAAGCAACATTTAGTCTGAATTTAGAAATTTGGTATTTGAAGTGTATAATTTACCTAAAAAATTTTATTTAACTAGTAAAAAAAGTTATTAAAAAAATTAAATGAATCGATCCGGATAGTGATCCATCCATTTAAAATTATATGGATATGGATCGGATCATGATCCATTATGATGGATCATGGATCGAATCATGATCCATTTAAGTTGGATCACTAATGGATCGGATCAAGATCCGATCCATATCCATCAATTGCCAGGCCTACTGCTCCTACCCATAGCTAATTGGCTACACTTAAGGAAAATGTAACCGGGTAAAGCAGATATGTGTGTGTGTATAAATATGTATCTATATATGTAGACGACATGGGATTATTGTGTCGAGGTGATGCCATGTTTGAAGATTGGGTGATGTGGAGGCTGACCGTTTTGTATTTCTTTTTCCCTGAGAAGATAGTGAATAATGCACACGAAAACGAAGTGTAAATGCACTCGATAATGATGAAAGATCTGAATGGTTTTTTTTAATGTGAATATGAGGGGATTTTATTGGGGCTTGTTTGGTTGTTTAAGATTGAAAAAAGGAAAATGTAACTAGGTGTTCTAGCAGATATGTTTTAAGGGATGATAAACAATAAAAATTGATAAAATGATACCATTTTGGTAAATAGTTTTTAAAGTATACTATTTTGGTAAATATGTTTTTAAATTACATTATTTTGGTAGAAGTTCTTTTTTAAAAACTAAAAAGAGTTCTTGTAAAAATTATCTTGACATCCATGCTCTAAAAATGTCAAGATCCGAGATGTTCCCATTATTATTTTAAGTGGAGCTGGAAAAAAAAAAGTTATATCCATGATGGTAACTTATGGTATGGACTTGCTATTATCAATCGTAGATTAGCGGAATTCGGAAATTTTATAAAAGTGAATTGGTAAATTAGGAGATGAGATTCAAAAATAGAATTAATGAAATTACTTAGTATGATTTCATGATTTTTAAAGAATTTTTAGGTTAACTTGAAGATTAAATATTTTTCGATTATTTTTTCTTATTTCTGTAATTCTTTAAAGAGGGGAAATTGATATTAATCAGTTACCGCCATACAAACGGAACTAAAATAAGTCAAAGTAAAATAATATAAGTTCATAATAACTGATAATGACGAATCAATAAACAGGTTTTCTGTGAAAGACGTTAGATCGGAACTTACGTTTTAAGCACCTAGTTGGATCATAGATGGACTATTGACTATCCTCATCATTCACAATTTCACTAATTTTTAATGCAAGACCTGGAAACCACCGAGATAAAAAAAAAACATATTACTCAACCTAAAACCTTAAAGGGCGTTTAAAACTTTATGTTTTTCAAAAGACAAAACGCGGTTAAATTATAGTTTTTGCGTTGATGGTTAGCTTCCATTCTCATACTTCCATTATGGTTTTTTTTTCTTTCTCAACTGTATATTATCTTACTCTTACTCCTAAATTACATGAAATTCTGAGATGCAACTCGGGTTTTTCTGAAAAACCCTCTAATCGGACTTTAAATTATATTCACACATGGAAGAATAAAAATTTATGGGCAAAGTTGTTCTGAAGATGCAAAACTGTTTTCAATTAACTTAATTGTATTTCGGTGATATATACATTGATTTTTAATTCGGCTTTATGATAATTTTTTTATTGATTATCATTTTTTCAAAGTCATACTACAATTTGAGGTGTCTTCATGTTTCTCTATTTTAAATAACTTTAGATCCAATCTTTCTTTTACATTAATTTAATTTGATTTAATTTTTTATTATAAAGACTCGAGGTGGTATATGGGGTAAGGTTCATGTGAAACCATTCACATATGAACAAATATAATACAAGTTAACTTGATCGTTCATGTCTGAACGAATTTGTTCACATATAAACCATTCACATATGAACATATCAATTATCAAGTTATAATTTAAAGATTTTTATGTTTATCCAATTCGAAATGTTTTCACATGAACCTTTGCAGGGGTATGTGAGGAATATCCGTACTCTTTATTTTTTAACTAAGTTTTCATTTCATTAACCTAAGGTATCGAATGGTATAATATTTGTTCTAATCCATTATTATTTAGTTTATTAATGATATTATGTCCATTCCAACCTGATTTCTGTAGCTGGTTTTACATGTATATATTAATTTGTGATTACATTGTATATTAAATTTATCTTTACTGTTATCTATAATCACTATGTTATGAAATATACAGAGTACTTTCTTTATAAGCTATTTACATCATAGTTCCACTAAGTTGTTTGATATACAGTTATTTTAACCTTCCTAAAAAAAACTCAATAGAGGAATAATCTTCCTTGAATCCTTGTACAAAACTGGAAGTATAGAAGCAAGAATGTTTTCAAAGTAATTAAAATATCAGCCACTTCAAATGAAACATAGACTTTAATGTTTAGTCGTTTGTCAATTTTAGTTTTAATTTATGTCAATTTTATAGCATAACTCCCAAACCATTATTTTCATACTTCCAAATTTAATTAATGGTGGATAACAAGTAATTAAATGTGATCTTGTGTAACGTAACGTATGAATTACTGTAGTTAACATAAAAGCTACATTTATTTGACAAATCCACATAAATAAATAAATAGACAGAAAAGCCACAGTACACTCGTATACACATGCTTTTAAAAATGTCAAAACCATATCTTACACACTTTTACTGCATCGCAACACTTTTATTTTCAAGCTCGATATTTTGTTCGGGCAGCTCATTTTGCGAACACACCCCTTTTCCCGATTTATGTGATTCGATCATAGGTCATGAATCTGAGTCTAGTGAATCAGGGATCGATGCGGCGATGAGTAAAGCTAAAGAAGTCCTAAGGCACTTCTTGGCTAAGACTCGGACCACATTTGATGCTCGAACCACAATGACTTGGATAGATTGCTTAGAGCTATACAAGGATGTCATGGACCATCTAAACACCTCAACAAACCAAACAAACCCATCTCATAGCCCAAAATGGATAATCACAGCTGTATTTAATCACCAAAAATGCATAAATAGCTTTAAAAACTCTAAATTGATTGTAGATTTACTAGCTGGAAACAATCCCCCAGCTAGTAAGCTATCTACAACAAACGGTCGTGAACTGATCCAACTAGCAAAAGGGGAAGCAACACCACGGGCCAATTTGGTTGTGGCCCAAGATGGCTCGGGTAATTTTTATACAATCACCGAAGCCATTAAAGCATCCAAAAAACAAAAAGTTGGATCACATAGATTTGTGATATACGTGAAAGCTGGTATTTACGAAGAAAAACTTGTTATCAAGCAATCCATGACCAATCTAATGCTTATTGGAGACGGCATTGATGCAACTATTATAACAAGCGGAAAAAGTTCTATCGAGGGCTTATTGACTTTTAACACTGCAACCGTCCGTAAGTTTTGTTTTTTATTTGTGTACTTTTCAAAGGCAAATATTCACACAACGTAAATCATATATACACACGTTCATTTGTCACAAATAAGACTAGTGGAACACACATTATATATATTGGTATTAATGTTATGTTCTGAAAATTGTATATTATGTAGAGGTTTTTGGTTCGGGTTTTGTGGCTGTTGGAATAACATTCGAGAACACTGCTGGCCCCGCGAAAGGACAAGTCGTGGCGCTCCTCTCAGCGTCAGATCTCTCAGCTTACTACAAATGTAGCTTCAAAGGGTACCAAGACACCCTATGCCTCTTCCAAAAATGACAGTTTTATCGCGAATGTGACATATATGGAACCGTGGATTTCATCTTTGGGGACGCTGCAGCTGTCCTCCAAAACTGCAACATTTATATCCGAACCCCATTACCAGGACAAGAAAACACGATAACGGCTCAAGGAAGAATTGATCCAGCTTCAAACACAGGATTTGTTATAGAAAATTCTCGGGTCGCCCCAGCCCCTGACACAACCCTAACTGCAGGGTCGGTCATGACTTTTCTGGGACGACCATGGAGGGACTATGCAAGGGTTGTTTATGTAAAGTGTTTTTTCGATACTATGATTGACCCTGCAGGATGGTTACCATATAAGGGGAACTCTGCATTTAATAAAGTGTATTATGCCGAGTATATGAACTATGGGAAGGGTGCAGGTACCGCCGGTAGGGTAACTTGGCCCGGATATCATGTTTTGACCACCGGCGAGGAGGTGGAGAAGTTTTCCGTTAGTCGGTTTTTGTTCGGAGAGTCTTGGATCCCTCAGACTGGAGTGCCATTTAATTCTGGTTTATGAATGTTTTGGACCAATAAATGTAGTTCGATTAATTAATTAGAGTGAAAAAGAACACCGATTTAATTTGATTTTAAAACTTAATCAAATAAATATGTAATGCATTTACAAGGTGCTGATAAAGAACTTGTTGAAGAAAAACCTAGTATATATGACTTTTTTTTCTTTTTTCTTTTTAATCATTAACGATGAGTTCATTATAACAATCAATTATAAAACATAACAAAATCATAAGATTAGTGATGTATACGGTATGCCATAATAAATTAATAAGAATAGATTAATAGTTACCGATGATAACTAATCCAACCTTAATTGACCAATCACAACTCTCAATTTTTCTAAATTTTCAAATTAAACATGTGACTCAATTCATTCAATTTATTAAAATTAAGTTATCTTATTTAAAACTAAAATTAAATGTCGATCAAACATATAGACTTTAGATAAATACAACTATAAATAAATTATAGCTTTTGTTATTTAATAACTTTTTTATTGTCGCTTTTTTTAAAAACCCCCATCTAGATAATCAACTATTTAGATTAGATAAATACAACTCTCTAAATAAGTGTCTGATCTCTATTAATTAATATTTATAAAAAAACAATCTATCGTTATAATTTATAATTTTTGGTTTTCCATCACCAATTTACACTTTACCTTAATTTTAAAATAATAAATAATTTATTTCATAATGTCTATCTAATAACAAAATATAGCTAAAAGTTATAGAAGTTATAATAGTTGGATTAATACGAATTAATATTTATATCAATGTTTTATTTTCATATTATTAATTGTAATAATATTGTTATTATTAGTAATTGTAATCAGACTATACTTAGGATAATCATTATTGTTATCAGTAATTAGAATCAAACTATATTTATGATACAGATTATTCTTATATAAACTGAACTCTACATATAAAAACACAACACACGAAATCTTTGAAAACCTCACCAACCAGCCGCTACTTTTATTGTTATTAACAATCATGGCTAAGGAAATAAAACTAATTTTGCAAGATATCAATGAAAACTTGGTCAACTGTGTACTCAAAGTTAAGATATTACTTATCTGGAAAAGTTTGTATAAAAGAAACTCTACTACACCATTCAGCCTTGATTTAATTTAGCATTCAGTATTAACATTTGAATATCTCAATTCCTTTTTAAGTATATTTTTACATTTAGCGTATAAGTATTTTTTTTATTCCATATACTAATTCTTATATTAATAATATTGTAAAACCCGTGTATTTGACACGGGTCTAAAATCTAGTATACATTAAAAAATGTACTTATCATATACGTATAGAAAAAATTTAAATTTTATAACCCGGCTCTAAATAATATGTTCCTAAACAATATGCCCAAAACGAAAGTCTGGTTCGTCCGCCTCTGATAAATTATAAATAGGCGATGGCAATACCTATAAAAGCGATGACAACCCACCTCTCATACTACATCTCATATAACACTTTTAACCATTCTCTTTATGTCACATCGATTTACAAACAAAGTTTTACTAACAAAGTTTACAAACATATGTGGACCAATAAAACAGTGAAGAGAGTGAATAAAAAGAAAAGAGAAATATTATATTGGTGTTTATTGATGTCACATGATATAGTAAACTTTGTTAGTATAAATTTGTTTGTAAGTGTAGAATTGTTCTTTCGTATATCATTCCCTTATTTTGTAGGCATTAGCATACCACGCCATATCTCATGCCCCGCTAAATAAAAATTTACAAACAAAACTATATCAATGTGTGTGGATGTAGTGCGGTATCTCAGACCACAATCTCGTAGTGTTCCCCGTACCATGGGAATATGGGATTGCGGCACTATTCCCGTGTGATATGGGGTCTATCTCGTGATATCTAACATGCATAGCCATGACGCCATCGCCTTAATGGAAATGGTGGGAATGGCAAGAGGTTTAAAGCTGCCAGAAACTTTGCAGTGGTCCCCCAGAATATTAATAGAAACCCCGGCGCAGACGGAAGATGTAACAAGGTGTGGCACTCGTCACGTGGGAAATTGTCCTACTTTCCACCGTTGTAAAAAGTCGGGACATCTGGCAAAGAACTGTAGGGAGAAGGTACCCAATCAATGCTACGAGTGTGGGAGTGAAACTCATTTCCGACCAGCGTGTCCAAGACTTAATCAAGCCCGAACAACAATGCCATAGTTCCCGTGAGGAACAATGCGGGGAACAATCAAGCTGGGAATCAGGGGAGAAATCAAGGAGGACAAGGTAGAGGCCGAGTGTTTGCTTTGGATGCTGCTGATGCACGACGTGATCCCAACGTTGTGATAGGTACATTCATACTCAATAATCATTATGTATTTGTGTTATTCGACTCTGGTGCTGATAAAAGTTTCATATCCTTAGAATTTAAGTCTCGATTTGGTATAGTAGCTATCCCTATGAAAGACACTTATGTTATCGAATATGCATACGGTCAAAAGTATATTGCTAGAGATCATTTAGTAGATTGCAGTTTGGTATTGGCCGAAACCTTTAAAATTGATCTGATTCCCATAGAACTCAGTAGTTTTGATGTAATTGTCGGTATGGACTGGTTATCTAAGGTTAGAGCTGAAATAATGTGTTACGAGAAGATTGTTATG
>CM067167.1:253329573-253416146 GCA_034093135.1 Erigeron breviscapus
TTTCTATCACAGAAGAATTGTGTATGACTCAAAATTCAGATTAAAATCAACCTGGCTGACCAAATTGAGATTCGACAAATCTTGCTTCACGATGGTTTTCGTGAGGACACATAGTATTCAACTTCAAGTCATATATGTGGTGCATATTAGATATGAAATGGGGCAATTCTTGGACGAAAGGATTGCTATTTATATAGGTGGGAAAAATGTGCGAGTTGGGTAATGGGACAGAATCAGTAATGTTTTCTCCTCTGTCTAAATTTCTTGATTTTTATAATATTTATCTTGTTTATGATATTTCAGTAATATTTCAAGTTTTTGGATTAAATAATTTGGATGATTTTATGTAGTAAAAATACACTTTAGATGACTCCGGACTCGTTTCCTTTGGGGTATATGTGTGATTTTACTCTTTAACTGGAATAACATGACATCACCTGTACCAGACTCTTGTTTAAGTAGATAATAGAAAGTTCCACCAGTAATCATGTAGAAAAAGGTTGGCTTGCTATTTGAATGCTGTGTTCGATAAAAGTATCATTTCTTTTGATCAAGCTGTAAGGTTCCTTTACACCTCTTTAGTTAATATGTTTTTCAGATTCAAATCTTGAAGAGGTTGCAACGAGAGGCATTTTCTGATATCATGAAACTCAGGGACAGACAGGACAAAGTGGAGCGGTTACTTTCCTTCAAGTCTTCTAAAGTAAGTCCATTTCAAGAAGCCAGCACCCGTGTAAGAGGAGAGGTAGAATTATTGGGGATGCTGTTAATGATCGATAGAGTTCATGAAGATAATGTAGATGCCATTCGTCGAACCGGAATCAAAACTGGTATAAATTCCCGGTTCACTTTCGAAACTACCATTCAGGAAGATGATTCTCTTACAGCAGAGTTTGTAGCAAGTGACAAAGGGCAACTTGATGCTTTATCTAGTCCACTTTCACTAGCTAAAGTGCTTTATGCTACAAATATTAATGACTGGTGCGCGTTAACTGCTGCTCCATTGGGAGCTAAATGCAACGATGTTGGCCTTACGGGTCCCTTAGTTAGTGGACCTCCAATACTTAACCAACACATTGGTAGTGGAATTAACTTGACTGTGAAAAGATATAATGTTATTGCTTCATTGGCTCAGTTTGTATCTTTTATGGGAACTCAAATTGATAATTCACGGGCGACTCATTGTTTAAGCACTTTCGGTCAAGTTGCATGCCAACTATCAGGAAGTACCAAACTCTTGCTTTTGGGTCTACACAAAATACCAAAAATTTCAAGTAATATCTCTCTTGGTCCAATAGCTTTACCAATTGGTATGTTTAGATACAGTAAAAGTGATGTGGACGCACTTGATGGTTCGTTTGGGTCTACTGCTTTGGTTCTTGAGTCGAATCTTGATGCAAGCACAAGAGTAGGAGGGTGGATTGAGATGAACAACTCTGGCGCTAGAAATCTACAATGGGGTGTGTCGATATCTGATCTTCCTGAAGATGATTTCGGGTGGGGGTTGAGGTTGGGTGGGTCGAAAAATTGGGATCATTACGAAGTTGAAGCATTTTCAAAGATAATGTTTGGGGATAAGTTTTCGGTACACCCTTCACTTGTGTATGTGATAGATGGGTCAACTCAATTTCCAGCATTAACTGTGAAGTCTAGTTGGTCTTTTTAATTGCATAAATGTAACTCCCATCTTTTGTTAGGCATAGAGCTTTTAGAAACTTTGGTTCATATTCTTCCAACATGATCAACATATGCTATGTAGACGAATTTATAGCTAATATTCAAGAAAAGTTTAACCAGTGTCAGCAATTTTACTTTTGGAGTTTTGGTTAGTGTAAGGCATAAAATATTACAGTACTAAACATTTGGCGATAAGACGTGACAAAAAAGATGACTAACATTTTCAGAGGCTCCGGACAGACATAACTGATATATGGAAATGTCTTTTATAAGCAAGTTCTCTGTAGAATAATGCCTTGTATCTCTTGATAGATTTTAGATGATTGTTCTTTCTTAAATGGTGTCCTCCCAGAATAATACTCCGTAAATGATTTAAAAAGCTTAAAACAAGGTCGAAATTTACCAAAAGTGTGCTTGTTTTCATTGCAACGCTCTTGCATTTATTTGGAAAAGTTATACCTTTTTTTTTACAGGTATTTTCTACTAATAGTTTTGTTACTACATTTGATCTAACAGAACACTTTTTTATGTACAGTTTGCATAAATGATAAGCAACTGAGCTGGTAGCATGGATCCAAACAGAGACCAATAGAAGAGCCAAAAAGTTGCTTTGAATAGCATACACCACCAAATCTTATGCAATACTGTGTTCAGAGCAAAGGGTCAGCCTTCCAAGGTTACAAATGCAACCAAAAGCGATATAATATCTACAAAAAACATAACACAAACCCAAACTAATAACAAAACCAGTCACTAAAAGAAGACCCTACAGTGTCGCACTAGTTAAACAAGTCAATGTATCATAAATGTGCACCCATTCCAGAATAGGGTATAAAGCTAGCACTTTGAAAGACGTGTAAGAATTCGAGCCATAAAGATTTAGATCATCAAAAAATAGTTAATCTTTGATCTCCCAAAAGTACCAAAAACTCTGGATCCTATCTTTCCAGCCAGCCATGATAAATCAGCAAAACTAGCTAAATGCTACAGAATCATCAGCAGCATATATACAAAACCATCAGCTTCATTAATCAAGCATCCAAAGCTCTCCTATGTACTGGAAACTGCAAAAATCCGGCACGGGTCAAAGGTATTGACTTTGACTTCATGGATGAGCGTTTGACTTTAGAAACAAGGTTCCCCGCTAGTGACTTCACCATTAACAAGCTTTGAAGAATCTGATCCCGCGACTTCTTTTTCATTGGTTGGCCCGTCTTCCAGTGTGAGATTCTGCAATGAAGTTTCTTCCACAGAATTCTCATTTGCTTCATGTGAAGTTGTATCCCCTTGACTCTTGTTGGAAGTTTGTACCCATCTTTTCCAATCAGTACGTCTCCTCAACTTGTCACCCTGCGAAAGTATAAACCACATTTAAAGATAGTTATGTAGATTATAAGCAGAATAAGACCACCAACATGTTTAATCTTCAAAGACCAAATATAGGATATCATAGCATATTTATTCATGCGTGGAAAGGCACCTGAAGTTCAAGAGTAGTTGAATCTCTCAAAGATTTCAAAATCATTTGGATGTCATTCGTCAAAAGTTGAACCTGAAAAACCCATGAACCAACATTAACAGGTTCAACCAAATATCAAAATGAAGAAAGAAAAGGCATTGATGTTACCTAACTTGTTAATACAGAAAGCTAACTTTTTGTCAAATATATAGAAAATTAGAAACTTGAATCAGGTAAAATATTAGAATAAATAACAAGCAAAATTCTAGTTCATATATCTATCTTGAGTTCTCGACAATGAAATGAATAGAATAGTGAAGAATTTCTAGCAAAAACCTCCTTATTCAGGCTTATCAAACCTAACTTCCACCAGTTTCTAAACTTCTTCCACATATAAATAAAATTTCTTCGAAATTCAGTAACATGTTAAGTATCTGAATATACTGCAAGTCTAAGGTAAAAAAAATAGCTGATAAAACAACATAAAATCATCCTTGATTGCACTAGAATAAGGTGTTCCCTGCTTTAGCTAACAAAAATCATAGCAAATCATACCTACTACTAATATATATTTTATAGCACATATGTATTGAATAAAAAGATACGCATACAACTATTGGTATTTTAACAAAAAGACCAATCAGAAAAATCATAGCAAATCATAACTATTACTTTTATGCACAATATAAACTCCACCATTTTTATGTAAAGAAGTCGACTTGGTTAAAGCATACTATAATAAATATGGTAGAAAAAGCATCCTTTGGGATATTATGAGACTTCTTTGTTCTTATATACAGCACAACAGGAAAATATCAGTTCCTTTAATAGTTAAAAAGCCTAAGTTATTGAAAGGTGCAAGAAAACAATTACATGCCGTGAGCAGATCAGAAAGATTGAATATTTGTGATTTTGTGATGAAAAATAAAAATAAAAAAAAATCTAAACTCTGATGGTTGTTCCTGAGATTTTTCTTCAGACCTCTAGCAGCATATAGTAAGCAAATAAACATCAAGTACAGCACTTACAAGCAAAACAATATGTATTATGTAATAGAGGATAGAGTTCCTACTTACACAAGAAAACGTGAGAATATTACTTACTCGACGAAAACTAGCTATTAATGAGATAGGTACCCATCCTTCATCATCCATGTGTGACCTCAAAAAGTTATCTTTCACCAAATTATCATCACTGGGATTAACAAAAGAATTGCATAAGCCAACAATTAAGAACAAAGTCCAGCCACTACTTTAAAGTAGTATAAACTTACCTGAAATAATATTCAATCTGCTTAAGTATTGGATCCTCCAAAGAAGAATCCATACGAGGCATAAACATAGGACCCGATGCTCCAGGGGGAGGCAGAGGTGGCACACCCCTAAATGGCTCCGGAGCTAACGTAGGCAGATATATATATGATGCACCCATATCTGAATAAATTTAACAGATTAAGATCAAAACTTGATTAACAAACATCAAGAAATGGGTCACTTAACCACTCACCATAACCCATTGGGGGTCCATACGGTCTTATGGGCTGATGAGGAATAAAAGGAGCAGGGCCCGGATGAGGTCGAATAAATCCCCCAACTGGTGGTGGTGGTGGTGGTCCCACTCCCATTTGATGACTTCTAGGACCCCTCCAATCACGGTCATGATGATCACGCCTTCCACCATTGTTAACCGGCCTAGGACCGAAGTTATTATTCCTCCGGGCTGGGTTCCTATTCAAAGACTGATCCTGCCCAACAACTCCAACTGATCTAGGGGACCAAGTATTCCCCTTAAAAGGAGGTGGTGGTGGCGGTGGTACCAAATTACCATACACGTCAAAAAGCGGAAACGGGGGCAGCATTGGTGGTGGTGGTGGCGGTGGCGGTAGCGGCCTTATATAGCCTGCAGATGTGCCACCAACACCACCAACATTACCCGTACCAGCACCACCAACATTACCCGTACCAGCACCACCAGCATTACCAGTACCAGTACCAGCACCACCAGCAGCCCCTGCTCGTTTCATTGATCGATTTCGCTGATTCATATGGTTTGGATTAGTGTGATGAGAGTTTGCATTACTTTTAGCTTGTTTTGTTTGTTGTTGCAATACTACCCGTGCCTGAAAATAGTCAATAGCTCCATTTTATCATTAATTCCATTCAATTTATACGCACACATACGCATGCATGTAATAAACATAAGCACATACATATATACATAGCACATCTACATATAAAGAACACTCGAATTTATCAATTTAATCATTATTTGAGTGTTTATTAACACTTTGAAGCATTAAAATCTACAAAATCACACCTTTTATATTATGCATCTATCTCGGGTGCATTTGCATCAAATTTGTGCATGTTAATTTTTTTAGATATATGAGTGCCTATTTGAGATTAAAACACACCAATTATGTAAAATTTGTTGGTTTAACAATCCCCCTGAAAACATATACATATACATAGTAGTATAGTACATACACACACATAATATATATATACAAACATATATCTAACAAAGAAAAACCCTACTAAAATATAACAAATTAATAATAATGCAGCCACATTGTTGTACAAGTAAGTATAAATAAAACAGTAAAAACAAACCGAAACGGATCCATCGGATCCGGGTTTAGATGAAGATTCGGGTAATTTGAATCCGGGTCGGGTCGATTCAGATAAAGCAGGCCAAGAAGCAGCACCCATAAGAGGCTCACTATTTCCATCAATAACACCATTAATTGCAGAAGGTTTATTCCAAGCACACTTTTTTACAGCACTGGCGGCATTGTTTTCCGGCGGGGTCTCCGGAGGCGGTGCCGGATCAGATATACCCGGAACCGAATCCGACCCACGAACAGCTTGGGCCCACGGAACCGGTAAACTTCTTCTGGTGACGGCGGATGTTGGGCTGTTAACACCGCCGTCATCGCCGGAATGAGTAATGGCGGCGGCGACGGTAGAGGAATCGGCGGTCATCGGAATAATAAAAATTTGATTTAATTTCGTCAAATAAATATATATTTGTTAAGTAAGCATAACAATAATAAAAATAAAATAAATAAAAATATAAATATGTAAATTAGGGTTTATGAATGTGGAAAGTTGCAAAAGGAAATAGGTGTAATTTTGTAAGTATTTTTTTTTTTCTTTCTGATTTTATTATTTAATTAATATAATTTTAATGCTAGTAAATGTATTAGTTGAAAAATATAAACGGAAGGAAAGAAGGTGTGGGGGAATGAAAAGGGAATACAAGACAAGGGTTTCTTCAAGTGAGTTGGTCTTGCTTAACATATAATAGCCCATAATAAAAAAGTTGGGTTTTGGCCCATATTTGGAAAGATTTTATATATGGAATGTGTATTGTGTAATTAACGTTAGGATTCTACGAAGTTGTTTAAGGTAACTTTTCGGAAAAAAAGTTGTTTAAGGTAATTTTTGGATTTTATTATTTATTTTAGATTTTTGTTAATGACAGCGGTCAGTATTGACTAATACGAAGTTGTTTAAAGTATTAATTTTTATGCGTGTAATAAACTATTAATGACAACCCTTAAGGCTATTACTATCATTATTTTAAATCAATTTTGAAATACCAGTGATGTGAAGTGTGCCGTATCGCTCTTGACCTAGTCCCATGCACGAGCGTTGGTGCATCGGATGCATGGGGTGTGTCATGTTATTGGAGAATATTATTTCATTGAAATCCCACTTTATAAACCACAACAATGAGTCTTTGAGCATTAACTCAATGATTGTAAGATCATCCCCTTTCAAGAGGTCTCGTGTTCAAGTTTTGAGAAGGACATAGGAAGTCCCTTTATGAGGGCTTGGTTTGGGTATACCCAAGTTCAAGTCTTAGGGGGCAAGGTTTACCCCTATTAATCGTCGTGCCTTCGGGCGGATTAGTAGAGGGCTTTTCCCCCATCGGGTATTTGAAATAGACATTTCTACTTCGAGGGAGCTCTCTAACACGGACGGTCGGACCCAGTTAAGACAACGTATGCTAGATCTTCCGCTATTGAATCGCGACACGAAATTTCAAGCGAAATACACATTTAAAGGAAAAAAAATAAACCACACTAAATTTTAATAATGTAAGACCCCCACATTAATTGACATTACTTTAATTAATCATGCTTAACTCACAACATAATTTGTAATATCGATATCTTATATATCTTAGTTTTAATTTTGACATGATTTAGTTCGTTGTAATCATCTCAACAAACACATGCGAGCTGAATAATAAGTATAAAACTGACAAATACTAGTTACTATTTATGTCTAGGTAAAATAGTAACAATTTTTCACCTAATGTCGTTCAAAAAAACCAAATTTTCACCTAAATTCCAAACAATACTATGTTTTAAATTTGGAAGCCAAGTTTATACATTTTTTTTTTGTCGTGTTGATAACTTTTTGGCCCCTTTTTGGCTATAGCTTAATTACCTTTTCCGTTTTATAATGATTTACATTCGCTTGATGGATTGGTTGTAAATTTATTTTTCATGCTTGTAATCTAGCATCGAAAAAATTAAGAAATAGGCAGTGAATATCAATGGCCTTAGGTTAGCCATTGTTTCACTTTGTGGGTGAAATAGGGTGTCACACCGAGTGAATGTAATGATGATATATGAAGTATAGGCGATGAGGATGAATTAGATAAGTCATTATTCGAGCCTATGGATGAGTTAGATGAGTCATTATCCGACCCTATTTGACCTTAAACTTTTTGGCAAATCGATCTCTATATATGAATTAGTCCTATATGCATCCATGTATTTCGTTGCTAATATTCGTCTCATTGACAATGTAGTCGTAGATTGTTTCTCACTTTCTTGTGCATACCTGAAATAGGCAAGACATGAAGAATGTTTAAATAAAATGTATGTATATCTATGCTAACTCTTTAGAGACAAATAACTAAAGTTTTCGTAATTTAGTTGGAAAAGGTAATCTTTGGGCAATTTGTAAGGTATATATGTAATGGGAAATGATTAATCCACTTAAAAAATAACCTAAAAACTTTAAATTATGATATGTGCAATCCATATTCTCTTTCCTAATCTTCTCTCTTGATTTTTTCATGTGACATAATCTTGTGATTAGGAGGATTTTTAGGTCATTTCTCTCTTGATTTTTCCATGTGACATGATCTTGTGATTAGAATGATTTTTAGGTCATTTTGTTAGGAGGATTAACCATTTTCTATATGTTATATATGGCATCTTGTTAGCAGGGGAGCTTATGTAAGTACATAAAAGTGCTTAAGTATATACTCCCTCCGTCCCACTAGAAGTGTCATGTTTTTAATTTTCAAAGTCTAACATTTGCAACTTTGACCTTAAATAATCTTATTTGTGTTAGATAATACTTGATGAAATTTATATGATTTGATTGTGTTTTAGACGTGTTTTTCAATGGTATAACTTTTATCAAGTTTTATATAACATAAAAATATATATTTTAGGTCAAAGTTTAAAAATAAAGACTTTGAATATTCAAAGTAGGACACTTCTAATGGGACGGAGGGAGTATAAACATACATAAGCACTACAATTAAGAGTAACGATGAAAGACATGGGAACTAATATGAACTTAGAGCACGTTATTCATATTCTTTGTTTTGTATAGATCGAACATGCAATTAAATTTCAAAAACGAAGAATTGAAAGTTTACACTTGAAAGTCTTCATGTGTATTTATAGGCCGCCAACAAAAAACAGTTGGAAAGTTACATAAAGACAGGAAGGGATACATTTATACCTTTCTTTCACGTATCCATAGATAAATTTAACTGAAGACTTGGAATCATTAAAATCGCAAAAATCTTACTTTTGTTTTATCCATCCATCCATTTCAAGTACATCCGGTGATGGAGCTATGTTGATGGCCAACATGACAAGTGACAATCTCCACAATCTTTATAAAACTCTTTATTTCTAGATTATTTTTATGAATTTATTTAGTTTGAAGGTAATTGACAACACAAAATGATATACACTTAAAATGTCATACACTCAATTTTAGTCCTGTTAGTTACATGAAAACTATTCGGCAACCTAGCCTGAAAATCCTGACTTCTGTCACTTAGTACATTTGTGTCAAACCTGTACATATCAATGCATTCATGTATTTTATTTAAGATTAAAAAAATATTAATTTTGTGAAAGTTTTGATTTGTATGATTAAAGTTGTATCATTCTTATTCTAAAGTTATTCTTATAATTTCAACAACAACGTTAAAAAATCTATTTTCATAAATAAAAAAAGAATAATAAAATATAATTTCAACACCCTTGTATATAAATACATGCATACATACGTTTATATATGAATAAATATATGCAAATATTAAACACCAAATATACTCATATATATATTTGCTTCAAATGAGACTTTAATTCTCAATATTTTGGTTATTGGATCACCTTAAGTTGTGCATATATACATATTAACATGCATATATACACCTGACTAAGTCCAAATTCTTATATTACAGCATCAAGCCATCAATGTACTTTCATTGTGAGAAATTAGTTGCCTAAGCTAAATTAATATAAACCAGTTATGGTTACTTTGCAATATCAGTCAAGAAATATCTAGATATGATCCTAAATTGATAGGTTAATCATGACACTACCGAAATAGTTGATATTATATACATCATTCCAAAAGGTTGGTTTACTTAAGGACAAGCTTCATTTGCTTTGCTTCTACCAAACCTTAACTAACATCAATATTTATCATTCATAATTTGTCTAAAATGGGAAATACTTACATAACTATAACTATGCCTTTAATTTGTAAGTCGATTATCCATAAAAACGGTTTCTTAGATTAATCCAAATAAGGAAAATCTCCAAGGGACAATTACTTGGATATGTTTCCAAAAATATATAACAAGTTAAGCCACGTTAATTAATCTCTACTTTCTAATTTGATTTATTCATTTGATCAATCTTTTTTTGGAAGACGCATACTTTAAAAACTTAGTTGCTATAAACGTTACAATCATCAAATATCTCATAAACAACTACTAGCTAGATAGATTGTGGTCAAGTTAACTAACTTCTTATTCTTTTTTGGACATAAAATATAATTGAGATGGTTTTAAGAAAAAACTTATTAATTGGTAGTTTGTCATAAAATTTTACTTCTTTTTAAATAATCGACAAGTTTCTTTAATTGTTTGACTCGTTTATACCATAAATCAATAACAAAATGAGTATGTTTCTCGAAAGTTTGTTAGACTTTTAAATAATTTATTTCTCTCAAATTTGTTGATAACAACTAGTACGGTTTTCAAGCATCTTCATGCGAAAGCATGGCAGAAATAAATGGAAAGAAGAGGGTAACGTGGCAGTGGCTTACGTAGATATTTCCTTACACACATAAGTTGTTGTGCCTTGGAGATTTTCCTTTTCTAGATATAATTATAGTTAAGCTATAATATAACTTAAAAACCAATGTTTTGTTATAGATAATACATTTCGTTTACTTGGATAACTTTAAAAGAATTTCTTTTGTACACTCATAAATGATGATGTTAATTAAGGTTTGCTAACTAACTAAAAACCCATCTCTTAATTCATTTTCTTCAGCTCATAAATATCTCTTCTTCTATAGATATATACACACACACACACTTGTATATAATGATGACTTGAAAAGAAAGCAAACGTGTGATAAAACAAACTTTGAAACTGGTTTCTTGTTGGTGGCATTTATATAGTTATAAGACTATATATAAATACACAAGTTGGCTTTCAATTGTAAGCTTTTTCTTGATTTCTTTAAAATATATTCATCAATACATCCCCATGCATATTGAATTCCAAGATAGAGAAAAATGAAGTTTTCCAAGTTCAAGTTTTCTTCAATTAGATCAAGTGGTATGTTTTTCATGTCTCCCTTATCATTATTATTATGTATATTACTATATATGTTATAATGATCTGGTTTTAAAGAACCTTAAGAATGAATCCTTCTATGTTTTTACAGGAAAGCACGATAAAGAATCCACGAGTAGCTTTATCAAAGAGACCGATGTCAATGAAGAATATAAGAAGGCGTTTAGGACGCAGTCTTATACAGATATTTATAATCAAGTTCAGACCCATATTAGGTATGATCGTGGATCATCATCGTCTTCCATACATGATCACTACGTTCGTCTATGTGATATTCTTCTTGAACCGCAAAGTGAAACAATAGCAAACCTAGACAAGACCTTCAATCTTCACCATTTACTCCTCGAGTTCTTCAAAGCTGGCGTAGAAGCATGGAAAATATGTGAAGATCTACTTGAATCCATCCATCAGATTAACACAAACTATCGTAAGGTCGAACAAATCATCAATCTAGCCCAAAAGGTTCCAAATGGTAAGCAATGCCCAATATTATATGAAGAACTTGCTTCTTATTTGTCCTTGATGAACCCTCTATCAGATTTTGGTCCAGAAAAGTTTCCCAAGGTACACACCAACCATAAACTGTTGTTAAAGAGGTTAACCATAAAGCACATAAGGATCAAAAGAAAGGATAAAATCATGAGAATTGTGAAGAAGTCAGGGGGCTGTGCTCTTGTAGGTTTGTATATAATTTTAGCTGTGACACTGCTAGTTCTCGCTTGTCATGGCTTGGTTGTGGCAGCAGCATCTCCAGGCTTGATAGCATGTTCATTGGGGTTAGTCAAGAAGGGGTCTTCAGAAAAGAAAGGGGCCAAAATGAGTGATCTCAAACGGGTAGTGATGCAACTAGATGTGGCTGCAAAAGGGGTTTACACAATGATCAAAGACCTTGATACAATGGGTTGGCTTGTGGGAAGATTACACAATGATGTTGAATTTGGAAGGTCAATGGCTCAAAAATGCATTAAAAACCGGAATCCTGATGTGTTAGAGGAAGTTGTGAGGGAGTTTAACGTTCACGGAAGATGCTTTTTGGAGCAATTGGAAGAACTCGAAGATCATATTTACTTATGTTTGCTTAACGTTAATAGATCAAGAAGACTCTTGGTAGAAGAAATAATTCCTGGATCACAGAATTGATTTTGAAAAATTCGAACTTTGTGTAGCTACTTGATAAGTTACATTTAGGAAGCTAGAAATGTAAACATTTCTTGAATTTCTAAATAAATTTGATACAAAATGTGGAGCTTTTTTAAAACTCTCTCAACTTCTTGTACTCGTCAAAGGTCATGAAGGTATCTTTGGCCTTGAGCCAGTCTGCTGGTTTGGGCATCATAATAGCAACGTACCCTTCTCTATCCGCCTGCAATTCACCACAAAATTTGGTGTCACAAGGTTTTGTCACGTCTCTAACTTTCAATTACTATAGATTCTAAACTTTTTATCCATGTAACTTAGGGTCATTTGCACCAAAAATTAACATGTGTTTTCTCATTGTATACGACTTTACTTTTTACCATTGTAAACAACCCACTTCAATTACTATAAGCATGTTAGAAACAATAGTAAAAAAGGTGGTATGCAAAGGACAAAAGGGGTAACATGAGAGTATGTTATGCAATTAATCCAAGTAATTATGCACCCTTTTTGAAGAAATTCAAAACTAGAAGAAAAACCCAAGTCTAAGGAAACATACTTATCTAAATGCTCATTGATAAGCTAAATGACTAACATTACATAATGGATGAATCTCAAGGCGATCCAACATATTTTGAAGAGAGTTTGTATAATGTTACCAGAAGCGGATATATATATAAATCAAGATTTAAGTATAATATTTGTCTAACAAAAGTATACTTACTGATGAATTCAACAACTCGGGCTGCTTGATTAACCGTTCATTCACTTCTAGCAGAGAACCTTTTATACAACATCTGTTGGATGTAAAGAATATTGAGTGAGGTTAGCTTGCCTATGGAGAATGGGACGTGATATCCCTACCACTAACTTTGATACATATACCATAGGTATGCATTATTGACTTGTACAACCTGCTTTGAAAGTTGTAGATTGTGGTAATTTAATTAAAAATGGTGGTAACATTATCACTTCCCATGGAGAATAACTAAGACTCTGATTTAAAGATATTGACTACTCTTTAGTTCCAAAAGTTTTGGCAGTCAAATGGACATCTAACAACTTTAAGACATATGAGCAATTTAACAATACGATGATGCTAAATTTAGATAAGAGTTCTAATCTTAAAGTTAAACTGTAAGTCAATCTTTGACTGGAACAACGGGTGTGTTAGCCTTTACCGCTGTAGCGTCGGCACATTTGAGAATATTTCTGAACGTAACACCGAAAATATAGAAAGCATAAAACAAAGTGAAGAACATTATCTACCTCACAATATAGAAAGCATTTTTGGTGCAAACTTTACATAAGGCCGTGTTGGACTCAAAATATTGTGCATTCTGCAAAAAAATAATCAAGATCAAGATAGTAAATAGATATACATAAACCATCTGCCTTGGTCATTTGAATCATCTGAGAATTATATACTGAAATTAGTATAACAAGTTGACAACAGATCAGATGCAAGTTACAATATCTGTAAGATAGACAAGCTCAATTTTCTTGTCAGGTTCGCTAGTTATAAATTCAAACTTATATGAATAAGACAAAGTCAACAACTACCTACATTACTTGAAACAGATACAAGCAATTAGAGTATTGGCAACGGACGCAAGTTCCATGCGTGGTGGCTGCGGCGCCACCACGGAACACCGCCGCCATCAAGCCACCACGCGTCGTGGGGTCGAAATGCGTGGTCAGACCACGCGATTGATATTGTGCGGGAGTGTAGATCGAGGTGCTTTGCAACGGCTATATTCCATTTTGAACGGCTACTTTTGTATTTTTTTCTCTTTCTATATATACAACTAAAACACACACACGCTACAACTCAAACACAACACACACTTTCTTTTCCAAAAAACAAATCTACTCCGAATCAACAACACACAACAAAAAAAATGGAAAAACGTATTGGTTCCACTATAATCATCGATGAACTGTTCTAATGGTCCGACGATAGTAGTCTAGAGGTGTTTGCGGACGCGATTGAGGCCGACGCCGAAAGTTCTACGGCACGGTCGAAGCGTAAAGTCGTGAACCGCAACCGTTGGTCTGCTTCACAAAGGTTGCATCGCGACTACTTTTGTGAAGAACCCAAATACGACGAAGATTTTTTTGAAGATAGGTATCGTATGCCTAAACGTTTATTTTTAAAGATCGTGCAAGATCTTGAGTCCACATACGAGTATTTACAGGATTCGTATGATGCTCGGTTGGCAAAAAGTTTTACCCCGATACAAAAATGCACATCTACAATCCGGCAGCTCGCAATCGGTAATCCACCAGATGAGTACGACGAGTATTTAGAGATGGCACAAAGAACATCACGTGAATGCCTTCAATTTTTTTGTGACGCTGTTGTTCAGACATATAGCAGCGAATACCTGCGTAGACCAACAACACATGATATCCTACGTTTGTTTGAAGCACACGAAGAGAGACATCACTTGCCTGGGATGCTCGGTAGTTTAGATTGTACACATCTTGCTTGGAAAATGTGTCCAGTGGAGTGGAGGGGTCAATACAAAAGGGGTGATCATGAACACCCCACTATTATGTTGGACGGCGTCTCAGGATTTATGGATATGGCACGCATTTTTTGGTCCTCCGGGTGCCCTAAACGACATCAATGTGTTGCAACAATCTCCCTTGTTCCTCCCCGAGCGTATGGGCACAACTCCTTACTGCTCATTCACTGTGAATGGGCGTACTTATAGACGTGGCTACTATCTATTCGAATGCATATATCTTGCGTGGTCTACATTTGTTAAAGCATACAAATATTCTACCGACCCGAAAGAAAAAATGTTCAAAAAAGCACAAGAGTCCGCTCGCAAGGATATTGAACGGGCATTCGGTGTTCTGAAACAAAAATGGGGTATCCTTTCTCGACCATTTCGACAACGCATGTTGCGGCTCAAAACTTAGCACACCTCCAGCCGAACCAGTACGAGCGGGACGATGATGAGGAGCAGTATTTATTTTATATTTTTTAAGTATTTCTTTTATGTTTTTTCGTATTTGTTTTATGGTTTTTTAGTATTATTATGTAATGTTTTATGTATTTTAGTATTATTATGTAATGTTTTAGACTTTTAGTTGAATGGAATTTTAATTTTTAAATAAAATGAAAATTGTAATGAGTGGTGGGATGCCAACAAAATTTGAGTGAGTGGTGGAGTTGAGGTGGCATAAGGTGATTGGTTAGAAGTGAGTGGTGAAAAAATGGATGAGTGGTGGGATGCCAACACTCTTAAAAAATGTCACCATTAAGGTGTTTGGCAAAGTCTATATCAATTTGAAATTTATATCATGTTGAAATCTAATATCTAAGTGCATCTTCTCAATTACAGAACCAAAAATATAGAGTCTCTATCAATTATTGCTATCAAGAAATTGTACTAATAGATATTGGTCTGAAAATGATTGGTGGTGGAACTCCATAATGAACCAAGTTTTTTAGTAAAGAATATTGTCCCCAATTAAAAAAAAAACTTCAAAATTTCAAGCGCATTTCATTTTCCTGATTGAAATGGTTTTGTTCACTCACACTGCTTCAGCAAAGCAACCATGAATACAACTTATACAATATAAAAGGTTTAAGAAGGGATGTACCCTTTTGCGTTTCCCAGTGACCTTGATCTCGCTTCGGTTTGACTTTCCAACATTGAAATCCACTTCAGTGATTCCTCCTTCATCCTTAAAGGCCACGTGACCAGCAGCCAAGCCAATAACACACAAGCTAAATATAAGAAAAAACAGGTTGTTAATAGTCTACATTTCTTTTATTGTTAGCAATTAGTTTGTTCAAAGATAGAAGTAAAGTTTTAATCTTTTCCTTAAAGAATAAGGATGTCAAAACAGAGAGTTTCATTATTCATACCCATTTGGATGGCGATAAATGTACTGATCATGCCCCGGCTTCATTAAATCTAAAAAGATTTAAAAGACAAGATGCATATTAAAACAGAAAGCAAAAATGTTGATACTTGCTCCATCTGCAAATTAAAGTGACTACAAAAATCATGACAAAACCATGTTACTTACAAAATCGTACCCAATCCGTACCACATCATAGTCATGCCTGTATGCGTTATATACAATATATAATACGTTACCAATTACAGAAAGAAAAAACATATCTTGGAACCATATGGTACAGTACAATACGTGTGAGGTCAGAGCATTTTTTATTAACATACTTTAGTTTTTCTTCGTTTTGAAACGTTTTATCAAAACGACGTCATTGGGACAGGCAAAAAGCTTGGGTCTTGCGGGTTAAAAACTTGAAAGTTAATTGCTACTTAACCTGTTTAACAACCAGACCAAACAAGCTGGCGGGTGGTTTTTGGGTGAACAGGTTACTTTCAGGTCAGAGTGCCAGACACATAGAATGGGTTCAGGTAAAGTGGGCAAAATGAGTTGGTTCAGGTCAAATGGGTCAACCGGGTTGGTTTCGGCTCAAATGGTTCAAACGGGCGGGCTTTGGAGGGAACCTGTCCCGTTCTGATACCTAACTGATGATATATATTACCGTATTAGGTACACACATTCATAAATTTTCAATATGGGTAATGTACAGACACCCAAAATAAGTCAAAATTTTGACTTTTTAAAGTCAAACCAATCAAGTTCTAAACTTCAAAAACACTGTCAATCAAAGTCCACATTTGACCTGTCAGCTAAATTAGCCAACTTTTTACTTCAAATTTCACTAAAAAATAAAAAATAAAGTAATAAGCAAAAACTAAAAAGTAGTTTACCAGGAGCAAAATATGTAACAAAATTGAAGTCAATTGAAGAAGGGGGGACAGCCGGAAGATTATTGACATCTGGAAGTAAGAGCGCGTGTAGCTCACTATCTCCGTCATCGCGTTCACCATCACCGATTATCACAGCTGCCGGAACTTCATCGGCGTTTTCTGTAGTCATTTATGTTAGATATATTGATGAAGTATATTTTGAATTTTTATTACAAGGTTAAACAACCTAGCAAGATTTTCCCCAATTTTGTTATTTAGTTAGACCCGATTGGATATTCATCATGGTATTATGGGTTTCCTTTGAAAAGTCTGTGGATATGGGCTAAGATACCGATCTATTTGGGCCTAAATACCATGCCATATTTATTTCATTTTCATGATATGCAAATCTTTACGTGTTGATATATTTTGTTATACTACGTATACCCGGACATTGAACCGTTGATAAAGGTAGCGACGACGGGTGATGATGGTGGTGATGACGGCGAAATAGATACAATAAATATAACACGGAGTAATATGTTTAATATACATATTTATATCAAAATCTAAATCTATAAATTAAATAATTCAAAGATTTATTTGCGGTATTCAAAAGTAGGATTATTATTATTATTAAGGTCTTAGACCTTGGGAAAATCTAACAGGGTTCGAATCTCACTTCCTACATTTGTAGGAGTGGATTATTAGGGGGGGTTTCGAGAGTCCTGGGTTTCATCCCAGGCATGCGTGGTTCGAGCTCCGCATACTGCCCAATTGGATGTTACTGTGGTGTCTCGAATGCTAACTATTAACTACTAACAACTAACTCGCTGTTCAAAAAAAATATAGATTTAAAAAGGACACGTATCACTTAAATGAAACACCACGTGTCGATTAAAGGATTACGATGTCATATTTGTATTTAGATGATCGTAGATTGTAGAATAAACGTGAACTAGACTTGTTAATGTTTAGTGAAACTCTATGTGTAACACATAAGAAAGTACAAATTTTAATGCACCCAATTAATATATACTGGCTTGCCATTAACAAAATCCTTATCGATTTGATGCACAAAAGTTACATTCCCGCCCCGAGACTCGGTTTTTTATTTTACAACTAGTACTCTGTATAATGGTTCTTAAATTCAATAATTTGTCATATATGTATTACAAGGCTCAAACCCATATAAGAAAACATTAGAAAAGAAGAATTAAAGTGCTTCTTATTACATAATTACTAAAGAATACACAAGTATAACGAGCACATTTCATTTTATCACAAATATTTTGGGTTTTCCCGGTTAGATTAAGGAATCTTGTTTGGTTCCTTGAATTACATCCCCGAAAAAGAAAACCCGGTGGGCTGCTTCTATAAAAAGAGTAAGCACGCCGCCGCCTCTTTAAAAAACCCCAAATCCTAAACCCTGAAGCACACAGTCTCATATATATAGGTCTCATTTAGAATTGTAGACGGCTCGAGAAGGTTTGACCAAAACCCCAGTTAGCAGGAACAATGTTCATGAAAGTTTTAGTGACACCATCTGTAGTTGTGACCATGAAGGACATAGATTGGCCGTCTAGATATGAATTTGATTGCCAGTTAGCTCCCCAATTCCTCGACATTGGCAGCCACCCGGTTTTTGAGCCCTTGATCTTCACTGATTGAATAGCTCCAGCCCCTCCAACATTGGTTATCAAAACAAGCTCAAAGTAGTCTCGTCCATTTATAGTAAATCTAACTCCCCCATGTTTTTTACATGGTACCCTGTAAACCAAAAAACATCAGTAAAGTGCTACAATAATATGTGTCATATTGTATCTAATCATGGCATAGTGGTAATTTAAAAAAGTGTGTCATATAGTCTTTCTAATGAAAAGAAATTAAGAAAGACCTTTGGAAAATAACTGGGACGATTCCACCAGCATAGATGCCAATTTTCTCCCAAGCAGGCTGAGCCATATCGAAATGTTCAAGGGGCGGGTTGCACCAACCACCAGCATTGCTAGCCTGAGCAAAATTTGGTGGACAAAAGTTTGTTGCGGTGATGGTTACTGACACTCCTTTTCGGCACCACTTTGGGTCCGCCTTGTAATCACATATGATCTTATAGCACTGGCCGCAAGCAGCTCCGTCGTTGAATAGAGCAGTACTCAACGCAGCAGTTCTTGTGCCGTATCCAGTCGAGTACAAGTTACCATACCCACAAGCACCCCCTGCATAAAAACAAGTTAAATTATCAATAAGACTAAGTCTTCTTCATGAGTTGTAAACTTGTAATACATTTCTGTATGCATCAATTGTGATACCAAAAGACATATAAACAAGTGTAACAACCGTATCCCACAAACTAGGACGATATATGGAAAAAAAATCAGCTTTTGTACGCAAATGTGGACATTATTTAAGTTTGTAGTACATTGTTGTGACAAGGGGCCGGGCCAAACAAAAAAGTGCTATTGTCAATGCATTTTTATAAAGTACAAGTAAGGCCAATTAAAAGATAGATACATAATTTGTATGCCACGAATTTACATAAACTTAAAACCTTGGACTAACATTAAACTATTTTATACCAAATAATTTGTTGGTTTATAAATCACCTAAAATAGTAATTAGAAAATAAAGTTAGCTCCTACGACAACATACTATACAAACAATGAAATTGAGCTCCAAAATAAAAAGCATACCCATTGTTCCCGAGGCATCGCTGCCTCCATAAAAGGTCGCATGGCCTCTTTTCCATGCCGAAGCTGTAAAAGCATCGGCATGAAAAAAGAAAAAGCAGATAGTTGCGAGTAAAAGAATGCAAATATTTGCCATTTTGGGTTTGCAAAGGAGATGAAGCAAAGTAGAAGAAGAAGATGGTTTGGAAGAGATTAGAGGAAGAGGTACTTAAATAAGGACCAACCCAACAGCATCACATGTAAATCTGCAAGTAGAGAATGCAGAGAGGGATTTTTTTAATTAACATTTATTTATTTGATTTGTTTATTTATCTAGAAAATAAATAAAAATATCCCTGCATAAGTGTGAAGAAATTCAGAATCTGATTTAATCATTCCCACGTTCTATCTCTAAACATTTTTCTACATAGCATTCACATGGTTTTCCCATTAGAAGAGCCGTGAATGGATCAAACCCATTACCCATATTGCTTCTACCTATCTATCATGTTATAAACATGTAAACGAAATTATAAACGATCTTTTGATATAAGTTGACGTGACATAATAAGTGTTTTTCATATGCAAGATTAGCCTATTGTATATTTGTATATCTCTGTCTGCACAAATCTGCAAGAGGTGTATTTTGAGTCAAGCACTCTGGTCCCAAATTTATTTCCTTATAAATTTTGGGACTAGTTAATAGTTATGGTATGGTCCTTGTATCGTATATGTATGGTATTTGGTATCGATAATAGAATGCCTTCACTTATTTATCATTGATGATATTTGGTCGTCCTGGATGGCACAATCTCAACTGAATGGGAAACAAGCAATCGCCATAGAAGTCATTATTCTGTCTATGTTTTGGACCATATGGAGATATCGAAACAGTGTGCTCTTCCAAGACTCCAAGTTTAGAAAATCTCATATCATTGATAGCATTGTTGTTAACTCATTTGATTGGCTTTCTAGTAGATTCAAAAAATAAGGCTAGACCGGACATAATGGTTGCAAAAGCCTAATTCTTCCTTGTAATTTGTTTATAGCATCTCCTTAGTTTTTATAATATTTCCGCCATTCCAAAAAATAAAAAAAATGTCTACACTTATTAAATAAGTGTGTCAAGTTGATAGGCTACTGTACATAAACTGTCGCAATATGTTAATCGTCGCTCATTTGTAACAAAAAGTGATGAATGTGTTTAAAATGTTTGCTTCAAAGTACAAGACCTGACAAATAAAAACTAAAATGATCTATGAAGGAAGTACCCTTCTATGACCACCCTGTATCGTCATGCACCCCTCAGTTGAGGTGACATACTGGGTCGCCCAATTGAGTCTGAGGCGCACCAATCGAAGAAATTAATGTGTAAATCATAAGTTGAATGAGTTATACTTGTTTTTACATCTATTGAAAATGTGAGCTTTAGATACTATTTTCTCTATCCCATGACTATTTTGGTATTGACACACAAACGTCACCTTTGGTACTTTTTTAGAATGACTTTGACTGGTTAAAATTTGAAAGTGGATAATTAAATTAAGACAAACATGATTGGTAATAGCGGCGGAGCCAATATTTTTATTATGGGTCGCCGAACAGTTTTTATGATACTAATAAGTGTAAAATTAAACTACAAAATTCAATTACACTAGTCTGGGGTTGCCAATTACCTTAAAACTGAATAAATACTTAGAAATAGTACTAGAAATATAAAGTTTTATAAAAATTGTGGGGTTGTCATGGCCACCCTTGGCCACCACATATATAGCTCCTCCACTGATTGGTATTGTAAACATCTATTATGGGACGGAAGCAGAGGCGGCTCAACCAACTAAGGGGCCTGAAACGAATTTTTATTACGGGGCTTTTCGTATTAATAAAGTTGTTCATACTTTATGTAATTGATTTTACGGTTGCGTTAACATGTTCTCAACTTAGTACATTTGATGTATTCACACATATATACATGCAAGTGAATATGATCACATATCATGTAGCACATAATTTTATACGTATTTTTTTCCCTAAACTATTTCAATTCTCGTTTGTACCTCATTCTATGTATAGTTATTAAATTATGAGGTCTTTAAAAATTTTGGGGCCTAAAGCCCTTGCTTCAGTTGCCTTACCCTTGAGCCATTACTGGACGGACGAAGGAGTATTCGGATCGTGACATCTAATGCTAAACTAGATATGAATGATTATACATATATACAATAGAGAGTTGGCATTAACGTGAAGAAGAATTACGAGTCCTTTTATTACTTGTAGCGTGTATATCTCTCATAATTACTGACTTCAACACACAAAAGAATAGCAAGCCCGTGTCGTATTGTTGCTTAACGAAGAAAAAATAAAAACTGTACGTAATAAATAAATGAAGAGAAATATTAAAGACTGATGGATGGGTGCAGGGAGGGGAATATAGTTGCTTAAAAAGATATAAATGAATTGGACTATCACATGGCTTTACTTTGACCTTTTGTGGATCTAAATTCTAATGAATTGTTAAATTATGCGACCTGCGAAATCACTTTCTTTTTTTTTTTTACATTAATATTGTAAGGCCTTAAGTTGCAGGTTTTTGGAGGGGAAAACAACAAATATTTGGATTTAAGAATCCTCAAAAATGATTTCTTTGTTGTAGATATTTTAATCAAGTAAGCTTGTACTTGGATGGGCTTGCCTTTTGAAGATTCGGATTTGATGGCATTATTATGTTATGATGATAAATAAAAACAGGATCTTCTTCGGAAAAATAAAATTATTTTTAACATTAGTAAAAACAGTAAAAATATTTAGCTACTCGATCCATTTGTCAAATTTGGAGTATCTTAATAGAATGACCTTTTACAAGTTAATTCATCATAATCACAGTAATAAAAAGTTTATAATGTGATTGACATTAAGTCGATCATAAGGAAAAGTTTACTAAGTTTTCTCTTTTACATTTTCGTAAAATCGATGATTACTTGTACAAAAGTTAGTCTATGGTAGATACAAACATAGAATGTCCTTAAAATATTATTGGATAACATGGGTAGGGAATTAAGTAGACGTACAATTCATCCTCTCTATCTACGATTTGGCTTAATGATTGATCTAGAATTGACTTGTATTAATATAATAATAAAATCATAGTAGGGTGTCGTTTCATATATATAAAATTGTTAGTCTTCTATGCAAATTTTACCTCATTTCAAACTAGATTACGCTTTTAATTTATTTTCCTTCTGAACGGCAAACTAAAATAATTAACGAACCACTATCCCATCCAATCATCTCCACAATTTGATTTGTGTGTACATATGAGAATACATAACTTTTCGATTCATGGGTTATCTTTAATATTGCTAGGACCAGGCTTTGGTACTTTTACACTTCAATATCCACCGATTCGGTTAAGTAGCTTTCAAAAAAATAAATTACATAATGGTGCATGGTTGATGGTTCAAGTTAGGTTACAACTTTGGAGTGAACACTCAAATACACAGCTTGGTTTCAGATTCAATTAACTTTACGAATATAGTCACGTTTTCTAGTCTAGTCTAACCCGAGACTATTGCTAGGAGCCGAGCCACTTAAGTAGTTAACTAGTCAATGGAAGCATTGCCTCCACCTTTCTCCCTATATCGGGCATGTTGAGAGATCAACCTTAAAATCGGTTATCAATAATGTTTCGTGAACACCAGTTATTTGTGTTAAAATCCAATTGAAGCACACCTTCCAAGTTAAGGTCGAGCCTAAACAACCTAATATCTGTCTATTAATCCCTTTGTAATTAATCCTCTATATTTGTTCCTACATATCATGCATCCTATATGTTGCAAAAAAGAAATACTTAATGAGAAAGTTTTTTTTTAAAGATATCTCTCTATATAACTAAGAGTGGATATTTTAGGTCTTAGGTGAATATAATCTTTAATTGCCAAATAAGCTTTTATCCTACATGTAATTTTATGGTAATTTTATAATTTTTTTTTTTATTTAGTCAATTTAGATAATGAGTTTCCACATATTAAAGTAAATCTTAAATTTAAATTTTATATGTTGCTATAATAGAATTTTTTTTTAGTAATGTAGGATTCTAACTTTTAATTTTAAGTATTTATCATTATTATTTATTTTAATTTTATTATTATATTATTTATAAGAAAGTATGAGTTCAATTATATTTCATAATTGTACAGTTTAACAAAAAAAAATTTATATACTTTTTTAAGAAGGTATGATTAGTTTTTTTCATGCGAAATTTAAATCTATGTCTATATAGATTCCTTTTTTTTTAACGGCATTCTATCCTATTCCTACTCCTAAATTACACGTACGTCTGGAAATCAGGACTCTCGAAAAACTCCTATTAATCCACCTCCACAAAAGTGGATCCTCCCAAAGTCAAAGACCTTACCAATGGGCCACATTCAATTCTATTTTGTCACATTGGTTCTATCGCAATTTAAGTTATCATTTCTCATAATACTATTTTTTGAGCTTTCATTATGGACAAACATTGTCTGATGCACAGGTTTAATCTAGTAAAAGTATATATGATTAAAACTATGCTAATGCATTTGATAGTATGTATTGTTATCCGTATGACACGGGATAATAAATAGTATAAAAACTATCTGTACGTATATTGATTGAGTTTTGCTATCCGTATTGTTCTCTGATGCGACCAATTTATACATATCGCCCACATCGTTTTTGGCCATTTTATTAAAAGCTTTTAGTCGAATTTGTGTGCATTTGGCGCGTTTATGTGTTTGTTAGTGTTTTCAGGTTCTAAACAGGTTACGCGTTCATTTTGTGCAATTTCGGATGATTATTGGCCAGAAGTCATTTGTGAAGTCGAGAGTCGTTTCGAGTGGAAGAGATAGCGAGTGTCGGGATCGAAAGATGAAGGTTGTACACCAAGCATGTGACTGCGCCGCAGTGGAGATGTACGTGGTCCACTGCGCCGCAGTGGAGATGTACGTGGTCCACTGCGCCGCAGCCAAAATCCACGGCATTGTTTGGACAAACCCCCACTGCGCCGCAGTGGGGATGGCTTGATGATGACTGCGCCGCAGTGGGGATGGCTTGATGATGACTGCGCCGCAGTCTCGAGTGGTCAGATGCATCAAGAACCTCACTGCGCCGCAGTGGAATGCACTACGACGCAGTTGGGGCATTACACGCCCACTGCGCCGCAGTGAGGGGTCGGCACTGAAGGGTTTTTGGTCAGTTTTTGCATCAGACATCAGGGGGTATAAATAGTTTTCACAACCTAATTACCAAAATATCAAATACTCTTTCTAGGAGCTGCACTACAGGGAAATACTTCAAGGATCAAATCAAGATTACATCTTCTTCCGATTCATTGGAGATTCACGTGCACCCATCTAGATCGTATCTAGATTATTGTCTTGTAATTTCTATTTTCAACATGAGTGGCTAATCCTTTAATTGTCCACCTTGATGAAACTAGACGAATGATGTGATTGCTATGTTTTAATTCAAAGAGTTGATTTCAATTATCGTTGTGTCGAGATCTTGATGATTTAATTCCTTTATTTGTATTAATTTGATATTGGTGGCATGTGTGTTCTTCGTTAGTGGTACTAGTCGAATGCATATGTGATTTTCAACGGTTGCTTGTCTATGAGCAATTATCACTAGTTCATGGTATGATAGTGAATGTCAATTTAATAAAAGGAATAATTTTGTCAACGTGTTGAGAAACGGTTGGTGGTACCACGTTTTAATTCACATAGGCACGATTGGTAAGTGTTAATCAAGCAAACTGATTGTTGGTAAGATTGTCTAGGCATTGGTGGTACCGGCTTGGGTAATTAGTCTAGCAACTTAGGTGTTTGGGTGATTTGTGAGCGGTTGGTGGTACCACGCGAGCATATTATCCTTTCACGATTATCTTGTCAACTCTTTGTGAATTCGTTCTTAAGTGAAAGCAATCATGTTTGAAGTCTAGCTAAGTCAAGGTGGATGATTTTTAACATTATTGACTGAAGTTTCATTTCATTTTATGTTTTAATTCAAAGAGTTGATTTCAATTATCGTTGTGTCGAGATCTTGATGATTTAATTCCTTTATTTGTATTAATTTGATATTGGTGGCATGTGTGTTCTTCGTTAGTGGTACTAGTCGAATGCATATGTGATTTTCAACGGTTGCTTGTCTATGAGCAATTATCACTAGTTCATGGTATGATAGTGAATGTCAATTTAATAAAAGGAATAATTTTGTCAACGTGTTGAGAAACGGTTGGTGGTACCACGTTTTAATTCACATAGGCACGATTGGTAAGTGTTAATCAAGCAAACTGATTGTTGGTAAGATTGTCTAGGCATTGGTGGTACCGGCTTGGGTAATTAGTCTAGCAACTTAGGTGTTTGGGTGATTTGTGAGCGGTTGGTGGTACCACGTTTTAATTCACATAGGCACGATTGGTAAGTGTTAATCAAGCAAACTGATTGTTGGTAAGATTGTCTAGGCATTGGTGGTACCGGCTTGGGTAATTAGTCTAGCAACTTAGGTGTTTGGGTGATTTGTGAGCGGTTGGTGGTACCACGTTTTAATTCACATAGGCACGATTGGTAAGTGTTAATCAAGCAAACTGATTGTTGGTAAGATTGTCTAGGCATTGGTGGTACCGGCTTGGGTAATTAGTCTAGCAACTTAGGTGTTTGGGTGATTTGTGAGCGGTTGGTGGTACCACGTTTTAATTCACATAGGCACGATTGGTAATGTGTTAATCAAGCAAACTGATTGTTGGTAAGATTGTCTAGGCATTGGTGGTACCGGCTTGGGTAATTAGTCTAGCAACTTAGGTGTTTGGGTGATTTGTGAGCGGTTGGTGGTACCACGCGAGCATATTATCCTTTCACGATTATCTTGTCAACTCTTTGTGAATTCGTTCTTAAGTGAAAGCAATCATGTTTGAAGTCTAGCTAAGTCAAGGTGGATGAATTTTAATATTATTGTTTGAAGTTTCATTTCATTTTATGTTTTTAATTTTCTGTTAAAAAGAGATTGAAGTAATACCCTTTTTCCAAACCATTTTACTAAACAATTGATTCGAACCAATCCCGTGAACGAACCTGGACTTACTTTATAACTATATTGCATACGATCGGGTCCACTGCCCGATAGTGTGTAGTAGTGAGTTTCAAGGTATTTCTAGTCTTAATTTTTAAACTCGATTTAGCACATCAAGTTTTTGGCGCCGCTGCCGGGGATTGTGTGCCGTTTTAGTTGTTAATTTAGTGGTTTGATCCTTCCTCACGCGTGAGGAAGTTATTTGCTTTAATAGTTTAGTTTTTCTTTTCTTATCTTATCACAGGTGCAGTTGACGTGTTTGGTTAGTTGTGTTTTGCAGGTCTACTTTTTAGTTGATGAACTTGAGGTCTTCTGGTTTACCACTTAATAGCCCTTTGAGAACACCAACAAGACGTAGGTTTAACAACACAACACCAACACCATTCTCACCTATTGCTAGACCCACTCCTGATTCAGACGAGGAGGGATTCTATTTGGAAGAATTTTTCAATCTTGAAGTTAAGTTAGAGGAAACAATGGGAGACGAAGAAAGGGACCCAAATGATATACGGTATGGCGAGAGGGTTCGCACTATTCCTGCAAACCGTGGTAGCCCTATAAGACCTCCAGCCATTGGTCATGATTTCAATCTTAAGGGTAATCATCTGAAGAGCATTGAAGAGCAACAGTTTGACGGGAAAAGGAAATGGGATCCATATCAGCACTTAGAAAGATTTGAGAAGTTGGCACGGTTATACCAATATGGGAATAACCAAATGAATGCCGTTAAACTAGAGACATTTCCAATGTCTATTACCGGAGATGCTCTAGATTGGTTTAATGATCTCCCGGAAAACTCCATAGCAACTTGGGACCAACTAAAGCATGCTTTCATTGGTGAGTTCTACTCACTTAGAACTCAACGGAAGTTGGAAAATTTGATTAGGTCTTTTGCTCAAGATGAAGATGAGGATGTAGTGGATGCATGGATCCGATTCAAGGAGATGTTAAGGAATTGTCCGGGCCATAATATGACTAAGGAGCAATATGTTGAGCTCTTCTTTGATGGCCTCGATAAGAAGTCTAAGAGGGAGTTAGGATATGCTTTTGGGGGTGGTTTTAACAAGATCACACCAAATGAGGGTTTTGAAATCTTGGAGTCCATGGCAAAGGACAATGCAAATATGGATGATGATCGCTTTTTGAAGAATGAGAGAAGGTTGAAGAAAGGTACTAGCCAAGGTAGAGTTGCGAAGGTTGAGGCTAGTCATGATTCGGGGATGATAGGAGAGATTAGAGCGCTATCGGAGCGCATGGAAAAGGGATTTGCTATGCAAGAGAGTCGGTTTGGAGCTATTGAACGGGATGTGAAGGTAGTGGCGGATGGATGTGACCATTGTGGTGACATGCATTATTCTGATGAGTGTCCCAATCGGGGACCCGAGGATGTGAGTTACATCCAAAATCAACAACAAGGGAGCTACCAACGCAATACCGGTTTCCAAAACCGCACTTCAGGTAATCCTACTTATAACTCTTCTTTTCCTACTAATAACTCTCGTTTTTCAGGAAATAGATGGCAAAGGGATAATTTTCAAAGTCAGCCACAACATCAAACTCAACAAGGACAAGGATCTGGATCTTCTTCTTCTAATGCCGATCCAAATGCCGAGTTGAGGGAGATGATGAAACAATTGGTAAGTAATCAGGCTGAAACTAACACTAGTATTAAGATGATTCGGGGATGATAGGAGAGATTAGAGCGCTATCGGAGCGCATGGAAAAGGGATTTGCTATGCAAGAGAGTCGGTTTGGAGTAAGTTGGCCTTAGGAATCCTTCGCCCGACTCGCATGAGTATTAGGCTAGCCGACCACTCATTTCAGTATCCCATGGGGATTGCTGAAAATATTAGAGTCAAAGTGGGTCATATTGTCTTCTTAGTTGACTTTGTTATTCTAGAGATGGAGGAGGCAAAAGCTACTTTTCTAAATGCCGAGTGTTCTGCTATCTTGCAGAACCGCATACCGCCTAAGCTTGAAGACCCAGGGAGTTTTCTGATTACTTGCTCTATTAGAACCATTATTTGTAAGGCTTTAGCCGATTTAGGTGCTAGTATCAATTTGATGCCTTATTCGGTTTGGAGTAAGTTGGCCTTAGGAATCCTTCGCCCGACTCGCATGAGTATTAGGCTAGCCGACCACTCATTTCAGTATCCCATGGGGATTGCTGAAAATATTAGAGTCAAAGTGGGTCATATTGTCTTCTTAGTTGACTTTGTTATTCTAGAGATGGAGGAGAATCCGACCGTGAAGACTCCGGTCACTCCACCAGAACCGGTTGTGGAACCCGAGGTTAAGGCTTATAAACCAAAAGTTCCATTTCCACAACGGTTCAGGAAGGCTAAACTAAAGGAACAATATAATAAGTTTGTTCAAATGATTTCTAATGTTCATATTAATGTTCCTTTAGTTGATTTGATACAGGGGATGCCTCATTATTCCAAGTTCATCAAGGAACTTGTGACGGATAAAAGAAAGATGGAGGAGGCAAAAGCTACTTTTCTAAATGCCGAGTGTTCTGCTATCTTGCAGAACCGCATACCGCCTAAGCTTGAAGACCCAGGGAGTTTTCTGATTACTTGCTCTATTAGAACCATTATTTGTAAGGCTTTAGCCGATTTAGGTGCTAGTATCAATTTGATGCCTTATTCGGTTTGGAGTAAGTTGGCCTTAGGAATCCTTCGCCCGACTCGCATGAGTATTAGGCTAGCCGACCACTCATTTCAGTATCCCATGGGGATTGCTGAAAATATTAGAGTCAAAGTGGGTCATATTGTCTTCTTAGTTGACTTTGTTATTCTAGAGATGGAGGAGAATCCGACCGTGAAGACTCCGGTCACTCCACCAGAACCGGTTGTGGAACCCGAGGTTAAGGCTTATAAACCAAAAGTTCCATTTCCACAACGGTTCAGGAAGGCTAAACTAAAGGAACAATATAATAAGTTTGTTCAAATGATTTCTAATGTTCATATTAATGTTCCTTTAGTTGATTTGATACAGGGGATGCCTCATTATTCCAAGTTCATCAAGGAACTTGTGACGGATAAAAGAAAGATGGAGGAGGCAAAAGCTACTTTTCTAAATGCCGAGTGTTCTGCTATCTTGCAGAACCGCATACCGCCTAAGCTTGAAGACCCAGGGAGTTTTCTGATTACTTGCTCTATTAGAACCATTATTTGTAAGGCTTTAGCCGATTTAGGTGCTAGTATCAATTTGATGCCTTATTCGGTTTGGAGTAAGTTGGCCTTAGGAATCCTTCGCCCGACTCGCATGAGTATTAGGCTAGCCGACCACTCATTTCAGTATCCCATGGGGATTGCTGAAAATATTAGAGTCAAAGTGGGTCATATTGTCTTCTTAGTTGACTTTGTTATTCTAGAGATGGAGGAGGCAAAAGCTACTTTTCTAAATGCCGAGTGTTCTGCTATCTTGCAGAACCGCATACCGCCTAAGCTTGAAGACCCAGGGAGTTTTCTGATTACTTGCTCTATTAGAACCATTATTTGTAAGGCTTTAGCCGATTTAGGTGCTAGTATCAATTTGATGCCTTATTCGGTTTGGAGTAAGTTGGCCTTAGGAATCCTTCGCCCGACTCGCATGAGTATTAGGCTAGCCGACCACTCATTTCAGTATCCCATGGGGATTGCTGAAAATATTAGAGTCAAAGTGGGTCATATTGTCTTCTTAGTTGACTTTGTTATTCTAGAGATGGAGGAGAATCCGACCGTGAAGACTCCGGTCACTCCACCAGAACCGGTTGTGGAACCCGAGGTTAAGGCTTATAAACCAAAAGTTCCATTTCCACAACGGTTCAGGAAGGCTAAACTAAAGGAACAATATAATAAGTTTGTTCAAATGATTTCTAATGTTCATATTAATGTTCCTTTAGTTGATTTGATACAGGGGATGCCTCATTATTCCAAGTTCATTAAGGAACTTGTGACGGATAAAAGAAAGATGGAGGAGGCAAAAGCTACTTTTCTAAATGCCGAGTGTTCTGCTATCTTGCAGAACCGCATACCGCCTAAGCTTGAAGACCCAGGGAGTTTTCTGATTACTTGCTCTATTAGAACCATTATTTGTAAGGCTTTAGCCGATTTAGGTGCTAGTATCAATTTGATGCCTTATTCGGTTTGGAGTAAGTTGGCCTTAGGAATCCTTCGCCCGACTCGCATGAGTATTAGGCTAGCCGACCACTCATTTCAGTATCCCATGGGGATTGCTGAAAATATTAGAGTCAAAGTGGGTCATATTGTCTTCTTAGTTGACTTTGTTATTTTAGAGATGGAGGAGGATGCTCAAGTACCCCTTATTCTTGGTAGACCTTTCCTAAACACCGCGGATGCTATCATCCGTGTGAAGGACAAGGAGATTTCTTTGGGAGTGGGTACCGATAGGATTGTTTTTAATGTTGAGAGGTCTATTAAGCATACTTATTCTAATGATGAGTCATGTTTCAGGATCGATGTGCTTGATGATGCTTTGTTTGCTGAGGTTATGGCACTTAGTTTAGAGGAGACACCTCCAGTGGATGAGAGCTTTGAGAGAGTGGTTGCGGATGGAAGCTCATTGGTACCTAATTCTGTTGATGTACCACCTACAGATTTGGAGCTTAAGCCATTGCCTGCCCATTTGGAATATGCTTACTTGGCAGGTAAATCCTCTCTACCAGTGGTTATCTCGTCCTCCTTATCGAGTGACGAGAAAGGACTTCTTTTGACCGTGCTTCGAGCCCATAAGCGGGCTTTTGCTTGGAAGACTACCGACATTCCAGGTATTAGTCCTAACTTTTGTCAGCACAAAATTGATTTTATCGATGATGTTAAGCCCGTTGTCCAGCGACAAAGGAGGCTAAACCCTAATATGAAAGAAGTGGTCAAGAAAGAAGTTATTAAGTTGTTAGATGCAGGGATTATTTTCCCTATTGCTGATAGTCCTTGGGTCAGCCCTGTTCATTGCGTGCCCAAAAAGGGGGGTATGACGGTTATAGAGAATGAGAATAGGGAACTTTTGGCTACTAGGACTATAACGGGTTGGCGAGTGTGTATTGACTACCGTAAGCTAAATGATGCCACCCGAAAGGATCACTTTCCATTGCCTTTCATTGATCAAATGTTGGAGAGATTAGCAGGTAACGAGTATTTTTGTTTCCTTGATGGGTTTTCCGGGTACTTTCAAATACCCATTGATCCAAAGGATCAAGAAAAGACCACTTTTACGTGCCCCTTTGGCACTTTTGCTTATCGGCGAATGCCGTTTGGTCTATGTAATGCCCCGGGCACCTTCCAAAGGTGTATGATTGCTATATTCCAGGACATGCTTGAAACCTCCATGGAGGTCTTCATGGATGATTTCTCGGTTTTTGGGGATTCATTTCGTACTTGCTTGCATAACTTAGATAAGATGTTGGAAAGGTGCGAGAGGGCACAACTTGTGTTAAATTGGGAGAAATGTCACTTCATGGTGACCGAGGGTATTGTGCTAGGTCACAAAGTATCTAAGGCCGGGATAGAGGTTGATAGGGCTAAAATTGATGTCATAGCCAAATTACCCCCGCCTTCCAATGTGAAAGGGGTAAGGAGTTTTCTTGGACATGCCGGTTTTTACCGTCGTTTCATTAAAGATTTTTCTAAGATTACTCGTCCGATGACCCACTTGTTGGAGAAGGACGTCCCTTTTGTATTTGATGATGCTTGTGTAAGTGCTTTTCAGGTGCTAAAGGAGAAGTTGACCAATTCACCTATCATGGTCGGGCCGGATTGGGAATTGCCCTTTGAATTGATGTGTGATGCTAGTGATTTTGCTGTGGGAGCCGTGTTGGGGCAAAGGGTTGATAAGCATTTCAAGCCCATATACTTTGCTAGCAAAACATTGAACCCCGCCCAGCAAAATTACACCACAACTGAGAAAGAGTTGCTTGCCGTGGTTTTTGCTTTTGATAAATTTAGATCATATCTTGTTTTAAGTAAGACCATAGTTTTTACGGACCATTCAGCCCTAAAGTACTTGTTTTCCAAACAAGATGCTAAACCCAGGCTTATCCGTTGGATCTTGTTGTTACAAGAATTTGATATTGAGATCAAGGATAAGAAAGGGGCTGAAAACTTGGCTGCTGATCATTTGAGTCGATTGGAAGATCCTCACCGTGAGGAACTTCGTGATGGGGAGATCAATGATCACTTCCCTGATGAATGTTTAATGTTTATATCTAATTCTGATAATGCTCCTTGGTTTGCTGACATTGCTAACTATTTGGTTGCAGGTGAGATACCAAATGACTTCACGCATCAACAGAAGAAGAAGCTCATCTCCGATGCCAAATACTATTTTTGGGATAGCCCATACTTATTTCGTGTTTGTGCAGATGGGATGGTGAGAAGATGTATAGCTGGAGCTGAAACTAGAGAGATTTTGGATGCTTGCCACTATGGTCCAACTGGAGGTCACTACGGTCCTTCAGTAACAGGTAAAAAGGTGTTTGATGCAGGTTTCTACTGGCCCACCATTTTCAAGGAGGCTCAAACCTTGGTGGAAACTTGTGACATTTGTCAGAGGCAAGGAAACATCACTAAGCGGGATGAGATGCCCCAACAGAGCATACAGGTATGTGAGGTTTTCGATATTTGGGGAATAGACTTCATGGGACCATTCCCACCGTCTAACAAGTTCCTTTACATTCTTGTTGCCGTTGATTACGTATCTAAGTGGGCCGAAGCCAAGGCTTTGCCCACGAATGATGCTAGGGTAGTGATTGATTTCCTTAAGCAATTGTTTTGCCGGTTTGGTTGCCCTAGAGCCTTAATTAGTGACCGAGGAACCCACTTTGCAAATAATCAATTAGCTAAGGTCATGAAAAGATATGGTGTTGTGCATTATTTCTCTACTTCCTATCATCCACAAACTAGTGGACAAGTAGAAAACACCAATAGGGCGTTGAAAAGAATTTTGGAGAAAACGGTGGGAGACAACCCTAAGGTATGGTCAAAGAAGTTGGATGACGCCTTGTGGGCATTTAGGACGGCTTACAAGACACCGATTGGCACCACGCCATACCGGTTGCTCTATGGTAAGACTTGTCATTTACCCATTGAGATAGAGCATAAGGCATATTGGGCGTTGAGAAATTTGAATCTTGATTTGATGGAAGCAAAGGAACTTAGATTGTTGCAATTGCATGAGTTGGATGAACTTCGTCTAGGTGCCTATGAGAACTCTAGACTTTACAAAGAGAGAACCAAGGTGTACCATGATAAGAGGATCCGTAGAAAGGACTTCAAGGTTGGAGCAAAGGTTTTGTTGTTCTTGTCAAAGTTTAAAATCAAGCAACCGAAGCTCACTTCTAGATGGATAGGTCCCTTTGTGATTAAGCATGTGTATCCTTCCGGTTATGTTGAGTTGTTCAAGAGAGATGGAAATGGCTCTTTCATTGTTAATGGTCATAGATTGAAGTTGTACTTGGAAGAAGAGCAAGAGGAGGGGATGATTGAGGAGGTCCCCATTTTTGAGGCCGAAACTTGAAAGGTGGTCGAGTCTAGCTAAAGACTCGTAAATAATCTTAGCGCTTCTCGGGAGGCAACCCGTGTTTTTCATTTGTTTTTATTGCATTTCATTCTTCTTTTCATTTAGTTAGATTTGATTTTGTTTTGTTAAGAAGTGCAGGTCCTGGTTGATCGTGAAACGGATTGAGGTTTGTTGTGCATTATTTCTCTACTTCCTATCATCCACAAACTAGTGGACAAGTAGAAAACACCAATAGGGCGTTGAAAAGAATTTTGGAGAAAACGGTGGGAGACAACCCTAAGGTATGGTCAAAGAAGTTGGATGACGCCTTGTGGGCATTTAGGACGGCTTACAAGACACCGATTGGCACCACGCCATACCGGTTGCTCTATGGTAAGACTTGTCATTTACCCATTGAGATAGAGCATAAGGCATATTGGGCGTTGAGAAATTTGAATCTTGATTTGATGGAAGCAAAGGAACTTAGATTGTTGCAATTGCATGAGTTGGATGAACTTCGTCTAGGTGCCTATGAGAACTCTAGACTTTACAAAGAGAGAACCAAGGTGTACCATGATAAGAGGATCCGTAGAAAGGACTTCAAGGTTGGAGCAAAGGTTTTGTTGTTCTTGTCAAAGTTTAAAATCAAGCAACCGAAGCTCACTTCTAGATGGATAGGTCCCTTTGTGATTAAGCATGTGTATCCTTCCGGTTATGTTGAGTTGTTCAAGAGAGATGGAAATGGCTCTTTCATTGTTAATGGTCATAGATTGAAGTTGTACTTGGAAGAAGAGCAAGAGGAGGGGATGATTGAGGAGGTCCCCATTTTTGAGGCCGAAACTTGAAAGGTGGTCGAGTCTAGCTAAAGACTCGTAAATAATCTTAGCGCTTCTCGGGAGGCAACCCGTGTTTTTCATTTGTTTTTATTGCATTTCATTCTTCTTTTCATTTAGTTAGATTTGATTTTGTTTTGTTAAGAAGTGCAGGTCCTGGTTGATCGTGAAACGGATTGAGGTTTGTTGTGCATTACCGAAGTTTCGTGCAGGAGAGTGCCTCACTGCGGCGCAGTGGGGGCACGATGAGCTGACTGCGACGCAGTCGATTGTTTCGGCCTATTTTGTGCAAAAACACCTCACTGCGCCGCAGTGGGGGTGGGCTGCGCCGCAGTGAGGGATTGCCTTGTCCCACTGCGCCGCAGTGGGGAAGGTAAGCGCCCACTGCGCCGCAGTGAGGGATTGCCTTGTCCCACTGCGCCGCAGTGGGGAAGGTAAGCGCCCACTGCGCCGCAGTGAGAGTGCCTCACTGCGCCGCAGTGGGGGCACGATGAGCTGACTGCGACGCAGTCGATTGTTTCGGCCTATTTTGTGCAAAAACACCTCACTGCGCCGCAGTGGGGGTGGGAGTCGTGGACTGCGCCGCAGCCATTTATCTCGGCAATTCGGGTACAAATAGCCCCACTGCGCCGCAGTGGGGAAGGTAAGCGCCCACTGCGCCGCAGTGGGCATGTCGACAGCCAGATTGAGTGCAGGTAATAAAAGGATGTAAATTTTATTTTTTTTATTTTTTATTTTTTATTTTTTATTTTAAATTTTTTTTTTTTTTCTTTTTCTCTCTAACAAAAACAACACTCCCTAACCTATTTTCACCTCTAATTCACGTCCAATCTTGCAATTTCTTTCTTCTCTCTCCTAGATTATCATCCATTTATCGTCATCATGGGTAAAGGAGTAAGTTTCTTGAACTTTTCTTTGAGTTTTCTTTTAAATCTTTGATTTTCGAATTTTTAGGTTGTAATTGTTAAATTAATTGATGGGTTTTGTGTGATATGTGTTAATTATGATAATGTGATGTTCAATTTCATGAATTTAACACTAGTTCATCCGGATTTGAGTAGAAAAGAACTAGGGTTTTGAAACAAATATTTTTGAACTGATGCTGGTTTCGCACCCCACTGCGCCGCAGTGAGGGATTGCCTTGTCCCACTGCGCCGCAGTGGGACGTTTTTCTGCCTAAATTTTTGTTGATTGTTTGATATTATTCTCGCTTTGCGTTCCTCGTTTTACTTGCTTGTTTGTCGTTATTATATGTGATTGTAGGATGCGTCTGGTGCTGACAAGAGGAAGCAACCCGATGAGGGAACATCCAGTGGGACCGCTCAGAAGAAAGGCAAGGCGGTTACGGAGGTTGAGCCGCCTGTTCTTAAGTTTTGGCCGGGTCAGTTGAATGAGAAGCACGCGTGGCTAGATTTTTCAAGGGTGAAGCAACCTCACCGCAACAATTATCTTAACGAGCTCTTTTCTATTCACAAAGAGGTGGTTTGCCCACCCAGGTATCTCCACCCCACTTCTGCTCAACATTTTGGTATTCGGGCCGATATTAATGGGTGGTTTAGAGTAGAGGCTCAAGTTGATGACAGGTTGGTTGTGAGCGATATGTGGCATAATGTGTTTAATAACAGGGAACCTGTTTATAGGGAGCTTTGTTTAGAATTTTATTCAACTTTCAAGGTAAAAAAGGACTTGAATAAGATTAAGGATATTTTTGAGGAGAGGTGTGTGCACTTTTATTGTGGAGGTATGCTTAGGAAGATTTCTGTAGCTCAGTTTGGGTATTATACTGGGATGTATACATTGGATGAGTTAAGGAATAGTGATTTCAGAAGTTTGTTGAGGCAGGGTTTATATGTGAAGCAGCCTTTTGATGGCGAGTCCCTAATGCAGTATTGGACTCGTATTACTGGTGGCGAGGTTTGGAAGACTGGTGGGTCAGGTAGCATGTCTAAGATTCGGAGTATTAAGCTTAGGATGCTCCATCGTATGGTTGTCACTTTCTTGGTTCAGCGTTCTACTCATTGGGAGAAGGTGTATCTGACAGACTTATGGTTGATGAAGTTGTTTTCTGAGGGGGCTCCAAGGCGGTTTGCATTAGCTCCCATGGTTGTGTTGGACAGGATGTGGAACCACTCCGATGCTCATCCAGCAGGTTTTGATTTCACCTCTCTTCAGTCTTTGATGGATAGGATGTATGAGGATCAGCAGTCTTTCCATTCTCGAATGGATAGTTTTCGAGAGCAGGTTGGGGGAGATTTGACTATGATGGGTTCTGGTTTAGGGAGAGTGGTTTACGACTCGCGCCGTTACCAGCCTTTGTGGGAGGCGCAGTTGAGAGGGCAGGATTTTTGCCCACCAGCTGATATTCCCGAGTACCGCCCGCCCTCCATGTTTATCCCTCATCAGCGTGTTGGTGGAGGTTTTTACTTTCCTCCCGAGCATCAGGTTGAGGAGCCTCCCCGTCATGATCCAGGAGCATTGGGACCGGATATGCCGGTCCGATTTGGTTCTTATACAGGTACTTATGCAGGTATGGACGTGACCCCGGCGGGAGCTGCTGACCCGTCTTTTGCAGAGCAGGTGGTGGGATCCTTCTTTGATTATAGTAACATCCCTGGTTACCAACATTACCCACCCCGTCCTCCACCACAGTGATGGCTTGTTTGAACACTTTCTACTTCTGTACTTTTTAAATTTTCTTTTGGTTGTTTAGTATCCATCCTGCGGGATGATGAGACATTGTATTGTCATTTGTTATTTTTCTTTTCTTTTCTTTTTAGGTTTTTATTTCTTTGAATAATTACGTAGATGCTATGATGGGTTCTGGTTTAGGGAGAGTGGTTTACGACTCGCGCCGTTACCAGCCTTTGTGGGAGGCGCAGTTGAGAGGGCAGGATTTTTGCCCACCAGCTGATATTCCCGAGTACCGCCCGCCCTCCATGTTTATCCCTCATCAGCGTGTTGGTGGAGGTTTTTACTTTCCTCCCGAGCATCAGGTTGAGGAGCCTCCCCGTCATGATCCAGGAGCATTGGGACCGGATATGCCGGTCCGATTTGGTTCTTATACAGGTACTTATGCAGGTATGGACGTGACCCCGGCGGGAGCTGCTGACCCGTCTTTTGCAGAGCAGGTGGTGGGATCCTTCTTTGATTATAGTAACATCCCTGGTTACCAACATTACCCACCCCGTCCTCCACCACAGTGATGGCTTGTTTGAACACTTTCTACTTCTGTACTTTTTAAATTTTCTTTTGGTTGTTTAGTATCCATCCTGCGGGATGATGAGACATTGTATTGTCATTTGTTATTTTTCTTTTGGTTGTTTAGTATCCATCCTGCGGGATGATGAGACATTGTATTGTACTTTTTAAATTTTCTTTTGGTTGTTTAGTATCCATCCTGCGGGATGATGAGACATTGTATTGTCATTTGTTATTTTTCTTTTCTTTTCTTTTTAGGTTTTTATTTCTTTGAATAATTACGTAGATGCTATGATGGGTTCTGGTTTAGGGAGAGTGGTTTACGACTCGCGCCGTTACCAGCCTTTGTGGGAGGCGCAGTTGAGAGGGCAGGATTTTTGCCCACCAGCTGATATTCCCGAGTACCGCCCGCCCTCCATGTTTATCCCTCATCAGCGTGTTGGTGGAGGTTTTTACTTTCCTCCCGAGCATCAGGTTGAGGAGCCTCCCCGTCATGATCCAGGAGCATTGGGACCGGATATGCCGGTCCGATTTGGTTCTTATACAGGTACTTATGCAGGTATGGACGTGACCCCGGCGGGAGCTGCTGACCCGTCTTTTGCAGAGCAGGTGGTGGGATCCTTCTTTGATTATAGTAACATCCCTGGTTACCAACATTACCCACCCCGTCCTCCACCACAGTGATGGCTTGTTTGAACACTTTCTACTTCTGTACTTTTTAAATTTTCTTTTGGTTGTTTAGTATCCATCCTGCGGGATGATGAGACATTGTATTGTCATTTGTTATTTTTCTTTTGGTTGTTTAGTATCCATCCTGCGGGATGATGAGACATTGTATTGTCATTTGTTATTTTTCTTTTGGTTGTTTAGTATCCATCCTGCGGGATGATGAGACATTGTATTGTCATTTGTTATTTTTCTTTTGGTTGTTTAGTATCCATCCTGCGGGATGATGAGACATTGTATTGTCATTTGTTATTTTTCTTTTGGTTGTTTAGTATCCATCCTGCGGGATGATGAGACATTGTATTGTCATTTGTTATTTTTCTTTTGGTTGTTTAGTATCCATCCTCGATATGGATATTGAGGGCATTGTCCATCTTAAGTGTGGGGGGAGGCAAATAGAAAAAGCCGGGTTGGTTAAAAAGTGAGAAAGTTTGAAGTTTCCTTCCTTTACTAGCATTTTGGTTATGTTTTTAAATTTTTGAGGCTATAGGTTTTGTGCAAAGACGAGAAATGAAGTGAACCCAAAATTTTGCTAATCTAGGATAGAACTTGAGATTGGTTACTTTTTGCTTTCCTTTCCTAGTGCTTGTGGCATTTCATCGTTCCAAGGGGTCATAAGCTTGTTCCGAACTTCAAATAATCTAGGTTGCTTGCGAATTGTACCTTAATAATGAACCTAATGTGAATAATAGCTTCACTTGATGATGTATTGGTAGGCACCGCTTGAGGTTTTCCATTTGAATTTTGCAACTTGTGTGCATAAAGTGCTTGAAATGTGTTTAACATGCTTGTGGTAGTTTGACTTAACATATGGTTTGCACACCGGATGTCCGGTCCTTAATTCTTATGTTATAGGTTGTGGCTCTAGTCATTATGTTTGGTCTTTATATCGGGGTGTCTGGGGTGCTTCGGCATCAAACGGGTGGCACATGCGGGGACACGCGCAAAACTTCTTTTTAATAGTCTAATGCTAATGTGGGCTTTGAGATTCGGACAAGTAAGTCCTTGGGGTGACCTCGTTTTACCTAGTCTACCTAAAGCTTCCAACTTGGGATAGATTGACTGAAAGTTCGTTACATGGGTCTCATAGAAACTCACGGGTATTAAATTATAAAACCTTTTGTTCTCGCATGTGTTTGTGTTTAGAGCATGGCCTCTGGATATGCAACCCAACCTTGAGTTATGGCGTAAGTCTCTTAACGATACTCACGTATCCGTAGCGAACCGCTGGCCTGACGCTTAGAGTACACTTTCGTATAATCACCCGATGTATGGATAGAGTTGCAATTCTAGACCGTAGGAGTATGTTTTGTCAAGGGACTCACAAGTATACCGTAATGAAAACCTAATGGAAAACCAATGGCGTGAGTGTTTAGGTGGACAAATATACCAATAATCATTGTGGAATATTGCTTATGTTGCCAATAATAATTGTGAAGCTTGCTAGTAGATTATAGCTTAGTAAGAACGAGCTTAAGGTCAATTAGAATGATAGAAATGTTAAAGAGGTGAACACAAGCATAGGGAGGATTCTAATTGTAACTGAAAGATGGTTTTGTTATAGATTAGTAGAATTTTCTGATTTCGTCTAAAACTTTGCTCATTAGTTTTTAAATGCATTTGCTTTTGGTATTCAACACCGCTTGGTTGGAATCTTCCCATATAACCATGTATCGTTTTGTGACATTTTGAATTGGGTTATTAAGATTGATAAAGTTTGATTTGCTTGAGGGCAAGCAAAGCTCAAGTGTGGGGGGATTTGATGCGACCAATTTATACATATCGCCCACATCGTTTTTGGCCATTTTATTAAAAGCTTTTAGTCGAATTTGTGTGCATTTGGCGCGTTTATGTGTTTGTTAGTGTTTTCAGGTTCTAAACAGGTTACGCGTTCATTTTGTGCAATTTCGGATGATTATTGGCCAGAAGTCATTTGTGAAGTCGAGAGTCGTTTCGAGTGGAAGAGATAGCGAGTGTCGGGATCGAAAGATGAAGGTTGTACACCAAGCATGTGACTGCGACGCAGTGGAGATGTACGTGGTCCACTGCGCCGCAGCCAAAATCCACGGCATTGTTTGGACAAACCCCCACTGCGCCGCAGTGGGGATGGCTTGATGATGACTGCGCCGCAGTCTCGAGTGGTCAGATGCATCAAGAACCTCACTGCGCCGCAGTGGGGGCAGTACACGCCCACTGCGCCGCAGTGAGGGGTCGTGCATGACTGCGCCGCAGTGGGGATGGTTGATGATGACTGCGCCGCAGTGGGGATGGCTTGATGATGACTGCGCCGCAGTGGGGATGGCTTGATGATGACTGCGCCGCAGTGGGGATGGCTTGATGATGACTGCGCCGCAGTGGGGATGGCTTGATGATGACTGCGCCGCAGTGGGGATGGCTTGATGATGACTGCGCCGCAGTGGGGATGGCTTGATGATGACTGCGCCGCAGTGGGGATGGCTTGATGATGACTGCGCCGCAGTGGGGATGGCTTGATGATGACTGCGCCGCAGTGGGGATGGCTTGATGATGACTGCGCCGCAGTGGGGATGGCTTGATGATGACTGCGCCGCAGTGGGGATGGCTTGATGATGACTGCGCCGCAGTGGGGATGGCTTGATGATGACTGCGCCGCAGTGGGGATGGCTTGATGATGACTGCGCCGCAGTGGGGATGGCTTGATGATGACTGCGCCGCAGTGGGGATGGCTTGATGATGACTGCGCCGCAGTGGGGATGGCTTGATGATGACTGCGCCGCAGTGGGGATGGCTTGATGATGACTGCGCCGCAGTGGGGATGGCTTGATGATGACTGCGCCGCAGTGGGGATGGCTTGATGATGACTGCGCCGCAGTGGGGATGGCTTGATGATGACTGCGCCGCAGTGGGGATGGCTTGATGATGACTGCGCCGCAGTGGGGATGGCTTGATGATGACTGCGCCGCAGTGGGGATGGCTTGATGATGACTGCGCCGCAGTGGGGATGGCTTGATGATGACTGCGCCGCAGTGGGGATGGCTTGATGATGACTGCGCCGCAGTGGGGATGGCTTGATGATGACTGCGCCGCAGTGGGGATGGCTTGATGATGACTGCGCCGCAGTGGGGATGGCTTGATGATGACTGCGCCGCAGTGGGGATGGCTTGATGATGACTGCGCCGCAGTGGGGATGGCTTGATGATGACTGCGCCGCAGTGGGGATGGCTTGATGATGACTGCGCCGCAGTGGGGATGGCTTGATGATGACTGCGCCGCAGTGGGGATGGCTTGATGATGACTGCGCCGCAGTGGGGATGGCTTGATGATGACTGCGCCGCAGTGGGGATGGCTTGATGATGACTGCGCCGCAGTGGGGATGGCTTGATGATGACTGCGCCGCAGTGGGGATGGCTTGATGATGACTGCGCCGCAGTGGGGATGGCTTGATGATGACTGCGCCGCAGTGGGGATGGCTTGATGATGACTGCGCCGCAGTGGGGATGGCTTGATGATGACTGCGCCGCAGTGGGGATGGCTTGATGATGACTGCGCCGCAGTGGGGATGGCTTGATGATGACTGCGCCGCAGTGGGGATGGCTTGATGATGACTGCGCCGCAGTGGGGATGGCTTGATGATGACTGCGCCGCAGTGGGGATGGCTTGATGATGACTGCGCCGCAGTGGGGATGGCTTGATGATGACTGCGCCGCAGTGGGGATGGCTTGATGATGACTGCGCCGCAGTGGGGATGGCTTGATGATGACTGCGCCGCAGTGGGGATGGCTTGATGATGACTGCGCCGCAGTGGGGATGGCTTGATGATGACTGCGCCGCAGTGGGGATGGCTTGATGATGACTGCGCCGCAGTGGGGATGGCTTGATGATGACTGCGCCGCAGTGGGGATGGCTTGATGATGACTGCGCCGCAGTGGGGATGGCTTGATGATGACTGCGCCGCAGTGGGGATGGCTTGATGATGACTGCGCCGCAGTGGGGATGGCTTGATGATGACTGCGCCGCAGTGGGGATGGCTTGATGATGACTGCGCCGCAGTGGGGATGGCTTGATGATGACTGCGCCGCAGTGGGGATGGCTTGATGATGACTGCGCCGCAGTGGGGATGGCTTGATGATGACTGCGCCGCAGTGGGGATGGCTTGATGATGACTGCGCCGCAGTGGGGATGGCTTGATGATGACTGCGCCGCAGTGGGGATGGCTTGATGATGACTGCGCCGCAGTGGGGATGGCTTGATGATGACTGCGCCGCAGTGGGGATGGCTTGATGATGACTGCGCCGCAGTGGGGATGGCTTGATGATGACTGCGCCGCAGTGGGGATGGCTTGATGATGACTGCGCCGCAGTGGGGATGGCTTGATGATGACTGCGCCGCAGTGGGGATGGCTTGATGATGACTGCGCCGCAGTGGGGATGGCTTGATGATGACTGCGCCGCAGTGGGGATGGCTTGATGATGACTGCGCCGCAGTGGGGATGGCTTGATGATGACTGCGCCGCAGTGGGGATGGCTTGATGATGACTGCGCCGCAGTGGGGATGGCTTGATGATGACTGCGCCGCAGTGGGGATGGCTTGATGATGACTGCGCCGCAGTGGGGATGGCTTGATGATGACTGCGCCGCAGTGGGGATGGCTTGATGATGACTGCGCCGCAGTGGGGATGGCTTGATGATGACTGCGCCGCAGTGGGGATGGCTTGATGATGACTGCGCCGCAGTGGGGATGGCTTGATGATGACTGCGCCGCAGTGGGGATGGCTTGATGATGACTGCGCCGCAGTGGGGATGGCTTGATGATGACTGCGCCGCAGTGGGGATGGCTTGATGATGACTGCGCCGCAGTGGGTGGCTTGATGCATGAACCTCACTGCGCCGCAGTGGGGAATCACAGCAATACCCTTTTTCCAAACCATTTTACTAAACAATTGATTCGAACCAATCCCCGTGAACGAACCTGGACTTACTTTATAACTATATTGCATACGATCGGGTCCACTGCCCGATAGTGTGTAGTAGTGAGTTTCAAGGTATTTCTAGTCTTAATTTTTAAACTCGATTTAGCACATCATTACGGCCATGTGTTCATTACCACCACCAATTAAAAAGCCTTAACAAATTAAAGCTTTCTGTAAGTCAAGTCATCTAATTATATAGTGAAATGAATTGAATATTATTTTGAGCTTTAAATGCATCGCATGATTTTTAATTCGTATGATTAGTGTATCTGTCTAATATTCCCTCATACGTATGAAAGATTCATTCAACTATATAGCATATAGATAACAACTAAAAAGTTAACATATCTGAAGATACAATCAGTCTATCTAAAACTGAAGTCTCAAATCCAAAAGTGAATTCACTCAGCACTTCAAGATGCAGCAACAAGATGAAGAATATATTACTCAAGTGTTTACAATATTGTAGCATTATGTAGTTTGGATAGAGAATGTACATAGCTGGTAGTTAGAGGGTTGAATATGTAAATGTTGTAACAAGAAGTTGTTAGAGACGGTTATTAAGTTGAAAGGGTATATAATTACCCAGATGTTGTATTATTCATTTTAAGAAATTCAATATACAAAAATTCTCTCTCAAATTCTAATTCACTCTCATGGTATCAGAGCAATGATCCTACTCCGGCGACCGGAAAACCGCCATTAATGCCGGCAATCTCTTTTTCAAATCCTTTCTAAATCTTCCCCTCTATCATCCGATTACATCATCAATCTACCCTATCCACTATTTCTTCTCAATTTCCCCAATTTTTCCCAGTTTTTTTTCAAAACCCTAATTTTCTCAAATAAATTCAATTACAATCAAATCAATAATGCCAACTGCTAATTCAGAACCAATTACTAATACATCTACTCAAGAATCAATTACTGATGTGGAATTAGTCCATCATCCATTGTACCTTCATCAAACAGATCATCCAGGACTCACTCTTATCTCCAAGAAATTAACTGGTTCAGAGAATTTTAGCTCATGGAAAAGGTCAATGCTGATTGCTCTCAGTGCAAAGAACAAGATCAAGATTGTCACTGGAGAATACAAGGAACCAGCAGCAACTTCTCCTCTCAAACCTCTATGGGAAAGGACTAATGACATGGTAATTTCTTGGATCTTGAATTCTGTTTCTGAATCAATTGGAAATAGCCTGAGTTTTATTCACACTGCTTCTGATTTGTGGAAAGAATTAAATGAACATTATGCTCAATTGGATGGACATAGAATATATCAAATAACTGCTGATATTTCACAACTTAAACAAGAAAATACTAGTATTGAAGTGTACTATCACAAACTGAAAGGATTGTGGGATGAATTAGATGCCTTAGAAGCACCCTATGCCTGTACATGTAACTGCACTTGTGAGAATGGTAAGGTCAATGGTGAAAGAGAACAAAGGAAAAGGCTAATTCAGTTCCTAATGGGATTAGATGACTCATATTCCAATATTAGGGGTCAAATTCTGCTTCAACAACCCTTACCTAATGTCCCTAAGGCATATAGTATGCTCAAACAAGAAGAAAAACAAAGGGAAGGGATTCTGCCAAAACCTTCAATCACACCTGCTACACTCTCAGCCTATATTCCATCTAAAACACCTCCAACAAACTTCAGACCCAAAACCACTTCATTTCAAACAAAATTCACTGAGAGAAAAAGTTTCTTCAAGAAAGGTGTATTCTGTGGGAAGTGTAACAGGGAAGGCCACACAAAAGATGAATGTTATCAAATTGTTGGTTATCCACCAGGCCATCCTCTACATGGAGAATTTAAGCACCCTACAACATCATTCAAAGGGAAAACTGTCAACTCCATCATCTCACATCCTAATCTCACCATACCTGCTCCCACTGCTTGTATGGACAGTCCTGTGACTAGGGCTGTCAATTTCGAACCCGAAACCCAACCCGAAAAAAACCAGGTTAGGGTTGAGTATTTTCGACCCACCAACCCGCCAACCCACCAACCTGATTTTTTTTGGGTTGGGTTCGGGTTGGGTTGTTGGGTTGTCAGGTCGACCCGCCAACCCGATATCTTTAAAATAATTGAATTATATATAATAGCTCATACTCCACATTACACTAATCCATACGCCTCATTCTCATTTTCTATATTTCTAACCTAAAGTAACTTCAAATCTGAAATAAAAGGAGGATTCAAAATTTTGTGAGATGATAAATGATGTAGAATGAGACGGTAAGTTTATTAACATTGTGTCAAGTACTAACAATACCCTCGTATTTCTTTCTTTCTTGTACCATTCGTTTTCAGCTTATATCATCAATGATAAAGCTTTATATTGGTTGATTTATTCCATTTTATATTTATATATATTTGCTTATTAGGTCACATGGGTTGGGTCATGGGTTGGCGGGTTGTGGGTCAGGGTTGAAATTTCTAACCTGAAACTTTTAGTGGGTTGGGTTAGGGTCGGAGTTTTTCAACCCACCAACCCGCCAACCCAAACCTGCCAACCCGAACCCGAACCCATTGACAGCCCTACCTGTGACTATCAATTTAGCTTCTGCAGACAATGATATGCACAACAGAATGGATCAATTGCAGAACCAGCTCAATCAACTGATACTAATGATGCAGCATATTGCACAGGGTGATGTTTCCTTTCCTGAAACCATTTACTCATTTCTGCATGTATTTATCATTATGTAGCCTCATGCATTAAAGACTTTATTGATGCTTGGATCCTTGACAGTGGTGCAACTGATCATATTTGCATCACACTTGCCCTCTTCACTCACATAACAACTTGTCCAACTCCTATAACTGTGAACGTACCCAATGGCCAACAAGTCCTTGTCACTCAAAATGGCACTGTCAAATTACAGTCAGACTTAATTCTTCATAATGTTTTCTATATTCCTAACTTTGGTTATAACCTAATTTCTGTGAGAAAACTTGCCAAATCTACCAATTCCTCAATCACCTTTACTGATGAGCACTGTTATCTGCAGGCCCATAAAGGACTGATCCCACTTTGTTCAACCTTACATGGGCTCCACATTTACACTCCTCTTTCTTCCAAGTGCAACTCCACAGTTCTCACAGCTCAATCTTCCCGCTCCTCTAAACTGTGGCATTCCAGACTTGGACATCCTTCTCCTCAAGTCTTGCAGAAAATTTCCACTATTTCTCATTTTACTTGTAATAATAATAGGGCTAATTACTTGGAAAGTCATCCAACTTGTCACAAATACCTTTTCCGGGGTCCCAACAAAAAAAAGTTTTAATGTGGGGTAAAAACCCGGCTAAAAAACGTATTAAGGGGTTTTACCGGATAACATTGCTTTTTACCCGGTTATCTGCCAAATCACCTGCCACGTCCTCATAAATTCACGTGCCCTATAAGGGCTAATTACTTGGAAAGTCATCCAACTTGTCACAAATACCTTTTCCGGGGTCCCAACAAAAAAAAGTAATACCTTTTCCGGGGTCCCAACAAAAAAAAGTTTTAATGTGGGGTATTTGAAAATTAAATTGTTACCTGCAACTTACAAAAAACCCCTTAATACGTTTTTTAGCCGGGTTTTTACCCCACATTAAAACTTTTTTTTGTTGGGACCCCGAAAAAGGTATTTGTGACAAGTTGGATGACTTTCCAAGTAATTAGCCCATAATAATACTGTACCTTGTGATGTTTGTCCTTTGTCTAAACAACAGTACCTATCTTTTCCTTTAAGTACCTCTCATGCTTCTGAATTGTTTGATCTTTTCTGTTAGGTCCAGATTTAGTCCAGATTTACTGGACTGGCTCCAGACTGGACTACTGGAACCTTATTTAGGTTTGTTAAGAAACTTGTTTTGCTGGTCTCGCTCCAGACCCGACTACTGGAGCCTCGCTGAAGATCTGACCAGAAAACGTTTCTCTACTGGACCTACTCCAGACTTGGAATCTGGAGTCCCTCTGAATATTTGTCCAGAAATAATTGAAGACTAGTGAGCATTTACTTGTATAGGTAATCTGGAGCATTCTCCAGATTAGCTCACTGAAGACTTCACCCCAGTCCAGATCTACTAAAGACATTCTGACTGAAGTCAAAGACTGAAGTCTGAAGGAAGAAGACTTAACAAATGGCGGAGTCCACTGGAAAGTCTTACCAGATCTGCACACTGGAGGATTGTTAGTGTTCTAGATCCTGCAAGTCTGAACACTAATATCGAGGATTGACTTTTGCCTTTAACACACTTTCCAAAGAACAATCCACTTGTTCTTTAACAAAGTATACGTGTGTTAAGGTGGTTGGATAAAAGGATACACTTGCACTTGATGTGACTTTATCCTTATTCCTTATCCAATACATTTAATGTTCTTGTCGGATCATTAAATGTATGCCAACCATATTTGTACGGCACAAATTCACTGGTGAATTTGTTGCCTATAAATACAAAGTCATTTCCTTGACAAAAATACTTTTAAGCATTCCTTTTGCATTTAAGTGAATTTGTCCAAATACTCTCGATCTTAAACAGGGATACTTCACAACTTTAAGTATCTCGATCCTAAAGAGTTATTTAACAAATATAGATCATATTGTAACTCATAGGTTGTTAGGATACACACTTAATTGTGTTATCTTGATTCCGCAACAACCTTGTATTTTATTTAAACATCAATAAATGAAATACCCATGAAACATACATAATGGTCCACTTTATTTGTTTATTGCTTTAAGTCTTGTATTACTTTGTTTATATATCTTGCATCTTTATTTACAAGTAATACTAGTCCAAATCTAGTGATTATTAGACTTGTTGTATTTTACACTTTCATTGGTTAACCATCTCGAAGTTAAAGGGACTCACATTTGGTATCAGAGCAGAAGGCTAATCATTGCCTAGATCTGTTCTTGATGGCTAACCAAGAAAATACACAAGGTTTTAGTCTTGGTCCCGATCCTAATGTAAATATTCATGATCAAAATGAACCACAAAATGTTAATAACACTAATCCTCCACCTCCTCCTCCTCCTCCTACTCCTGCTTCTCCACACGTGCATGTGCACTACTCAAATAATCCTGTTCCTAAATTCAGTGGGAACAGTGATGAATTTGGTACGTGGAAGGCTAGGATGGTTTTGCATGTCACTGGTATTGAGAGGAACATGATGAAGATTTTAAACGAAGGTCCTTATGTACCTACATCACCTCTCAATCCACTTCTTGATCCTTCTGGATCTAGAAGGGGAAGGGAAAAGAGGGAGGAACATTGGTCAGAAGAGGAGAGGAGATTGGTGAATCTAGACACCCTCCTTAAAAACATGATCCTCGGGGCTGTTCCAGAAACCCTCATTCCCACACTAGTTCTTTTTCCTAGTGCCAAATCCATGTGGGATGAGCTTCTTAACCAACATGAAGGAGGAGATGACACCATTGTCACCAGAAAGGTCTCCTTAAACAAGAGGTATGAGTCATTTTTTGCTCAACCTAACGAGTCTCTCACTGGTACTTACACCAGATTTATGAGTATCATAAACCAATTGAGAGGTCTTGGGGTTGAGAAGGACAAGGATATACTTCTGGAGAAATTTTGTGACATTCTACCCACCAAATGGTCTCACATGATACTTGTCTTACGACAAGGTAAAACTCTGCACACACACACTCTCTCAACTCTATATGGAGCCTTCAGGTACACTGAAGAAAATCAAGCTCAGAGAGTGGTTGCAGAACAAGATGCTTTTAACCATGCCTCCAGTACTCCTAAAGTGGTTAGTTATTCTGAACCACAAAATGTTAATAACACTAATCCTCCACCTCCTCCTCCTACTCCTGCTTCTCCACACGTGCATGTGCACTACTCAAATAATCCTGTTCCTAAATTCAGTGGGAACAGTGATGAATTTGGTACGTGGAAGGCTAGGATGGTTTTGCATGTCACTGGTATTGAGAGGAACATGATGAAGATTTTAAACGAAGGTCCTTATGTACCTACATCACCTCTCAATCCACTTCTTGATCCTTCTGGATCTAGAAGGGGAAGGGAAAAGAGGGAGGAACATTGGTCAGAAGAGGAGAGGAGATTGGTGAATCTAGACACCCTCCTTAAAAACATGATCCTCGGGGCTGTTCCAGAAACCCTCATTCCCACACTAGTTCTTTTTCCTAGTGCCAAATCCATGTGGGATGAGCTTCTTAACCAACATGAAGGAGGAGATGACACCATTGTCACCAGAAAGGTCTCCTTAAACAAGAGGTATGAGTCATTTTTTGCTCAACCTAACGAGTCTCTCACTGGTACTTACACCAGATTTATGAGTATCATAAACCAATTGAGAGGTCTTGGGGTTGAGAAGGACAAGGATATACTTCTGGAGAAATTTTGTGACATTCTACCCACCAAATGGTCTCACATGATACTTGTCTTACGACAAGGTAAAACTCTGCACACACACACTCTCTCAACTCTATATGGAGCCTTCAGGTACACTGAAGAAAATCAAGCTCAGAGAGTGGTTGCAGAACAAGATGCTTTTAACCATGCCTCCAGTACTCCTAAAGTGGTTAGTTATTCTGAACCACAAAATACAGCACTGATATCTTCTGAGAATGTATTTTCTATGAAGAAGATGGTGTCTGAACTTATGGATTCTGGAGAGTCCAGTCAAGTCTCTCCAGACTGTTGTGATGAAACTGAAGATGATGACCTTATTGCAATGATTGCTAAAACGTTTAACCGTTTCAAAGCAAGAGCAAATAAGCCATCTGGACAATTTGCATCCAGTTCTTCCACTGACAAGACCAATTTGACATGCTTTAAGTGTGGCAAAAAGGGTCATTTCATGAAAGAGTGCAGGTCCAACCAGTTTGTATCCAAGCCTGGTCCATTCTCTTCAAATAATAAGCCTGATGATAGCTATAAATTGAAATATAAAAAGCTTAAGGCCCAAATTGCTCTCATGGCACAACAAATGGAAACCAATAATAAGTGCATGATTGCAACAACTGAAGAGAAGTGGGTTCCTTCTGATGAATCATCTGCTGATGAAGAAGAGGAAAGAGATTGCTGTTACATGGCTCTGGAAGTTGATGAGCACCTGGTGAAGGAAGATGTCACATCTGGACGATGGGTGGACATAGTTATTAAAAAGGTTAGTGATTATGATAATGCAACTGACCAAGAACTAAAATTGGACATTGCTGAAGCTTTAAATTCTGATTTGATTTTTGTAGAAACTGTTAGATCTGATTGTGTAAATGGTCTAGAAACAGATTCTTCTGAAATAAATGCTTTAAAATCAAAATTAAAAGAGCTTCAAGACATTGAACTGGCATTTCAAGCCCAGGTTCTGGTAACTGAACAATTGATTCAAGAAAAGCAAGATCTTGAGATCATTTTAGAGAAAGAAAAACTGGTAATAAAGTCATGGCTAGAAACCAAAAAGCCATATGATGCTTCAGTTAAACAATTTCCTGCTCAAAAACGTGCATATTTAGATGGAAATACTAATGTTGCATCATTAATACCAGTAATCGATCGGTTACCAGAGGTGTTCAGGCCTATCACTGTTTATGATGAGCCTGCAACTCCCAAGACCAATTTAGACCCAGTTCAATCCCCAGAGGTTAAGACTGGAGAGCTCCAGATGGCTGCTCTAGTCAAAAAGGTGAAGCAGAATAGACCTTTGCCTCAGACCAATCCCCTACCAAAGCCTTTGACTGGAAAGGCTAAGGTAACATCTGAAGAAAATATTTTGTCCAGGTTAGAGAGCCAGATTCAAATTCTGACTCGTCAATCACAAAGTGTTAATGCAAGATTAAACTTTCTTGAGGGTACTTCATCTGGCCCTAGACAAAATACAAAACCTTTTGCTAAGAAAGACAAACTTATTTCTCCAGTTGAGAAAATGAAAAAGGTTTTAAAACCATCAACCCCAGTGGTCTTTTCTTCTAAGACCACTATTGAACAAAGTGAACTAGACCAGATTGCCCCAGGGACCTATAAGGGAGGGTCCAGTGAACCCATCAGTCGATGGGTTCCCAAATCTAACTGATAAATATCTGGTGTATGTGTAGGGCGATCGAAAGAAGCTTATCTGGTATCTTGACAGTGCAGCTGGCAGGACGATGACCGGATGTAAGACCCTACTGGAGGAGTTCACCATTTCTGATGGACCCTCCATCACGTTTGGAAATGATGGTTGTGGGAAGACTGAGGGATATGGTGTTCTGAACAATGGACAAGTCAAGTTCAGACGAGTTGCATTTGTGAATGGTTTGAAATATAACTTGATCAGTGTAAGTCAACTGTGTGACGATGGCTATCAAGTCTTATTCAATGTTGCTCAGGGCATCGTATTCAACAAGGACTGGAAGGTAGTGTTGATTGCTCCCAGAAAAGGGAATGTGTACGTGATGGATATGGAAAGCTCTCCTTCAGAGCAGTGTTTCTATACTCAAGCTGATGAAGACACAAACTGGTTATGGCACAAAAGGTTATCCCATTTAAACTTCAAAAACATTAACAAGTTGTCCAGAAAACAACTTGCAGATGGGATACCTTCAGTCTCCTTCAAAAAGGAAAGACCATGTCCAGGATGTGAGATGGGTAAGCAAAAGCGTACCAGTTTCAAGACCAGACAGAATTTCAGCATTACTGAACCTCTTCACATGCTTCATATGGACCTTTTTGGTCCAGTGAACCCATCAGTCGATGGGTTCCCAAATCTAACTGATAAATATCTGGTGTATGTGTAGGGCGATCGAAAGAAGCTTATCTGGTATCTTGACAGTGCAGCTGGCAGGACGATGACCGGATGTAAGACCCTACTGGAGGAGTTCACCATTTCTGATGGACCCTCCATCACGTTTGGAAATGATGGTTGTGGGAAGACTGAGGGATATGGTGTTCTGAACAATGGACAAGTCAAGTTCAGACGAGTTGCATTTGTGAATGGTTTGAAATATAACTTGATCAGTGTAAGTCAACTGTGTGACGATGGCTATCAAGTCTTATTCAATGTTGCTCAGGGCATCGTATTCAACAAGGACTGGAAGGTAGTGTTGATTGCTCCCAGAAAAGGGAATGTGTACGTGATGGATATGGAAAGCTCTCCTTCAGAGCAGTGTTTCTATACTCAAGCTGATGAAGACACAAACTGGTTATGGCACAAAAGGTTATCCCATTTAAACTTCAAAAACATTAACAAGTTGTCCAGAAAACAACTTGCAGATGGGATACCTTCAGTCTCCTTCAAAAAGGAAAGACCATGTCCAGGATGTGAGATGGGTAAGCAAAAGCGTACCAGTTTCAAGACCAGACAGAATTTCAGCATTACTGAACCTCTTCACATGCTTCATATGGACCTTTTTGGTCCAGTGAACGTTCAGACTCGTGCTGGTAAAAGATACACCCTGGTGATCATAGATGAGTTCTCCAGATATTGTTGGGTGATCTTTCTGAGGTCCAAAAGTGAAGCTGCTGCTGAAATCATCAGTCTTATCAAGCAAATTGAGCTCAAGTACAGTCGAAAAGTGTGTCAGTTAAGAAGTGACAATGGAACAGAATTCCAGAATGCAACTCTGGAGTCATTCTGTACTGACACTGGCATCTCCCAGAATTTCTCATCAGCCCGCTCTCCAGAACAAAATGGAGTTGTGGAAAGGAAAAATAGAACGCTGATAGAAGCTGCCAGGAGTATGCTTGCTGAATCTGGACTGTCTACCAGTTTCTGGGCGGAAGCAATTGCAACTGCTTGCCACACCCAGAATCGATCAGTGTACATCAAAAGACACAAAAAGACAGCCTATGAAGTCTTAAGAAATAGAAAACCAAACATTGGTTATTTTCACGTTTTTGGATGTCCAGTTTACATCCTGAACGACTCCAGTCAGCTAGGCAAATTTGATGCCAAAGCTGATGAAGGGTATTTCTTAGGCTATTCAGCCATTCGCAAGGCCTTCAGAGTCTACAACAAGAGACTGGAGAAGGTCCATGAGTCAATTCATGTAACATTTGATGAATCAAATGCCTCAATCAACAAGAAGCCAGTCCCTGACACTCCCCCAGTAACACCAATTGTCTTTTGTGAATCTGATCCTATAAACGACAAATTTGAAGATTCACCAGACACAGTTTCCAGTCATCCTGATCTGGAACCTGTTCAGAAAAAGAAACTCTCCAGTAGTACTCCATTCTATCCCTCTATTATTTTCAAACTACCCTCTGAAATTAATATTGGTTCAGATGTGCGTACTACTCCTCCAGTATCAGTATCAGTTGAGAATGTACCAGAAATGTCTTCTGGTGACCAAACTGAACCAGTACTACAAGAAATACCTTCATATGAAGAATTTCATGATGCAAATCGTGATTTAAATGAATCAGATGAAGATGTTGAAGTAGTCTATGAAGAACCTCCTCCTGAAGCAACTTCAGAGGAGACTCAACTGAATTCTTGCACTGATATTGTTGTCAGTAACAATCCTGGTCAGTACTCCAGATGGACAAAAGCTCACCCTATTGATCAGATCTTAGGTGACTCCAGTCGTGGTGTTCAGACCAGAAGAGCCTCCAGTAATCAATGCTTATACGTCAGTTTTCTATCTTTGATAGAACCTAAGAAGATTGACGAGGCTCTGGAAGATCCAAACTGGGTGACTGCTATGCAAGAAGAGCTTCACCAGTTTGAAAGGAACAAGGTATGGTATTTGGTTCCTTTCCCAGTTGGAAAGAAAGAACCAATTGGAACAAGATGGGTCTTCAGAAACAAAGTAGATGAAGATGGCCACGTAATAAGAAACAAGGCCAGACTGGTAGCACAAGGCTACTGCCAGTCAGATGTCGACTTTGATGAATCTTTTGCTCCAGTGGCTAGACTTGAAGCGATCAGAATTTTCTTAGCATTCGCTGCTAATCATCAGTTCAAGGTCTACCAGATGGACGTAAAGAGTGCTTTCTTGAATGGGAAGCTTGAAGAAGAAGTTTACGTCAGACAACCTCCAGGTTTCGTTGATGACAAGCATCCACATTGGGTATATCGTCTGGACAAAGCGCTATATGGCCTCAGACAAGCCCCACGTGCCTGGTATGATACTCTGACTAAACATTTGTTGAAAAATGGTTTTAAACGAGGTGCAATTGACAATACCTTATTCATTCTTCATGAGAAAGGTAATCTGTTAATGGTACAAATTTATGTTGATGATATAATTTTTGGGTCTACTGATGAAAACATGTGCAAGAAATTTTCTAAAATCATGTCCACTGAATATGAAATGAGTTTGATGGGTGAATTAACATATTTTCTTGGACTCCAGATTAAACAAAACAAAGATGGAATTTTTATTAATCAGGAAAAATATGTTAGAGATCTTTTAAAGAAATTCGATATGAATTCTTCACCATCTAAACCAACTCCAATTTCTGCACCACTGACACTGGACTCGGATCCAGATGGCAAACCAGTGAACACCACTGTCTATAGAGGCATGGTTGGTTCACTGATGTATTTAACGGCCAGTAGACCAGATATTATGTTTTCAACATGTTTATGTGCCAGATATCAGTCTAATCCAAAGGAATCTCATATGCTTGCTGTAAAGCGCATACTGAAGTACCTTAAAGGTGTCCCCAGTCTAGGTCTTTGGTACCCCAAAGGCTCAGGCATGGATCTAATGGGTTATTCAGATTCAGATCATGCAGGTTGTAAGATAGATAGGAAATCCACAACTGGTGGATGTCATTTCCTAGGTGGCAAACTGGTCAGCTGGACCAGTAAGAAGCAAACTTCAGTTTCATTATCCACTGCTGAAGCTGAATACGTGTCTGCAGCCAGTTGTTGTGCTCAGATACTCTGGATGAAGAACCAGTTGCTTGATTATGGTATTAAATATTCAAAAACTCCAATCTTTTGTGATAATACCAGTGCCATCGCTATCTCCAACAATCCAGTCATGCACTCCAGAACCAAACACATCGATCTAAGGTACCATTTCATTCGCGATCATATTATGAAAAACAACATTGAACTCCATTTTATTCCCACTGACAAACAACTCGCTGACATTTTTACTAAACCACTGGATGTAAAAACTTTTGAATATCTTGTTGGTGAGTTGGGAATGTTAAACCCTTAAATCTGGAACCTTGGTATTGAACGCCATTGTGTACTACTAAGGATCTTTGATTTAAAGATTCAAAAATTTATATTGATGATATAATTTTTGGGTCTACTGATGAAAACATGTGCAAGAAATTTTCTAAAATCATGTCCACTGAATATGAAATGAGTTTGATGGGTGAATTAACATATTTTCTTGGACTCCAGATTAAACAAAACAAAGATGGAATTTTTATTAATCAGGAAAAATATGTTAGAGATCTTTTAAAGAAATTCGATATGAATTCTTCACCATCTAAACCAACTCCAATTTCTGCACCACTGACACTGGACTCGGATCCAGATGGCAAACCAGTGAACACCACTGTCTATAGAGGCATGGTTGGTTCACTGATGTATTTAACGGCCAGTAGACCAGATATTATGTTTTCAACATGTTTATGTGCCAGATATCAGTCTAATCCAAAGGAATCTCATATGCTTGCTGTAAAGCGCATACTGAAGTACCTTAAAGGTGTCCCCAGTCTAGGTCTTTGGTACCCCAAAGGCTCAGGCATGGATCTAATGGGTTATTCAGATTCAGATCATGCAGGTTGTAAGATAGATAGGAAATCCACAACTGGTGGATGTCATTTCCTAGGTGGCAAACTGGTCAGCTGGACCAGTAAGAAGCAAACTTCAGTTTCATTATCCACTGCTGAAGCTGAATACGTGTCTGCAGCCAGTTGTTGTGCTCAGATACTCTGGATGAAGAACCAGTTGCTTGATTATGGTATTAAATATTCAAAAACTCCAATCTTTTGTGATAATACCAGTGCCATCGCTATCTCCAACAATCCAGTCATGCACTCCAGAACCAAACACATCGATCTAAGGTACCATTTCATTCGCGATCATATTATGAAAAACAACATTGAACTCCATTTTATTCCCACTGACAAACAACTCGCTGACATTTTTACTAAACCACTGGATGTAAAAACTTTTGAATATCTTGTTGGTGAGTTGGGAATGTTAAACCCTTAAATCTGGAACCTTGGTATTGAACGCCATTGTGTACTACTAAGGATCTTTGATTTAAAGATTCAAAAATTTATTTCTGGATCAACATTCCAGGGAAGACTTGAAAAATATTTTCTCTTAAAAATGTTTAAGTTCAGGGGGAATTAATTTTCTCACTGGACAAATTCTTCAGAAAATATTACTGGTGCTTTGTAAATATGTCCCTCTCATTTGTCTGTATTAGTTGACGTGCAAGTTTGAGGTTACCAGTCTTTCAAAAATTGGTTTTCACTGGTACTTTACTGGAGTGTCCCTCCAGTGTACCATCAGTACATGTTCACTGGACTAATCCACCAGTGATACTGGACGGTCCTGTCAACCTCCAGATGCACTGAAATATGTCATAATATTTTCAAAATACTTGATCTTTGTATGTGCCACGTAAGCAAACTTTTTCAAAGATATTTATCTTATAAATCCTACGTGGCATGTAAATTTTTCAAACGCAATGATGGTCTTTTTACTTTGGGAAAACAAAAAGTACAAGTTGTTACTGTTTTGTGGGCTGTAAACCGTCATGCATTTATGTGTGATGTGATGTAATTAATGCGGATCTCAGAACACGATCAAAAAATTGTATTTGATAATTTCAAATTAATCGTTTGAGTTCCACATTCTCAATCCTATATATACCCACTTTCACTTTCAATTTCATTTACTTCGAACATTTACTCCCAAATCTTAAAATTCCTTCATTAATTCTTTCTTCATTCATTTTCCAATCATAATACTCTCATATTAACTTCATTCATTAAATTCTTCATAAAACCTTAAATATTCATTCAATTTCATCTTTCATCTATAATCAAATGGCACCTAGACAATCAAACTCACCAAGAAATCTTCTATCTGCTGAATATGTTCCGGCTGCAGATGTCGTTAGAGCACCTCATATCACCCTTGAAGCAAAGGCTATAAGGATGAATATGAATAACTGGATGGCAAAACTCTCGCTATCCAGTGTCCATGATCCACAATCAATCATTGGGAGATTAAATACCTTTTTTCTCTCATGTCCACTATATGGTGCTTTAACAATAAATCCAGAAAAGATGTATCACGATTATTTGTGTGAATTCTGGTACACAGCCGAATATAATGAAGCGAATTCATCTATTGAATATTCTCTTGAGCAAGGGACCAGACCCTTGGCTTTTACAGTAGATTCTCTCAGAGCAGCTCTTCAATTAGGCTATCTGGATGAGAATGAGTTTGATGGGTGAATTAACATATTTTCTTGGACTCCAGATTAAACAAAACAAAGATGGAATTTTTATTAATCAGGAAAAATATGTTAGAGATCTTTTAAAGAAATTCGATATGAATTCTTCACCATCTAAACCAACTCCAATTTCTGCACCACTGACACTGGACTCGGATCCAGATGGCAAACCAGTGAACACCACTGTCTATAGAGGCATGGTTGGTTCACTGATGTATTTAACGGCCAGTAGACCAGATATTATGTTTTCAACATGTTTATGTGCCAGATATCAGTCTAATCCAAAGGAATCTCATATGCTTGCTGTAAAGCGCATACTGAAGTACCTTAAAGGTGTCCCCAGTCTAGGTCTTTGGTACCCCAAAGGCTCAGGCATGGATCTAATGGGTTATTCAGATTCAGATCATGCAGGTTGTAAGATAGATAGGAAATCCACAACTGGTGGATGTCATTTCCTAGGTGGCAAACTGGTCAGCTGGACCAGTAAGAAGCAAACTTCAGTTTCATTATCCACTGCTGAAGCTGAATACGTGTCTGCAGCCAGTTGTTGTGCTCAGATACTCTGGATGAAGAACCAGTTGCTTGATTATGGTATTAAATATTCAAAAACTCCAATCTTTTGTGATAATACCAGTGCCATCGCTATCTCCAACAATCCAGTCATGCACTCCAGAACCAAACACATCGATCTAAGGTACCATTTCATTCGCGATCATATTATGAAAAACAACATTGAACTCCATTTTATTCCCACTGACAAACAACTCGCTGACATTTTTACTAAACCACTGGATGTAAAAACTTTTGAATATCTTGTTGGTGAGTTGGGAATACCACTCCCTACTGGTATCAACTTCAGAGAGGTATGCAGATTGATGGGGCATACAGAGATAGTGGATGAGCATGGTCAGTTACTAAGAAAAGGAACAATTTATATGAGCAGACTGACGGATTCGTGGAGATATTTCTTCACACACATTGTCGAGTGCCTTGGAGGTAGTTCTGGAGGGTTAGACCAGATCAATCAAACCCACCTCCAGATTGCCTACTGTTTTGTGGTTTGGGCTAAGGGTTGATTTTGCCCAGATATTATTTGACGATCTGGTAGAGCGTTTAAAGGTAAAAGGTAGAAAGCCCTTTGTACCATACATTCGTTTTCTTTCAATCATATTTAAGAACGTTCTTGGAGCCCAGTACGACTTTGAAACCACTCATTTTTCTATGAGTGAGTACATGAGAGATCTGACCAACTTAAGGTCCAGAGATGGTGAGGTGGATATTCCTCAAGCAATGTTGTCACTTCAAAGAATAGAAGAGAATGTGGCACCAGGCAGGGTCCAAGTTGTTGAAGTACCTGCTGGTAGCGAAGATGTTGAAATTGTTGAAATGGTTCAACCTATTCGACAAGTGGCTCCAGTTGGTGGACCAGAAACTGTTGAGCTCCAGAGATGGTGAGGTGGATATTCCTCAAGCAATGTTGTCACTTCAAAGAATAGAAGAGAATGTGGCACCAGGCAGGGTCCAAGTTGTTGAAGTACCTGCTGGTAGCGAAGATGTTGAAATTGTTGAAATTGTTGAAATGGTTCAACCTATTCGACAAGTGGCTCCAGTTGGTGGACCAGAAACTGTTGAGCTTTCCAGACGACCAAGATCACATAGGCGTCTGATGAGAGGTGGAGTCCAGGTAAATCCATCAACCCATCCTGGTGATATAATGAATATAGATGGGTCTCCTATTTTTGAAGAGGAGAATATTGATTCTACTGTACAATCTGAACAGAGAGTGGACACTGAAGTCCAGGCTGTTGTACAAGATGTGGCTCAAGCTGGTGAGCAAGTTGTTCAGACTGAAGAACAAGCATCTGGCGAACAAGAAGCCCAGATTGATCTCAATGTTGATGTTGGTGAACAAGTTGATATTGCTGGTGCATCGTTTTGGGATGAGGCTGACTCTCCTATGTCTGGAGGTCAGAATTTTGATGTAAATATGGACTTTTTGGGTGAAGAAAATGTACAAATTGAAATTTCACCAGAAATGCCACCACCTCCTCCAGAAACCGAAATGCCAACACCTCCACCAGAAATACCAACTCCTACACCAGAAATGCCACCACCTCCTCCAGAAACCGAAATGCCAACACCTCCACCAGAAATACCAACTCCTACACCAGAAATGCCACCACCTCCTCCAGAAACCGAAATGCCAACACCTCCACCAGAAATACCAACTCCTACACCAGAAATGCCACCACCTCCTCCAGAAACCGAAATGCCAACACCTCCACCAGAAATACCAACTCCTACACCAGAAATGCCACCACCTCCTCCAGAAACCGAAATGCCAACACCTCCACCAGAAATACCAACTCCTACACCAGAAATGCCACCACCTCCTCCAGAAACCGAAATGCCAACACCTCCACCAGAAATACCAACTCCTACACCAGAAATGCCACCACCTCCTCCAGAAACCGAAATGCCAACACCTCCACCAGAAATACCAACTCCTACACCAGAAATGCCACCACCTCCTCCAGAAACCGAAATGCCAACACCTCCACCAGAAATACCAACTCCTACACCAGAAATGCCACCACCTCCTCCAGAAACCGAAATGCCAACACCTCCACCAGAAATACCAACTCCTACACCAGAAATGCCACCACCTCCTCCAGAAACCGAAATGCCAACACCTCCACCAGAAATACCAACTCCTACACCAGAAATGCCACCACCTCCTCCAGAAACCGAAATGCCAACACCTCCACCAGAAATACCAACTCCTACACCAGAAATGCCACCACCTCCTCCAGAAACCGAAATGCCAACACCTCCACCAGAAATACCAACTCCTACACCAGAAATGCCACCACCTCCTCCAGAAACCGAAATGCCAACACCTCCACCAGAAATACCAACTCCTACACCAGAAATGCCACCACCTCCTCCAGAAACCGAAATGCCAACACCTCCACCAGAAATACCAACTCCTACACCAGAAATGCCACCACCTCCTCCAGAAACCGAAATGCCAACACCTCCACCAGAAATACCAACTCCTACACCAGAAATGCCACCACCTCCTCCAGAAACCGAAATGCCAACACCTCCACCAGAAATACCAACTCCTACACCAGAAATGCCACCACCTCCTCCAGAAACCGAAATGCCAACACCTCCACCAGAAATACCAACTCCTACACCAGAAATGCCACCACCTCCTCCAGAAACCGAAATGCCAACACCTCCACCAGAAATACCAACTCCTACACCAGAAATGCCACCACCTCCTCCAGAAACCGAAATGCCAACACCTCCACCAGAAATACCAACTCCTACACCAGAAATGCCACCACCTCCTCCAGAAACCGAAATGCCAACACCTCCACCAGAAATACCAACTCCTACACCAGAAATGCCACCACCTCCTCCAGAAACCGAAATGCCAACACCTCCACCAGAAATACCAACTCCTACACCAGAAATGCCACCACCTCCTCCAGAAACCGAAATGCCAACACCTCCACCAGAAATACCAACTCCTACACCAGAAATGCCACCACCTCCTCCAGAAACCGAAATGCCAACACCTCCACCAGAAATACCAACTCCTACACCAGAAATGCCACCACCTCCTCCAGAAACCGAAATGCCAACACCTCCACCAGAAATACCAACTCCTACACCAGAAATGCCACCACCTCCTCCAGAAACCGAAATGCCAACACCTCCACCAGAAATACCAACTCCTACACCAGAAATGCCACCACCTCCTCCAGAAACCGAAATGCCAACACCTCCACCAGAAATACCAACTCCTACACCAGAAATGCCACCACCTCCTCCAGAAACCGAAATGCCAACACCTCCACCAGAAATACCAACTCCTACACCAGAAATGCCACCACCTCCTCCAGAAACCGAAATGCCAACACCTCCACCAGAAATACCAACTCCTACACCAGAAATGCCACCACCTCCTCCAGAAACCGAAATGCCAACACCTCCACCAGAAATACCAACTCCTACACCAGAAATGCCACCACCTCCTCCAGAAACCGAAATGCCAACACCTCCACCAGAAATACCAACTCCTACACCAGAAATGCCACCACCTCCTCCAGAAACCGAAATGCCAACACCTCCACCAGAAATACCAACTCCTACACCAGAAATGCCACCACCTCCTCCAGAAACCGAAATGCCAACACCTCCACCAGAAATACCAACTCCTACACCAGAAATGCCACCACCTCCTCCAGAAACCGAAATGCCAACACCTCCACCAGAAATACCAACTCCTACACCAGAAATGCCACCACCTCCTCCAGAAACCGAAATGCCAACACCTCCACCAGAAATACCAACTCCTACACCAGAAATGCCACCACCTCCTCCAGAAACCGAAATGCCAACACCTCCACCAGAAATACCAACTCCTACACCAGAAATGCCACCACCTCCTCCAGAAACCGAAATGCCAACACCTCCACCAGAAATACCAACTCCTACACCAGAAATGCCACCACCTCCTCCAGAAACCGAAATGCCAACACCTCCACCAGAAATACCAACTCCTACACCAGAAATGCCACCACCTCCTCCAGAAACCGAAATGCCAACACCTCCACCAGAAATACCAACTCCTACACCAGAAATGCCACCACTGAACCAGAGTGTAGTTGTTCGCACTATCAGTGAAGAATGTACAAGAAGGTTCAGAAACGATATGCTAAAGGAATTATGTGAAGAAGTTTCTGGAACCATTCTTCGTAGTATTTATGATGGGGTGTTACCTCAAGTGGAAAAGCTCCTGGATGAGAAGTTGCCACAACACTTGCTTTCATCTGTTGATAATGTTCAGAAAGAAGTGCTGGCAATCAAGACTGGTATGACTGCTTCCTTGCCAGAACAAGGAAGAACCTTTGGTTCACTGGACAGGCACATGATGGAAGAATTGTGGAATGATCTGAAGTCCAGGACTAGAGATCAATCCAAGGGGGAAAAATTGTCAATTCCATCATCTGGTGTCCAAGAAAGTTTAAGGAAGAGAAAAGAAGAGGTTGTAAGGGCAGTCGCTACTGAAAGCGTTGTTCAGAGAAGACAAGTGACTGGTACTGATGCCAGTGAGCCCCAATTTGAATCCTTCCCAGATATCCAAACTACACTGAAGGCTGTGAAAGGAAAAGAAAAAGTGGTGTCTGGTGAAGAAGAAGAACAAATTGAAGATGCTGATGATGAAACTGCCAGAAAGTTAGAACAACAATGCATCATGATCGAGATCTTCAAGAAAAATCAAAGAGAAGAACTGCTGGCCCATCATAGGGATATGGCTACTCATGGGACTCTGGACTCATACAATGCTGGAAGGTTAGGCATCAATATTGAAGTGTTCAAGAGGATGAAAGAGGATCCCAGAGTTCATCAGTGTCTAGATGCATTGAACGATGTTCATGTACGCTCGTTCTACGCTGAAGAAGAGCAGGTATATGACTCGTTAATTTATGGTGTTTCTATTCCAGAGTTGATAAGGCAGAGAAAGGAGGAACTGGTGAGCCTCCAGAGAAAGATAAGAAAAAATGCTGCTGCTCTGGAAGTAGAGTACAGGAAGAGATTGACTGGTCTGCCGAAGCTTACTGCCAAACAACTTAAGGCAATAAAGGATGCTGATGTGAGCACGTTCATTCCCCTGGATACCACTCTGAAAATAAATCAACAACACCAGTCCACTGAAGGACAACAGAGTGGTGTATCCAAGGATACTGAATACATGGTCCAGATAGCAAAGCAAAAGGCAACTTATGAACAAATGATGAATTTCAGGGCCAATGCAAGAAAGATTGTAAATGCTGAAATCAAACTGGCTGAAAATCATCAAGGAATGACCAGATTCAATGTAAAGTTGACCAGGGAGGGTAACTTTACAGATGAAAGGAAAAGAAAAAGTGGTGTCTGGTGAAGAAGAAGAACAAATTGAAGATGCTGATGATGAAACTGCCAGAAAGTTAGAACAACAATGCATCATGATCGAGATCTTCAAGAAAAATCAAAGAGAAGAACTGCTGGCCCATCATAGGGATATGGCTACTCATGGGACTCTGGACTCATACAATGCTGGAAGGTTAGGCATCAATATTGAAGTGTTCAAGAGGATGAAAGAGGATCCCAGAGTTCATCAGTGTCTAGATGCATTGAACGATGTTCATGTACGCTCGTTCTACGCTGAAGAAGAGCAGGTATATGACTCGTTAATTTATGGTGTTTCTATTCCAGAGTTGATAAGGCAGAGAAAGGAGGAACTGGTGAGCCTCCAGAGAAAGATAAGAAAAAATGCTGCTGCTCTGGAAGTAGAGTACAGGAAGAGATTGACTGGTCTGCCGAAGCTTACTGCCAAACAACTTAAGGCAATAAAGGATGCTGATGTGAGCACGTTCATTCCCCTGGATACCACTCTGAAAATAAATCAACAACACCAGTCCACTGAAGGACAACAGAGTGGTGTATCCAAGGATACTGAATACATGGTCCAGATAGCAAAGCAAAAGGCTAAATATGATGAAATGATGAATTTCAGGGCCAATGCAAGAAAGATTGTAAATGCTGAAATCAAACTGGCTGAAAATCATCAAGGAATGACCAGATTTAGTCTAAGTTAGAACTTAAAAGATGAAACTGAAAACACTCATGATCTATAAAGTGTTTTCCAGTAACTTAGATTTTTTAGACTTAAATCGACCAAGTGTTTTCCAGTAACTTAGATTTTTTGACTTAAATCTATAAAGTGTTTACCAGTAACTTAGATTTTTTAGACTTAAATCTATAAAGTGTTTACCAGTAACTTAGATTTTTTAGACTTAAATCTATAAAGTGTTTACCAGTAACTTAGATTTTTTAGACTTAAATCTATAAAGTGTTTACCAGTAACTTAGATTTTTTAGACTTAAATCTATAAAGTGTTTACCAGTAACTTAGATTTTTTAGACTTAAATCTATAAAGTGTTTTCCAGTAACTTAGATTTTTTAGACTTAAATCGACCAAGTGTTTTCCAGACATACAAATTTGTATATCTATAAGTCTGAAAACACTTGCATTATTTCTAAACAAATAGGGGGAATTTGTTAGGTCCAGATTTAGTCCAGATTTACTGGACTGGCTCCAGACTGGACTACTGGAACCTTATTTAGGTTTGTTAAGAAACTTGTTTTGCTGGTCTCGCTCCAGACCCGACTACTGGAGCCTCACTGAAGACTTCACCCCAGTCCAGATCTACTCTACTGAAGACATTCTGACTGAAGTCAAAGACTGAAGTCTGAAGGAAGAAGACTTAACAAATGGCGGAGTCCACTGGAAAGTCTTACCAGATCTGCACACTGGAGGATTGTTAGTGTTCTAGATCCTGCAAGTCTGAACACTAATATCGAGGATTGACTTTTGCCTTTAACACACTTTCCAAAGAACAATCCACTTGTTCTTTAACAAAGTATACGTGTGTTAAGGTGGTTGGATAAAAGGATACACTTGCACTTGATGTGACTTTATCCTTATTCCTTATCCAATACATTTAATGTTCTTGTCGGATCATTAAATGTATGCCAACCATATTTGTACGGCACAAATTCACTGGTGAATTTGTTGCCTATAAATACAAAGTCATTTCCTTGACAAAAATACTTTTAAGCATTCCTTTTGCATTTAAGTGAATTTGTCCAAATACTCTCGATCTTAAACAGGGATACTTCACAACTTTAAGTATCTCGATCCTAAAGAGCTATTTGACAAATATAGATCATATTGTAACTCATAGGTTGTTAGGATACACACTTAATTGTGTTATCTTGATTCCGCAACAACCTTGTATTTTATTTAAACATCAATAAATGAAATACCCATGAAACATACATAATGGTCCACTTTATTTGTTTATTGCTTTAAGTCTTGTATTACTTTGTTTATATATCTTGCATCTTTATTTACAAGTAATACTAGTCCAAATCTAGTGATTATTAGACTTGTTGTATTTTACACTTTCATTGGTTAACCATCTCGAAGTTAAAGGGACTCACATGTTATATGGATATTTGGACCTACAAACATCCTACCATCAATAAATGAAATACCCATGAAACATACATAATGGTCCACTTTATTTGTTTATTGCTTTAAGTCTTGTATTACTTTGTTTATATATCTTGCATCTTTATTTACAAGTAATACTAGTCCAAATCTAGTGATTATTAGACTTGTTGTATTTTACACTTTCATTGGTTAACCATCTCGAAGTTAAAGGGACTCACATGTTCATATGGATATTTGGACTACAAACATCCTACATCAATAAATGAAATACCCATGAAACATACATAATGGTCCACTTTATTTGTTTATTGCTTTAAGTCTTGTATTACTTTGTTTATATATCTTGCATCTTTATTTACAAGTAATACTAGTCCAAATCTAGTGATTATTAGACTTGTTGTATTTTACACTTTCATTGGTTAACCATCTCGAAGTTAAAGGGACTCACATGTTCATATGGATATTTGGGACCCTACAAACATCTACATCAATAAATGAAATACCCATGAAACATACATAATGGTCCACTTTATTTGTTTATTGCTTTAAGTCTTGTATTACTTTGTTTATATATCTTGCATCTTTATTTACAAGTAATACTAGTCCAAATCTAGTGATTATTAGACTTGTTGTATTTTACACTTTCATTGGTTAACCATCTCGAAGTTAAAGGGACTCACATGCTCATATGGATATTTGGGACCCTACAAACATCAACATCAATAAATGAAATACCCATGAAACATACATAATGGTCCACTTTATTTGTTTATTGCTTTAAGTCTTGTATTACTTTGTTTATATATCTTGCATCTTTATTTACAAGTAATACTAGTCCAATCTAGTGATTATTAGACTTGTTGTATTTTACACTTTCATTGGTTAACCATCTCGAAGTTAAAGGGACTCACATGTTCATATGATATTTGGGGACCCTACAAACATCCTACCATCAATAAATGAAATACCCATGAAACATACATAATGGTCCACTTTATTTGTTTATTGCTTTAAGTCTTGTATTACTTTGTTTATATATCTTGCATCTTTATTTACAAGTAATACTAGTCCAATCTAGTGATTATTAGACTTGTTGTATTTTACACTTTCATTGGTTAACCATCTCGAAGTTAAAGGGACTCACATTTCATATGGATATTTGGACCCTACAAACATCCTACCATCAATAAATGAAATACCCATGAAACATACATAATGGTCCACTTTATTTGTTTATTGCTTTAAGTCTTGTATTACTTTGTTTATATATCTTGCATCTTTATTTACAAGTAATACTAGTCCAATCTAGTGATTATTAGACTTGTTGTATTTTACACTTTCATTGGTTAACCATCTCGAAGTTAAAGGGACTCACATGTTCATATGGATATTTGGGACCCTTTAAACATCATCAATAAATGAAATACCCATGAAACATACATAATGGTCCACTTTATTTGTTTATTGCTTTAAGTCTTGTATTACTTTGTTTATATATCTTGCATCTTTATTTACAAGTAATACTAGTCCAATCTAGTGATTATTAGACTTGTTGTATTTTACACTTTCATTGGTTAACCATCTCGAAGTTAAAGGGACTCACATGTTCATATGGATATTTGGGACCCTACAAACATTACATCAATAAATGAAATACCCATGAAACATACATAATGGTCCACTTTATTTGTTTATTGCTTTAAGTCTTGTATTACTTTGTTTATATATCTTGCATCTTTATTTACAAGTAATACTAGTCCAATCTAGTGATTATTAGACTTGTTGTATTTTACACTTTCATTGGTTAACCATCTCGAAGTTAAAGGGACTCACATTTGGTATGGATATTTGGACCCTTTAAACATCATCAATAAATGAAATACCCATGAAACATACATAATGGTCCACTTTATTTGTTTATTGCTTTAAGTCTTGTATTACTTTGTTTATATATCTTGCATCTTTATTTACAAGTAATACTAGTCCAATCTAGTGATTATTAGACTTGTTGTATTTTACACTTTCATTGGTTAACCATCTCGAAGTTAAAGGGACTCACATGTTCATATGGAATTTGGGACCACTCAAACACTCATTGATTCAGTAAAAGACCAACTACACAACAAATTCAGCATTAAAGCTCTTGGTCCTTGATATGTCGTATTTTATACACATTTCCCACAATGTATTTAGTCACTTTTGCATGATTTGTGAGTCGTTTTTGTATACATTTGGTGCGTTTATGGTGTTTGTTAGTGTTTCAGGTTACTGACAGGTACTTGAACGTATTTCTGGAAGAAACAACATTTTTGAGGCAAAAGAAGTGCTTACGGAAGTTTTTCGAGGCACGTGGATGAAGTTTGAGCCAAGTCTATGAAAGTCAACTGAAGAAGAACCTCATTGCGCCGCAACACAACAAACAGAAATTCAGGTTGCGCCGCAACTAACCTAGTTGCGCCGCAATGCCTTCAGATTCCAGCCAGCCATGAGTCAACACAAGTCAAAAGTCAACTATGGTCAAAGCCCATTGCGCCGCAACTACCTAATTGCGCCGCAATAGGGGTCGAATTCTGAAAAGATTTTAGGGAAACTATAAAAGGTTCGCAAAAACATTCTTTAACCTATCTTTCACTTTCCCAGCCGATTTTAAGGTTCTTCAAGGCTATTTTCATCAGATTTATCATCTTTGAAGATCCTCATTACGATTGGACGATTTTTGTTCATTGCTTTCGATTTCTTGTATTCGGTAACAATGAATTCTACTATTTTGATTTGTTATTCTTATTTCAATATGAGTAGCTAATCACTTTATCATCCATCTTGATGAAGTGAAACAATATGTAAGGATTGCACTATTTTATTAATTCAAAAGTTGATTTCAATTACCGTTGTGTCGAGATCTTGATGAATTGATTCTTTATTAATTATTTTTGTGATGTTGGTGATATATATGTTCTTCGTTAGTGGTACTAGTCGAATATATATGTGATTTCAATTAATTATCTTTAATAAATTGTCACTAGTTCATGGTATGATAGTGAATATCATTTTAATAAAAGGAATCATTTTGTCAACGTGTTGAATAACGGTTGGTGGTACCACGTTGTCTTCACATAGATACAATTGTTAATTTGATAGTCAAACAAACTAGTTGGTTAGGGAAATTGTTTTAAGCATTTGTTGTAACACCCGTCGTTTAAAAACATGGGTTTTCAAAAACTTTCACCTAACGGTGTCAAATTGCGGAAAAAAAGACTTTAAAAGTCAAAACCGATAAAAACTGTTCGGTTTCTACGTTTAGTTGGTGTTACATGCAATACCATCAAATAGTTTAAGATGAAAACCCAACGGTTGCCCAACACAAAACAACCGTTCAACAATACTACATAAATTCGACATCAAGTACGAAATGTAAATAAATGTCTAAAGAGACAATCGTCTATGGGTAGCTAAGTCCTCCTGCATGCATCTACCCAACTCTCACTCTTATTCCTGCATCAACTAGTCCTTCAAGCTAAACCTGAGGGAACAACCACATTTAAGAAACAAGTGTTAGCTAACGAATTAGCTAAGTAAGATATCACTATGTTATTAAAGCATTTGTCCAATTAAAACAATCTTCATTATTAGACAAGTTTATTTAGGCACAACACACATCACACGTTCACACATAACTGCATATCAACTTCATATCAATTAGGGCGAATCCCCTAAAAGTGCCTATCCTTCATTTTATTCACACATCATCACACATATCTTCGTTAACTGCATATAAGTGTAACATAAGTCACACCCGACTAGATGCTTCACCAAAAGGCGAGTCACACTTCGTCGTTAAGGAATGGCAAGCCAATCCAAGAGTAATCCGTATGTGGAGGTTGGTCAAACCCCTCGTATTACTCGCCCTGCATTATAAAGACCATGTTGCAAGGAGCCACCCAAGCAACAACTACGTCAACGCACTCGTCCGGCTAAGACTAGTACGGGTTAAGCTTAACACTTTCCATGCATCATATTTACGAGCTCGATTTCACACATATTCCTAAACCGTCACACACATATGGTCTAGGTAACACACATTCCTAGACATCCACACACTTTATCTTCATTACGTTTGGATCCTTAGACGTGCAAGTGACATGGCAACCTACTAAGTCTAGTGAGCTAGGTGTACAAGCCATGTAAGCATGCATATATCACACATCAATTTCATTTCTACATTTCATGCATAAAGAGATACTTCGCAATACTACATAAACTGCATAACAATACACTACATTAAGCAATACTTCATTTCACTACATTAGGGACTGCATTTCAGGTCTCATGGTCAACTACATAACCCATAATACCTCCCGTGTAACCCCATATGCCCACATGCAATATAAATATACCAAATGGAAGTATTTATGATTTGAAACCGGCTTTTCATTGAATCCCCCAACGTGTCAAAGTAGTGTATCTTACCTCGGCGTAGTCCACAACAATCACAACTAGTCACTGTGTAAAGCAACTATGCTCGTCTACCTATAATTAGTAAACGATTATTAGACAAGCTACATACTCACGTAATTAAGGCCAATAACTAGACCCACACACATTAACGACTCACTTTAGTTTCAGGTCTATTCTACATGACAAACGACGTTACGGTTCAAAACTAACTTTTCTGAAAACTGGTGAGTTGCGCCGCAACATAGGAGTTGCGCCGCAGCTCAAGCCTCCAGTTGCGCCGCAACACCTTATGTTGCGCCGCAACTAGGAGTTGCGCCGCAACTCGAGGCGATTCTGCACAAGGTCGATCGATTACATCCCAACCAGATCCAAAAACCTCTAAATCAATGACATGACTTTCATACATCAAAAATCCTTCATATTAAAATCATTACAAAGCATTTCAACCATTACTTACACCATATATGACTTTAATCCATCAAAACCACCATTAATCTTCGTTAAACAATTCCCCCATATTCCAAAAATTATTCCTAATGACTCATATAACCAAAAGGACCAGAAATCAAGGAAATATTACCTTCTATACACGAAGATCACACTAGAGATGCAAAACACTTGATTAAACGCACCAGATTCACACGTTGGAAGGCTTTTCGGCTTGCAATTTGATGGAGGAATGCTATGGGGAGGTTAGGGCTTGTTTAGGGGATGAATTTTCTGCAAATGACAACCTAATGACACCCCTTGACTCCCTAAACCCGTTTTTGACTTTGCACACATGTCAAAACTATCCCCTAGGCTTCCTAATGCTTCATTATTGGTCACAAACTACTTTAATGACCATATACAACATTAATCCTTCATTAAAGGTCACTACATATACATTAATCTTCATATTTCACACATTTATACTACATTAACATTTAGGCTTTCAAACCTCACACATATCACACAATAACTACATATAAGCATTAAATCTAAAATAGACTTAACGACACACACAATATTGACTTAACGACATTAGTCAACTGGTAAAGAAAAGTTTGGGATGTTACATTGGTGGTACCGGCTTTTACAAAGGAACTAACTAATTAGGTGATTGAAATGATTTTACAAACGTTGGTGGTACCAGTTTGTGTCTTAATTTTGTCACGATTATCTTTTTCAACTCAATTGAATTTGAACTTCATTTATGTGCAATCTGAATATGTTGTGGAGCGGATTTGAGATGGATGACCTTTTAAATTATTGTTTCTAAAACAAACTCTTTTCGATTAATCCCGAGGGATTACTAACAAATTTACTAACTTTTGCAAAGTGACAATTCGGTCAAAAAACCCTCTTTTACTTGAACTACTATACTGCATGCGATCAGGTTCACTGCCTGTGAGTGTGTTGTAGTCAGTCTTTTTGGTGATTTGTGTTTATAAATTTTATTACTCGATTTCACACATCAGTCTATCTTGGTATTGAGTTCCTTAGAAATTCAACTGGTTTGGCCTTGAGTCAAAGAAAATATGCACTTGATCTGCTCAATCATGCTCAAGTCACAAACCTCAAACCTACTAACACCCCCATTGATCCCTCTGTCAAGCTTACTTCTACTTCTGGAGATCCTTTACCTGATTCCACTCTGTACAGAGCCTTAGTGGGAAAACTGATATACCTCACCATTACAAGGCCAGATTTGGCTTTTGCTGCCCAATACCTGAGTCAGTTCTCCCATTCACCAATAACCGCACATATGAATGCCTTATTCAGGGTTTTGAGATACATTAAACTCAACCCTGGTCAAGGACTTTTCTTCCCTGCATACAACAATCTAGTGTTGACAAATTTTTGTGATAGTGATTGGGCTGCTTGTCAAATATCTAGAAGATCTGTATCTGGCTATGCAATATTTCTTGGCACCAGTCTTATCTCTTGGCAATCAAAGAAGCAATCAGTAGTATCCAGATCCTCCATTGAAGCTGAATACAGAGCCCTTGCTGACAGCACTTGTAAAATTACTTGGTTAACATGCCTTTTGAAGGATCTTGGAGTCCATATTCCCACACCAATAGTCATGCTCTGTGACAATGCTTCTACCATTGCCTTGGATTCAATTAGCCCTCAATTGAAGGATTTTGTCAGGGAAAAGATTAAATCTGGTCAGATTAGCCTTCAATTTATCTCAACAAAATTACAGGTTGCTGATATTCTGATCAAAGGTCTTCCTAAGGCTCTGCACTATAACTACCTATCCAAGTTGAGCTGTTGTAACCCTTACCACCTATCAACTTGCGGGGGGGATGAAGATACAATCAGTCTATCTAAAACTGAAGTCTCAAATCCAAAAGTGAATTCACTCAGCACTTCAAGATGCAGCAACAAGATGAAGAATATATTACTCAAGTGTTTACAATATTGTAGCATTATGTAGTTTGGATAGAGAATGTACATAGCTGGTAGTTAGAGGGTTGAATATGTAAATGTTGTAACAAGAAGTTGTTAGAGACGGTTATTAAGTTGAAAGGGTATATAATTACCCAGATGTTGTATTATTCATTTTAAGAAATTCAATATACAAAAATTCTCTCTCAAATTCTAATTCAATCTCAATATCACGGTTATCACCCGTATTAGAAAGTGGTACCCATTTTTAGTTTGTTGGATCTTGGGATCAGCACCCACTTTTGTTGGTTCTCGGGATCAATACGGTCGTTATCGAAACATGTTACGAGAAAAAATGGTACCGAATTCCATTTGAGATTGGGATGAATACAATGTTTTAGTGATTTTCAAGAAAATACTATCAATATCGAAACTGGTACAGGACGGTAACAGTTCTGCGTCCATCCTCAACTCGTATGATATATACATATATACATAGGGAAAAGATAAAATGAGTCCAACTTATTTTGAGTCCAATTTGAGTCCATTGATTTTCTTCCATCTCCTCAAATTCCAACCACCTCCTACCACCACCACCATCATCTCCGACCACCACCATGATTTTCCGGCGACGGCGACCACCGCCACCACGACTTACACATGTGTAAGTTAACTTACACATGTGTAAGTTACATGGACCCTTTTTGGACTCAAATTAAGCTGGACTCAATTTATCCCACCCCTATATATATATATATATATCATCAAATTATCTTTCCCCATATATATATATATATATAGGGAAAAGATAAAATGAGTCCAACTTATTTTGAGTCCAATTTGAGTCCATTGATTTTCTTCCATCTCCTCAAATTCCAACCACCTCCTACCACCACCACCACCATGATTTTCCGGCGACGGCGACCACCGCCACCACGACTTACACATGTGTAAGTTAACTTACACATGTGTAAGTTACATGGACCCTTTTTGGACTCAAATTAAGCTGGACTCAATTTATCCCACCCCTATATATATATATATATATCATCAAATTATCTTTCCCCTATATATATATATATAGGGGAAAGATAATTTGAGGATGGGGTAAAAAGAAAGTACCAGGGGACTGATCTGGGCCGTCCGATCAAGCATTTTGATGGCTCAGATCAAGCATCTTCCTCCTCCTTCTTCCTTCTTCTCCGGCGAGACAACAGCCGCCGCCACCACCTCCTTCTCGGGCGACTGTCACCACCTCCTCCTTCTTCCTTCTTCTCCGGCGAGATAACCACCGCCACCACCATCATCTCCGATCACCCCAACCACGGCGCCGGCGCCGGCAGCAAGGGTGGAGCCCGTACCGTATCAAACCGCCACCATCTATTGGATCGCCGCCCATCAAATCCATACGATTCCCATATGCGTCCGGTGACAACCACTTTAGAACGGATGAGGGCAACGCCCGTACCGTATCCACCGGAAAACGAAACTGATGATTGCCGGAGATGTCGCCGGAGGTGGTGGCGGTGGTTGTCTCGCCGGAGAAGAAGGAAGAAGGAGGAGGTGGTGACGGTCGCCGGAGAAGGAGGTGGTGGCGGCGGCTGTTGTCTCGCCGGAGAAGAAGGAAGAAGGAGGAGGAAGATGCTTGATCTGAGCCTTGATCGGACGGTCGAGATTGATCCCCTTGTACTTTTTTGATTGCTTGTTCCTTATTTAACCCACCCCTATATATATATATATACATTTATGAAGTAGTGTTTTAAAATATTGTACTTATTGAGTCATTGTCTCATTCCATGGGTTTTTCACCCAAAAACTGATTTAATAAATCTGCATCAAATGTAGAAAAAACTTGAATAAGTAGCGCTCATCTTTTTTGGCATCATTCAAAAAGATGTACACTGACTTTCAACTATTTGACGTTTTATACTCTCAACAATTTCTTTTTCAAAGTTACCCCTCCGTCACTTTTTCCTTAATGTTTACGTTGATCAAACTAAAAGACTTGTTTGGTCTATCATAAATAATCTAAATAGTGATGATATCATCATAACATTATCTATGCTTTCTTCTTTCTTCCGTGTTTCTTAATTATGCTCCACTTGACCTATATATATATGTGGGTCGACTTTTGAATCGTGTCCTCGTCACATATAGTAACTTATTTACTGCGTGTAACAACTGGATATATATAGCATATTCACATTTCATGAAACTACTAACACATGATATTGAATAATGGTGTGTGCAATGAAAATAAATATACATAAGTACCACATGAAACTACCTAAAGGAGTATGAACATAAACAATCGAAGGGTTGCTTTCTAAGCAATTAAAAAAAGGGTTAAGTGCACGGAAATGTAATCAACTAAGGCCGAAAAGTTATTGTGTGCATGAACTTACAAAAGGTTTATTGTATACATGAACCCTGCTATTTTTCTATTGTATAACGAAACCGGCTAAAGTCTTGATGTGGGCCGGTTAAGTGCATGAAAATGTAATAAACTATGCCCAAAAAGTTATTGTGTGCATGAACTTACAAAACTTCTATTATATGTAAGGAACTATGATAAATATTTATTGTATCAAGATTTTTACAATTTCCACTTTTTTCTTTTTTTCATCTCCCACATATAGATAAAATAAATAAAATCAAAGAGAAGAAGAAAAAGCAAAAGACAGTAACAGTGGATGACCAACATCTCCCACAACATCTCTTGGCGGCGGGGTGTAAAAGGAATTACTTGTTTGTCGGTTTCATGATGAAATACAGAAAAAGGCATATGTGCGGTGGTTTGACATCGTTTTTCATCAGTGATTGTGTTTGTTATTCATTTATTTGACATCATCAAGATATGGAGATCCGATTTTTTTTTTAAAATTCTTATGGTTCTAAATTCTGATGAATGTGTGTAGTTAGAACTAGTTTTTTGACCCCAGGGGGACATTGTCCGGGATCGACACTGCGTCATGCAAGCATTTATACATACAACGGTACCTAAAAGTTTGGACACTTAAAATTTACTATAGTTTAGTTAGAAACCTTAAAATAAGAGATAGAAAGTAAAGAAAAAAAAAGATTTGATGATTAAAGTTAGAAACCCAAAGTTAATTGATAAAAATTAAAAACTTTAAAACTAAACTATAATTAAGTTTGTATACAAAAAGTTAGACTAAAGTTAAAAAACCAATAAGTTAAGTGGTACAAATAAGTTAAAAGCGTTAAATTAAGAGATATAAAGTAGAAAAAAAAATAAAAAAAATTGATGATTAAAGTTAAAATCCAAAGTTAATTGATAAAAATTAAAAACTTTAAAAGTAAGTTAAGTGATAAAAATAAGAAACTATAAAAATATACGATCGTAAAAAAAAAAAAAATAAAAAAAAATAAAAAAAAACTGCAGAAAATGACAAAATAAGAATAAGACAAAATTGCTGACGTCATGCTAACGTCAGCAGTTTTGTCTTGATTTCACAAAGGTTACCGGCTAAGGGAATAGCAGGTCAATCGTGTACTCTATAACCTTTTTTTAAGGGTTCATGTATACAATAAACCTTTTGTAAGTTCATGTATACAATAACTTTTCGGCCTTAGTTGATTACATTTCCGTGCACTTAACCCTTAAAAAAAATGTTGGAGGTTTCAAGTCCACATTCTACCACATGTAGCTTCCGTACAAATAGTGATAAATCATAATAGTGAGCCATGTTGGTGGCTGACCTTGTGATAAAAATTTAGTTGAATTATATTTCAAGTCATGACCAATGTTAAGTGGCTATCAAGTTTAAATAATTTGATTACCAAATAACACGTAATTGTGATCATTATTAGGCTTGTATATGGAACATGGCTTTGATGTGATCCTGAACAAATTTATATCATCAACCAGAATAACAACAAATCAACCAGAAATATATGAAAGGATTATTATTATAGATGAGATATATGAGTTTATTATTATTACAATGAACTAATCATATAGATTATGATTAGATATAGAAAGACAGAATAGATCAATGATATATATTGATCTATAGATACAGATATATGAATATGAATAAGAGAAATATAAGCAGCTGAATGAATGATCGATCGAATGAAAAAGAAATTAACCCTAAACCTAATTTAGGGTTGTATATATATAAAACTAATTTTCATAAAGCTCCCTTGACTTCTAATCTTGATCACTTCTAGTCCATAATGTAACACTTTCTTCAAATGCTAAAAATAGTCCCTCTATTCTTCAGATCCTGCATAACTCATCCAAAACATAAGAATCTAAAATACATGTTTAAATGATCTTGATTCATTTCAACATCCCCCCTCAAGATCACTGTTAAACATGTCAAACAAGCCCAGTTTTTTACTTAAGTAATTGTGTTGATGTATGCTCAAACTTTATGTAAAGATATCAGCCACATTGAAATCAGACTGTATCTTAACAGTTTTTAACAAACTATAAGTGATCTTTTCCCTTATAAAATGCAAGTCAATTTCAAAATGCTTAGTTCTTTCATGAAACACAGGGTTTGCTGCAATTTGAATTGCAGCTTTGCTATCACAATGTACATCAATGGGAATAGAACACTTAATGTTAAAATCATTCAAAAGATTAGAAAGCCAAATGATTTCACAAGTTATTGCTGCCAATGCCCTATATTCTGCTTCAGCAGAGGATTTGGCAACAATATTTTGTTTTTTACTTTTCCAGGATACAAGATTATTACCAAGGAAAACAGAAAAACCAGTAACAGACCTTCTAGAGGTCACACACCTTGCCCAGTCAGAATCAACAAAACCTTTCAGAGATAAAGTATTACCTTGAGTAATAAGTAAACCGTTACCTGGAGATTTCTTCAAGTATCTTAAAATTCTAAGACCAAGATTAAAATGATCTTTAGAAGGAGCATGCATAAATTGAGAAAGACACTGCACATAATAGCTTATATCTGGTCTTGTAAGAGTAAGATAAATTAGCTTACCAATAAGTTTTTGATAAACAACAATATTATCAAGCAGACTTGCTTTATCAGAACAAGGTTTAGTTGCAAGGTTAGCTTCTAATGGAGTTTTCATTGGTTTGCTTCCAAGCATACCAAAATCATTTAAAAGTTCCAAGCACCAAATATCTAAGATGCTTTAAAGAAGGTTCAAAACCATAAATTTTTTCATAAGGAGTTTTGCCATGAAGCACAGAGGAAGGTGTCCTATTAATAAGATAAGTAGCAGTTAAAACACATTCACTCCATAGAGATATAGGAATTCCCCCCTGAAACATAAGAGACCTAGCAACATTAAGAAGGTGTCTATGTTTCCTTTCAGCAATACCATTCTGTTGTGGAGTATAGGCCATAGATGTTTGATGTATAATACCTTCATTAGTAAACAAAGTATAAGTTTTAGCATTTACAAACTCAGTCCCATTATCACTCCTTAAAATCTTTATTTTAACAGAAAATTGAGTTTTAACAAGTTGAATGAACTGAAACAAGTGATCATAAACTTCAGATTTAGACTTCATTAGAAATGTCCAAACAGCTCTTGAAAAATCATCAACCACAGTCAAAAAGTATTTGTATCCTTCTTTACTTGTAACTTTATAAGGACCCCAAACATCACGATGAACAAGATCACCAAAACCCTTTGACTTATGATCACTAAGTGGAAAAGGAACTCTAGTTTGTTTGGCTTTGTCACAAATATCACAAGGACCCAAAGAAGAATTTTGTAAATTGAATTTTTTACTAAAAACAGACAAAGCTTGTTCAGCAGGATGACCCATTCTCATATGCCACAACAGTTTGGACTCATAAGGAGTATTAACAGAATTGCATACCACATTAGAGCACATAGGTACATCATCATAAACATACAAACCACCCTGTTCACTACCAGTCCCCAGTAACTTCTTTTGAGTTAAATCCTGGAAATAACAATTTGACTCATCAAATCCTACAGAAATTTTATTATCTCTCTATTTCTCCATTTGCTTTGTATTTTATCTTAAATATCCATTTACAACCTATTGTATTTCTGCCATTAGGAAGAGTTGTTAATTCCCAAGTGTTATTCCTATTTAGGGCTTCCATTTCTTCATTCATAGCATTTACCTAATTTTTATCTTTAACAGCTTCAAAATAAGACCTTGGTTCAATGCTTTTATTCAGATTTGTTGCAAAACAATACAGATCAGATTTAAGATGAGTATAATGCACAACTTTTTTAAGAGGATATTTTACTTTTCCCTCAATTTGAAAATCTTCAAGTCTTTTAGGAAGATAAGAATGTCTTTCAGATCTTTTTAAACCAATTCCATTTATGTTAGAAATGCCCTCAGAGTTATTATTATCATCCATACCCTCATTTGAAGTTGCAGCCTCATCAGCAGCTCTGGTAGTCACTGTTGGACTGCCACTTAATGAAGAATCATTTGTGGTAGCCTCTGTTGGACTGCCAGTAGCTGAATGTTGGTTGCCTTCATCAAATAAGTTATGTTCCTTGTCTTCCTCTTCATCATTGGGACTTATATTCATGGCATTATCCTCATGATCAAAGTTATCAAAAAAATTAAATTGATTTATATTTGGAAATGTTAAACTAGTTTCAGTTTTATCAGAAATCATTTTAAAAGGAAAGAAGTTTTCATAAAATTTCACATCTCTTGAGAATATAAAAGTTCTTTTTTCAAGACTATACAACTTATAACCTTTCTTAGAATTTACATAACCAACAAACACATATTTCTCAGCCCTAGAAGAAAATTTATCCAAATTATTTAACACAGAAGCAAAACACAAGCAACCAAATACTCTAAGATGCTTTAAAGAAGGTTCAAAACCATAAATTTTTTCATAAGGAGTTTTGCCATGAAGCACAGAGGAAGGTGTCCTATTAATAAGATAAGTAGCAGTTAAAACACATTCACTCCATAGAGATATAGGAATTCCCCCCTGAAACATAAGAGACCTAGCAACATTAAGAAGGTGTCTATGTTTCCTTTCAGCAATACCATTCTGTTGTGGAGTATAAGCCATAGATGTTTGATGTATAATACCTTCATTAGTAAACAAAGTATAAGTTTTAGCATTTACAAACTCAGTCCCATTATCACTCCTTAAAATCTTTATTTTAACAGAAAATTGAGTTTTAACAAGTTGAATGAACTGAAACAAGTGATCATAAACTTCAGATTTAGACTTCATTAGAAATGTCCAAACAGCTCTTGAAAAATCATCAACCACAGTCAAAAAATATTTGTATCCTTCTTTACTTGTAACTTTATAAGGACCCCAAACATCACAATGAACAAGATCACCAAAACCCTTTGACTTATGATCACTAAGTGGAAAAGGAACTCTAGTTTGTTTGGCTTTGTCACAAATATCACAAGGACCCAAAGAAGAATTTTGTAAATTGAATTTTTTACTAAAAACAGACAAAGCTTGTTCAGCAGGATGACCCATTCTCATATGCCACAACAGTTTGGACTCATAAGGAGTATTAACAGAATTGCATACCACATTAGAGCACATAGGTACATCATCATAAACATACAAACCACCCTGTTCACTACCAGTCCCCAGTAACTTCTTTTGAGTTAAATCCTGGAAATAACAATTTGACTCATCAAATCCTACAGAAATTTTATTATCTCTGCACACCTTATGAACAGATAACAAGTTGACATTGTATTCAGGAACAACCAACACATCAAATAATACAACACCATTTTTAAGATGCAAATTTCCAATTTTCTCAACAAGAGCACAAGTTCCATTTGGATGTCCTATTTTAAGTTGCAAGTCAGATATATCAACAACATTAGTTAGATTTTTTGAAGTATAAGTCATGTGTTGATTAGCTCCTGAATCAACAATCCAAGATATAATAGCTTTAAGCAAGAATGTATTAAAATTAAAACAGGGTTAGACCATATACTACTACCTGCCATATTAGACTGTAAAGCAGAAGGAACAGAGTGTGCAGGAGACTTGGTATCAATTAGAGAAAGAAGTTTAGACAGTTGATCATGAGACAAAGAAGGAACAAAAACATTATTAGAAGCATAAGTAGAAGCAATATTAGTTACTTGAGAGTTTATGTTTGAATTATGACTAACCACTTTATTACCAAACTGATTTGTTCTCTTATTAGCAAGTTGAAAACACCTTTCAATAGTATGACCAATTTTATGACAATGAATACAGCTCAAATTAGGATTAGGTGGTCTAAAAGTTCTAGAATTATTATCAAAAGTTCTCCTTGATTCAAAGTTATTATCAACAGTTCTATTATATCCAGAATTTTTAGAAGTATTCCTGTTGAAATTACTTTTAGCAACAAAAGCATTAGCATTACCATACACAGACTTATCAGATAAACCACCCCTATGAGATTCTTCTATAGATATGATTGCAAAAGCAGTTTTCACAGAAGGTAAAGGATCTCTAGTTAAAAGATTACTTCTGACAGACATATATGAATCATCTAAGCCCATTAAAAATTGCATAAGTCTCATTAAATCAGTATGACTTTGAATATCCTTAGCAGCAACAATTACAAGTAGGCAATTTAACTATAGCATCAAATTGTTTCCATAATGAAGTAAGTTTATGATAATACTCAGATAGACTGCTACCATTTTGAGACAAAGAGTTTATTTTATGATGAAGATTAAAAACAACTGAACCATCAATTTTATAATAAGTTTCCTTCAATTCTTGCCAAACAGTGGTTGCATTTTTTGAAAAAATTTGACCTAAATAAAGATCTTGAGAAACACATCCAAGAATCCAATTAAGCACAACTGCATTACATCTATCCCATTGACTAGCTAAAACAGGATTTTCAGTATTTTTCACACAAGTGCCATTTATAAATCAAATTTTATTCTTAGTTTGCAATGCAAGTTTCATAGCACATGACCACACTTTATAATTATCTGTCCCAAGAAGCTTAAAACCAATCAGAGGAGTACTTTGAGTATCACTAGCATGCAAATACAAAGGATCACTAAAATCCAACTTACTAATCTTTGTAATTTCAAATTCAGATTCATTATCAGATTCTTCATTCTGCACAGAACGAGGAGGAGTATTACCAGTATGTGAGTCCCTTAAGTTCGATGGTTAAACCAGGAAAGTGCAAAATACAACAAGTCTAATAAGCACTAGAATGGACTAGTATTACTTTAATATAAATGCAAGTATATAAATAAAGTAATACAAGACTTAAAGCAATAAACAAATAAAGTGGAACATTATGTATTTTTCATGGGTATTTTATTTATGATGTTAAATAAAACACAAGGTTGTTGCGGAATCAAGATGATACAATTAAGTATGTATCCTAACAACCTATGAGTTACAAATGATCTATATTTGTCAAATAACTCTTTAGGATCGAGATACTTAAAGTTGTGAAGTATCCCAGTTTAAGATCGAGAGTATTTGGACAAATTCACTTCAATGCAAAATGTATGCTTAAAAGTATTTATGTCAAGGAAATGACTTTGTATTTATAGGCAACAAAATTCACCAGTGAATTTTGTGCCGTACAAATATGGTTACATACATTTAATGATCCGACAAGAACATTAAATGTATTGGATAAGGAATAAGGATAAAGTCACATCAAATGCAAGTGTATCCTTTTATCCAACCACCTTTACACACGTATACTTTGGTAAAGAACAAGTGGATTGTTCTTAGGAAAGTGTGTAAAGGGAAAAGTCAATCCTTGATATCAGTGTTCAGACTTGTAGGATCTAGAACACTGACAATCCTCCAGTGTACAGATCTGGTAAGACTTTCCAGTGGACTCCGCCATTTGTTAAGTCTTCTTTCTTTAGACTTCAGTCAGAATGTCTTCAGTAGAGTTGATCTGGACTGGGGTGAAGTCCAGTGAGCTCATCTGGAGAATACTCCAGATTTCCTATACAAGTATTTGCTCACTGGTCTTCCATTATTTCTGGACAAATCTTCAGAGGGACTCCAGATTCCAAGTCTGGAGTAGGTCCAGTAGAACACGATTCTGGTCAGATCTTCAGTGAGGCTCCAGTAGTCGCGTTTGGAGCGAGTCCAGTAAATCTGGACTAAATCTGGACCTAACAAATTCCCCCTATTTGTTTAGAAATAATGCAAGTGTTTTCAAGCTTGAATCTATACATTTTGTAAGCTTGAAAAACACAAGTTTCGATTTGTCTAAAAAATCTAAGTTACTGGAAAACACTTTATAGATCATGAGTGTTTTTAGTTTCATCAATTAAGTTCTAACTTAGACTAAATCTGATCATTTACTTATAAAAATAAAAAATTGCAACTATTATTACATTCATCAACTGATAAATAGTATACAATTTTCATAAGACAATAATTTACAATAAGTAAACAATAAGAGTCAGGCCCTTCTTTTCGATGTCCTTTCTGGAGCATCTTCAGTAGCCTTTCTCTTTGGTGATGGAGAAGATGGTATTGATTCTGACGTTCTTATGCCCATTGCAACTTCCATTTGTTGCTTTCTTCTCCATACCTTCTCAATCCTTTTAAGAAATGCTTTAACATCAGTCGACACATTTGTCTTCCCCCTGAACGTTAAAGCGATTTCCTTCAGTTCACTCCATCCAAAAGCTTGGACTGAAGTATTTTTCCTCTCATCAGTAAAGTTACCCTCCCTGGTCAACTTTACTTCAAACTTAGACATGTCTTCAGTGTAATGTGGAACTGGGGCTCACTGGCTTCAGTACCAGTAGCTTCTTCAGTTAGCCCGGCTTCAGTGCCATATGCTCTTTGTGACATGTGCTTCAGAGTTTGGTCACCAGACGACCTTTCCCCCTTGGAACGATCTCCAGTTCTGGACTTGAGATCATTCCATAACTGTTCAAGCATAAGTCTAGGTGCCATTTATACAGAATTGATGAAGATGAAATTAAATATGTATAGGTTATGATGAAGAATTGATGAAGGAATTGAATGTAAATGGAGTAAATAAGAGAGATGATGATGATTGGAAAAAGAATGAAGAAGTAAATGAAGGAATTTGAAAGATTTGGGAGTAAATATGTTCGAAGTAAATGCAATTGAAATTGAAAGTGGGTATTTATAGGAGAGACAATGTGGAACTCAAACGATTTATTTGAAATTATCAAATAAAGTTTTTGATTGGGTTCTGAGATCCGCATTAATTACATCACATCATACATAAATGCATGACGGGTTACAGCCCACAAACAGTAACAAGTTGTACGTTTTGTTTTCCCAAGGTAAAAAGACCATCATTGCGTTGAAAAATTTACATGCCACGTACGATTAAAATATCTTCAAAAAGGTTTGCTTACGTGGCACACACAAAGACCAAGTATTTAGAAAATATTATGACATAGTTCAGTGCATCTGGAGGTTGACTGGACACTCCAGTATCACTGGTGGATTAGTCCAGTGAACATGTACCGATGGTACACTGGAGGGACACTCCAGTAAAGTACAAGTGAAAACCATTTTGAAAGACTGGTAACCTCAAACTTGCACGTCAACTAATACAGACAAATGAGAGGGACACATTTACAAGGAGACATAAGTCAACTCAAACACGCACTTCAACCTATCTAGTTACCAGTGAGAGGGACACATTTACAAAGCACCAGTAATATTTTCTGAAGAATTTGTCCAGTGAGAAAATAAATTCCCCCTGAACTTAAAACACTTTTAATAGAAAAATATTTTTCAAGTCTTCCCTGAAATGTTGTTCCAGAAATCTAATAATGCAAAGATAGTACACATAGGCGTTCAATATCTGAGCAGTCACCAGTTTTAAGGATTTAACATTCCCAACTCACCAACAAGATATTCAAAAGTTTTGACATCCAGAGGTTTGGTAAAGATGTCAGCGAGTTGTTTGTCAGTGGGAATAAAATGGAGTTCAATGTTGTTTTTCATAATATGATCACGAATGAAGTGATACCTTAGATCAATGTGCTTCGTTCTGGAGTGCATGACTGGATTGTTTGAGATAGCGATGGCATTGGTATTATCACAAAAGATTGGCGTCTTTGAATATTTATGTAACATTTGTGAAATTTGACTAGATTTGACTCATAAATTTAATGTAAATGATTTTCGAGAAAATATATGAATAGTAACCGTATTTGTGAATAATACCATATTTGTGAATAGTACCGTATATGTGAATAGTAACTGTATTCATGAATAGTGATTAAGAATAGTAATCACGAATAGTAACGGTAAATAGTAAAGGTAAAAAGTAAATTGTAAATAGTAAAGGTATAAAGCATATTCTAAGGCATATTCCAAAGCATATGCTAAAGCATATTCTAAGGCATATTCCAAAGCATATGCTAAAGCATATTCTAAAGCATATTCCAAAGCATATGCTAAAGCATATTCTAAAATTATTTTATATAAATAGCCACCTTAGTTTAACCATAAAACTCACACCATTATATATTCACTTCTAAAAATCTCTCTTTCTCTCTAATAAAGAAATTAACTTATAACAATAATCATCTTCAAAGAATCAAGAATTCAAGGTTTTAATTGGTTCAAAGTGTTCATCCTCTCTATTTACTCCAAATTCGAATTTATGCATCAAAAGACTTTTGGTAAGTTAAACTCATTCCATAATCATCATTTTATGTTCATTAACTTGTTTCTAGTTGATTTCAAGTATATTCGGGTCACGAATCGGGTCAAAATGCAATTAAAGTCTTAGAAATGGGTCAAATGATTTGAGTATGATTTTGATGTTTTAAGATAAAACTAGTTGATGGGTTATGTTTATGTGGTGAATTCATATCTAGTATAAGTTCAAACATAAGTATTTTAGCTTCCTTAATTGATTTCTAGGCTAAAAATGAGTTTTGGAGGGTGTTTGGTTCGTATTTGGGTTGATGAATTATGCAGAACTGAAAACTGAAGTGTAACGGCCGTTACTATATGTAACGCCCGTTAGGGACTGATTTTGACAACATTTTCAAACGTCAATAACTTTTGAACCGTAAGTCCGTTTTCGATGATTCAAGCGGCCACGGAAGCGTAATTGAATCTATTTTCCAATGGTAGAGACCTCTGAGTCCAGAACATAGTTCTAATGTTTCAAAAGTTTTGATAAAGCAACAGTGGTCAAGTTTCGACTAGTCATTGTGAAACAAAATGTAATGATTCCACTTCGGTTGGATCAAAGCCTTATAAAATGGACATAATAAAGCTTTTATAGTAAGATTAGGTCAATATTCATAGGACCTTACCTCTTGAGATGCTTTAGGATTAATGTAATACGTGTATGATTAGGTTTTGGCTATCGTGGACATCG
>CM067167.1:253417146-253437485 GCA_034093135.1 Erigeron breviscapus
TTTCATAGTCAAAACCAAGCTTCCGCAAAGCCAAAAGAATTCAGAGTTAAATCAAGCTTCCGCAATACCAGAAGAATTCAAGGAATTCAAAGTCAAAACCAAGCTTCCGCATGCTACTCAAAGATTCAAATTACTTCTCCAAGCAACATCTAGTTGAAATCAACATTCAAAAGTTCAAGTTGTGAAAGCTCAAAAGCTACAAAGATTTCAAAGATGCTTCCAAAGTATTCGAAGTTGCAAGAGAAGATCAAGATTTAATAAGTCATCGTCAAATATATTTGTTTGTTGAGAAGATTCAAAGTCAAGGTTGATACAAGACATTGAAGACAATGAGAAAGCTTCAAAGTCCAATCAACATTGAAGATTTTCAACAAATGGGCTCATCATGTTATTTAAAGACCGAAGACGATGCAACATTTACAATTCAACACCAAGGGGGAGATTGTTAGAAATATAAATTAGTGGTGTTTAATTGTAAATAGAGTTACATTTGAAATGTTGTTAAAGTGCAAGGGGTCTAGATGAAACTTGTAATGTTTAGGATATAAATACCCCTTGTAACCACATTATGTAACTAAGCCTTTCATAATAAACACACACTTAATCTAATCACTTTCTCTCTCCTCCTATCATCTTCAACCTCCCTTTCACACACAAACACACATTACACACACTATCCATAATTCCTCCATTGTTATCACAATTAAGCTCATTTTCATTTATAACAATTTGAGAATAAAAATTTTGGCTATAAACAGTTCAATTTTATAATTTGGTCAGAATACAAACAAATATATAAAATATTTTAAGCTAATATATTTTCTCAATAACTCAATTAATCCATTAATGTTACGATATGAAAATAAAAAATATATGATAATTTATTTAAATGTATATATGTTTAGTTTTTGGTGTTTGTGAATAGTGAACGATTTCACGTAAATATCTAACAAAGATAATAGAAACAATAGGTTAATCTAAATAAGGAAAACGAAAAACGAACAGACATTGATAAACAGGTTATATTTTTTTTATTTACTTTGAAAAAGTATGTTTAGTCAAATGTGATATAAAAAACCTTGTTTCATTAAATGAATAATTACCCTTAATTTCAGATGTATTATTATTATAACAATATATGTTATTGGTATTAATATTAATTATTTGTTAAAAATTTGAAATTGAATAAGTAAAATGAGAAGATATATCTAAATGAGTTTGTTAATTGTTTTGTATAAGGTTTATCAAGTTGCTAGTTTACTTGAATTAACTTTAAAAACAAATATATATATATAAAAAGAAAAGAAAACCGATAGTTGTTATTTATGACATTACAATTAACCTTGTACCTAACTACTTAACACTAACATATATTTTTACTTTCTTCTTTATTTACACAGAGACCAATAATCTCTGAAGAATCATGGCTGACTTGGTAATGGATTTCTTTGTCAATTTTGTATCTTTTTTCTATTCACTTTAGCTGTTACCAAACAGTTTTGGTAATATGCTGTCACAGAACTGCAACTGTATCACATTGGTTGATTACGCTGGGTCGCCGCTATAATGTGCGTATCAAGTTTGTCGGCGATGATTCCGCCTTAAGGGAAATGGTTTGATACGTTATCTGAATAGTGATCCTAACATTGACTTCAATAGGCTGTGCTTCAAATTCATCGGAAATGATGTATTTGAAGTACAAAAATATGATGAAGAAGGCATGGAGGTCGGAGTGCAATTCAGTTGTTTGATTGAATTTGATGAATTCACTTTTCATAAACTGGTATGGTTATTCGTTCATCGATCTTGTTAGTATGAAATTATGTATAGAATTTAATATTGTTACATTATAGTAAGTATTTTCGTTTACATGTTGCAGGACCTGAATCCTGTTTTTCTGGACCACTTGAATGGATCTGAAATTAGGATGTCTGCAGAAACTATTAAGATTGTTGGATCGCAGCAAGATGTTACTGTTAACGTATACCGTGACCCTAATTTGGGAAGAGTTGCTTCTGGTTTCGAGGGTACTAACTGGGGTAACTTTTGTGCTGAGAATAATTTCCAAAATGAGTACAAGATGAAGTTGACTGAGGTTCAAGGTGTGGAAGGTGTGGATTTTACAACTGATGTATTCACTAATGGAGGGATGTGTGTGTAATTTGCACGTCTAGAGCTGAATGAAGAAGAAGGTTACAATTCAGGTGATGATGGTATCCTGGATCATTTGACTAACCACCACTGTAGGTATCCACATTATAATCACCAGAATGGAGTTGAAGAGAAGTTGTTGGTGGTGTTGGATGATCATACTGTTCGACCAAATGGCCTGCTGGTAACATCCCAAAACTTAATCGTTTATGTTGACTAACGTCGTTAGGTCAAATTATAAGTCCGTGATATGTTTTTTGTTTTTTTTTTTTTTTTTTTTTTTTTTTTTTTTTTTTTTTTTTTTTTTTTTTTTTTTTTTTTTTTTTTTTTTTTTTTTTTTTTTTTTTTTTTTTTTTTTTTTTTTTTTTTTTTTTTTTTTTTTTTTTTTTTTTTTTTTTTTTTTTTTTTTTTTTTTTTTTTTTTTTTTTTTTTTTTTTTTTTTTTTTTTTTTTTTTTTTTTTTTTTTTTTTTTTTTTTTTTTTTTTTTTTTTTTTTTTTTTTTTTTTTTTTTTTTTTTTTTTTTTTTTTTTTTTTTTTTTTTTTTTTTTTTTTTTTTTTTTTTTTTTTTTTTTTTTTTTTTTTTTTTTTTTTTTTTTTTTTTTTTTTTTTTTTTTTTTTTTTTTTTTTTTTTTTTTTTTTTTTTTTTTTTTTTTTTTTTTTTTTTTTTTTTTTTTTTTTTTTTTTTTTTTTTTTTTTTTTTTTTTTTTTTTTTTTTTTTTTTTTTTTTTTTTTTTTTTTTTTTTTTTTTTTTTTTTTTTTTTTGTTTTTTTTTTTTTTTTTTTTGGTTTTTTTTTTTTTTTTTTTTTTTTTTTTTTTTTTTTTTTTTTTTTTTTTTTTTTTTTTTTTTTATTTTTTTTTAATCGTTTGACTTTGAAGTTATATATTTAATTTATTTTCCTGATTAAGTAACTTAATCATTCATTTGATGTAGTATCCTTTCCAACTAATTGTGAATGTCCCTCCCAAGATGAAGATGATAGCACAAGGTTTGGTAAGTGGTTTTATCTTCATTGCTTAACTATGGAGTGTACATTTGTTGTTTGACTTGGTAATGGATTTCTTTGTCAATTTTGTATCTTTTTTCTATTCACTTTAGCTGTTACCAAACAGTTTTGGTAATATGCTGTCACAGAACTGCAACTGTATCACATTGGTTGATTACGCTGGGTCGCCGCTATAATGTGCGTATCAAGTTTGTCGGCGATGATTCCGCCTTAAGGGAAATGGTTTGATACGTTATCTGAATAGTGATCCTAACATTGACTTCAATAGGCTGTGCTTCAAATTCATCGGAAATGATGTATTTGAAGTACAAAAATATGATGAAGAAGGCATGGAGGTCGGAGTGCAATTCAGTTGTTTGATTGAATTTGATGAATTCACTTTTCATAAACTGGTATGGTTATTCGTTCATCGATCTTGTTAGTATGAAATTATGTATAGAATTTAATATTGTTACATTATAGTAAGTATTTTCGTTTACATGTTGCAGGACCTGAATCCTGTTTTTCTGGACCACTTGAATGGATCTGAAATTAGGATGTCTGCAGAAACTATTAAGATTGTTGGATCGCAGCAAGATGTTACTGTTAACGTATACCGTGACCCTAATTTGGGAAGAGTTGCTTCTGGTTTCGAGGGTACTAACTGGGGTAACTTTTGTGCTGAGAATAATTTCCAAAATGAGTACAAGATGAAGTTGACTGAGGTTCAAGGTGTGGAAGGTGTGGATTTTACAACTGATGTATTCACTAATGGAGGGATGTGTGTGTAATTTGCACGTCTAGAGCTGAATGAAGAAGAAGGTTACAATTCAGGTGATGATGGTATCCTGGATCATTTGACTAACCACCACTGTAGGTATCCACATTATAATCACCAGAATGGAGTTGAAGAGAAGTTGTTGGTGGTGTTGGATGATCATACTGTTCGACCAAATGGCCTGCTGTAACATCCCAAAACTTAATCGTTTATGTTGACTAACGTCGTTAGGTCAAATTATAAGTCCGTGATACGTTTGTGTGGAAATATGTGTTTATATGTTTATGTGCCCTATATGTGAGATTTAATTATCTTTAATGAGTGACAATAAAGTAGACTTAATGATGTGTAAAAAGTCTATGTAGTGTGCGAAAGTGCTTCCATGTGTTATGTATATCCCCATTAGGTGTTTAAAGGTGTAATAAAGCTAATATGAAGTCCAGGGACTAAATTTGGCAAAAGTGAAAGTTGAAAAACGGGATTAGGGCTGGGATTAGCCTAATCTCCTTCCTTTAGCAGCCATAATCACTTCAAAGAACAAACCTAAACAACCTTTCAATCCTTCTTGAAATTCTAAAGCATCTCTTCAAGTTTTACGTAGATTGTTGGTGTCTTTTGGGCTTGATTTCGATCGGCCATTGTTAATTACAGGTAATGATCGGTTTGTTGATCATATTTTCAGATTTAGGGTTGTTTTATTGTGAGTCAAAACTGATTTCAAAAGGTTTTGTCAAAGGATTAAGGTTAAAGAAGCGTTTTGGTGAGTTAACGTACAAAACGGTGTCAAACGAGTTTGTAATCGATTTGAATGATCAAAATATGTTTAGCAATGTCAAAATCATGTTTTGGGTGAAGCCCAAGTCGTTTGTTTCTGGAAAAATCGAAGAACAAAGTCGTTTTATGAATTCTGGACGAAAATAGGTTTAAATTCGTTCCTGAAGCTTAAATTCGTTTCTGATGACTAAAATTCGTTTTCTGGAAATCTAAGTTCGTTTGACAAAACGAAGTTTAACTTCGTTCAAGCTATTTTCGTTTAAAAGAAGATTAAGTTCGTTTGAAGCTAAATTCGTTTGAGTGAAGATTAAGTTCGTTTGATGACTAAATTCGTTTTCTGGAAATCTAAGTTCGTTTGACAAAACGAAGTTTAACTTCGTTCAAGCTATTTTCGTTTAAAAGAAGACTAATTTCGTTTGACAAAACGAAGTTTGAACTTCGTTCAAGCTATTTTCGTTTAAAAGAAGATTAAGTTCGTTTGACAAAACGAAGTTAACTTCGTTCAAGCTATTTTCGTTTAAAAGAAGATTAAGTTCGTTTGACAAAACGAAGTTAACTTCGTTCAAGCTATTTTCGTTTAAAAGAAGATTAAGTTCGTTTGACAAAACGAAGTTAACTTCGTTCAAGCTATTTTCGTTTAAAAGAAGATTAAGTTCGTTTGACAAAACGAAGTTAACTTCGTTCAAGCTATTTTCGTTTAAAAGAAGATTAAGTTCGTTTGACAAAACGAAGTTAACTTCGTTCAAGCTATTTTCGTTTAAAAGAAGATTAAGTTCGTTTGAAAAACGAAGTTTAACTTCGTTCAAGCTATTTTCGTTTAAAAGAAGATTAAGTTCGTTTGAAAAACGAAGTTTAACTTCGTTCAAGCTATTTTCGTTTAAAAGAAGATTAAGTTCGTTTGACAAAACGAAGTTAACTTCGTTCAAGCTATTTTCGTTTAAAAGAAGATTAAGTTCGTTTGACAAAACGAAGTTAACTTCGTTCAAGCTATTTTCGTTTAAAAGAAGATTAAGTTCGTTTGACAAAACGAAGTTAACTTCGTTCAAGCTATTTTCGTTTAAAAGAAGATTAAGTTCGTTTGACAAAACGAAGTTAACTTCGTTCAAGCTATTTTCGTTTAAAAGAAGATTAAGTTCGTTTGACAAAACGAAGTTAACTTCGTTCAAGCTATTTTCGTTTAAAAGAAGATTAAGTTCGTTTGACAAAACGAAGTTAACTTCGTTCAAGCTATTTTCGTTTAAAAGAAGATTAAGTTCGTTTGACAAAACGAAGTTGAACTTCGTTCAAGCTATTTTCGTTTAAAAGAAGATTAAGTTCGTTTGAAGCTAAATTCGTTTGAGTGGAAATCTAAACTAAATATGATAAATGCTCGAGCTAATTAGATGTTAAGTGTTATGCATAACCTGTGCCTGACGGTGGTAATAGGTACATCATGCCTTACGGTGGTAATAGGTACATCGTGCCTTACGGTGGTAATAGGTACGTCATACCTTACGGTGGTAATAGGTACATCGTGCCTTACGGTGGTAATAGGTACATCGTGCCTTACGGTGGTAATAGGTACCTCGTGCCTTACGGTGGTAATAGGTACATCGTGCCTTACGGTGGTAATAGGTACATCGTGCCTTACGGTGGTAATAGGTACCTCGTGCCTTACGGTGGTAATAGGTACATCGTGCCTTACGGTGGTAATAGGTACATCGTGCCTTACGGTGGTAATAGGTACCTCGTGCCTTACGGTGGTAATAGGTACATCGTGCCTTACGGTGGTAATAGGTACATCGTGCCTTACGGTGGTAATAGGTACATCGTGCCTTACGGTGGTAATAGGTACATCGTGCCTTACGGTGGTAATAGGTACCTCGTGCCTTACGGTGGTAATAGGTACATCGTGCCTTACGGTGGTAATAGGTACATCGTGCCTTACGGTGGTAATAGGTACCTCGTGCCTTACGGTGGTAATAGGTACATCGTGCCTTACGGTGGTAATAGGTACATCGTGCCTTACGGTGGTAATAGGTACCTCGTGCCTTACGGTGGTAATAGGTACATCGTGCCTTACGGTGGTAATAGGTACATAGTGCCTTACGGTGGTAATAGGTACATCATGCCTTACGGTGGTAATAGGTACGTATAAATCGTGCCTGACGGTGGTAATAGGTACGTCATGCCTTACGGTGGTAATAGGTACGTATAAATCGTGCCTGACGGTGGTAATAGGTACGTCATGCCTTACGGTGGTTATAGGTATGTTAAAATGGTTGCTCGGGTGGTTCCTTGCAACAAGTCATATGTGGCGAGTAGTTCGGGTGGCCTGATGACCCACCTAATGTTATGAACATAACGTGCTACTCATGGATCGACATTGTCTTTCCTTAACGGTAACTTCGGTTACAGTTTAACGGTGACCTAGTCACAACTTAATGAGATGAGATGAAATGATGAAATTGATTAGGCACACTTAGGGTCATGGACTCTATGCTTATATGTGATGTGGATATGTTTATACGGTGGTATGAATGAGATGAAATGATGAAATTGATTAGGCACACTTAGGGTCATGGACTCTATGCTTATATGTGATGTGGATATGTTATACGGTGGTAATAGGTATATGCCTTACGGTGGTAATAGGTACGTCATGCCTTACGGTGGTAATAGGTACGTCATGCCTTACGGTGGTAATAGGTACGTCGTGCCTTACGGTGGTAATAGGTACGTCATGCCTTACGGTGGTAATAGGTACGTCATGCCTTACGGTGGTAATAGGTACGTCATGCCTTACGGTGGTAATAGGTACGTCATGCCTTACGGTGGTAATAGGTACATCGTGCCTTACGGTGGTAATAGGTACGTATAGATGGTGCCTTACGGTGGTAATAGGTACGTCATGCCTGACGGTGGTTATAGGTACGTCGTGCCTTACGGTGGTAATAGGTACCTCGTGCCTTACGGTGGTAATAGGTACATCGTGCCTTACGGTGGTAATAGGTACATCGTGCCTTACGGTGGTAATAGGTACCTCGTGCCTTACGGTGGTAATAGGTACATCGTGCCTTACGGTGGTAATAGGTACATCGTGCCTTACGGTGGTAATAGGTACCTCGTGCCTTACGGTGGTAATAGGTACATCGTGCCTTACGGTGGTAATAGGTACATCGTGCCTTACGGTGGTAATAGGTACCTCGTGCCTTACGGTGGTAATAGGTACATCGTGCCTTACGGTGGTAATAGGTACATCGTGCCTTACGGTGGTAATAGGTACGTCATGCCTTACGGTGGTAATAGGTACGTCATGCCTTACGGTGGTAATAGGTACGTCATGCCTTACGGTGGTAATAGGTACGTCATGCCTTACGGTGGTAATAGGTACGTCATGCCTTACGGTGGTAATAGGTACGTCATGCCTTACGGTGGTAATAGGTACGTCATGCCTTACGGTGGTAATAGGTACGTCGTGCCTTACGGTGGTAATAGGTACCTCGTGCCTTACGGTGGTAATAGGTACATCGTGCCTTACGGTGGTAATAGGTACATCGTGCCTTACGGTGGTAATAGGTACGTCATGCCTTACGGTGGTAATAGGTACGTCATGCCTTACGGTGGTAATAGGTACGTCATGCCTTACGGTGGTAATAGGTACGTCATGCCTTACGGTGGTAATAGGTACGTCATGCCTTACGGTGGTAATAGGTACATCGTGCCTTACGGTGGTAATAGGTACGTATAGATGGTGCCTTACGGTGGTAATAGGTACGTCATGCCTGACGGTGGTTATAGGTACGTCGTGCCTTACGGTGGTAATAGGTACGTCATGCCTTACGGTGGTAATAGGTACGTCATGCCTTACGGTGGTAATAGGTACGTCATGCCTTACGGTGGTAATAGGTACGTCATGCCTTACGGTGGTAATAGGTACGTCGTGCCTTACGGTGGTAATAGGTACCTCGTGCCTTACGGTGGTAATAGGTACATCGTGCCTTACGGTGGTAATAGGTACATCGTGCCTTACGGTGGTAATAGGTACCTCGTGCCTTACGGTGGTAATAGGTACATCGTGCCTTACGGTGGTAATAGGTACATCGTGCCTTACGGTGGTAATAGGTACCTCGTGCCTTACGGTGGTAATAGGTACATCGTGCCTTACGGTGGTAATAGGTACATCGTGCCTTACGGTGGTAATAGGTACCTCGTGCCTTACGGTGGTAATAGGTACATCGTGCCTTACGGTGGTAATAGGTACATCGTGCCTTACGGTGGTAATAGGTACCTCGTGCCTTACGGTGGTAATAGGTACATCGTGCCTTACGGTGGTAATAGGTACATCGTGCCTTACGGTGGTAATAGGTACCTCGTGCCTTACGGTGGTAATAGGTACATCGTGCCTTACGGTGGTAATAGGTACATCGTGCCTTACGGTGGTAATAGGTACGTCATGCCTTACGGTGGTAATAGGTACGTCATGCCTTACGGTGGTAATAGGTACGTCATGCCTTACGGTGGTAATAGGTACGTCAGCCAAGCCCATTAGGTCCTATGCCTCCACCTCCCGGCAATCCGCCTAGAGTTAACGAAGCAGTGGTGGAGCAAATCCCTAATGCAGCTGAACTGTACAATCTTGTGCTGACTCTCCAAGCCCAGTTGGCACAGACTCAAGAGCAACTGAACAACGCTCTTGCTGAGAATGCTGAAGGAACTGATGGCAACTACTCGGTGCCACCTCACCACACTGAGCCACCAGTGGATAATGTTGTCGTTCCCCCTGTTAATGTTGATGTGGCTCCTCCTAATGTAGTTCAAGCTCCTCGATTCAAGTTCGAAAGTTTTCAGAAGTGCGGAGCTCAGAAATTCAATGGAACACTTAACGCAGTAGGCTGTATGGAATGGCTTGATGATACTGAGATGGTCTTTGAAGCTTGTGACTGTCCAGAGGATAAAAAGGTGTTGTGTGCGAGTAGAATGTTGAAAGAAGGTGCTCGAGATTGGTGGAAGAGCATTACTATTTCGATGACTCCAGCTATGGTATCTGCTATTACGTGGGCTAACTTCAGACAGAAATTTATTGAAGAGTATATTGGAGTTCATGAGCAGAGAAAAATGGAAAAAGAGTTTCGTGCCCTGAAGGCTGAAGTGGGAAAAATTAATGATTATGCTCGTTCCTTTATGGAAAAGATGAAATTTGTTTGTTTTTTTTTTTTTTTTTTTTTTTTTTTTTTTTTTTTTTTTTTTTTTTTTTTTTTTTTTTTTTTTTTTTTTTTTTTTTTTTTTTTTTTTTTTTTTTTTTTTTTTTTTTTTTTTTTTTTTTTTTTTTTTTTTTTTTTTTTTTTTTTTTTTTTTTTTTTTTTTTTTTTTTTTTTTTTTTTTTTTTTTTTTTTTTTTTTTTTTTTTTTTTTTTTTTTTTTTTTTTTTTTTTTTTTTTTTTTTTTTTTTTTTTTTTTTTTTTTTTTTTTTTTTTTTTTTTTTTTTTTTTTTTTTTTTTTTTTTTTTTTTTTTTTTTTTTTTTTTTTTTTTTTTTTTTTTTTTTTTTTTTTTTTTTTTTTTTTTTTTTTTTTTTTTTTTTTTTTTTTTTTTTTTTTTTTTTTTTTTTTTTTTTTTTTTTTTTTTTTTTTTTTTTTTTTTTTTTTTTTTTTTTTTTTTTTTTTTTTTTTTTTTTTTTTTTTTTTTTTTTTTTTTTTTTTTTTTTTTTTTTTTTTTTTTTTTTTTTTTTTTTTTTTTTTTTTTTTTTTTTTTTTTTTTTTTTTTTTTTTTTTTTTTTTTTTTTTTTTTTTTTTTTTTTTTTTTTTTTTTTTTTTTTTTTTTTTTTTTTTTTTTTTTTTTTTTTTTTTTTTTTTTTTTTTTTTTTTTTTTTTTTTTTTTTTTTTTTTTTTTTTTTTTTTTTTTTTTTTTTTTTTTTTTTTTTTTTTTTTTTTTTTTTTTTTTTTTTTTTTTTTTTTTTTTTTTTTTTTTTTTTTTTTTTTTTTTTTTTTTTTTTTTTTTTTTTTTTTTTTTTTTTTTTTTTTTTTTTTTTTTTTTTTTTTTTTTTTTTTTTTTTTTTTTTTTTTTTTTTTTTTTTTTTTTTTTTTTTTTTTTTTTTTTTTTTTTTTTTTTTTTTTTTTTTTTTTTTTTTTTTTTTTTTTTTTTTTTTTTTTTTTTTTTTTTTTTTTTTTTTTTTTTTTTTTTTTTTTTTTTTTTTTTTTTTTTTTTTTTTTTTTTTTTTTTTTTTTTTTTTTTTTTTTTTTTTTTTTTTTTTTTTTTTTTTTTTTTTTTTTTTTTTTTTTTTTTTTTTTTTTTTTTTTTTTTTTTTTTTTTTTTTTTTTTTTTTTTTTTTTTTTTTTTTTTTTTTTTTTTTTTTTTTTTTTTTTTTTTTTTTTTTTTTTTTTTTTTTTTTTTTTTTTTTTTTTTTTTTTTTTTTTTTTTTTTTTTTTTTTTTTTTTTTTTTTTTTTTTTTTTTTTTTTTTTTTTTTTTTTTTTTTTTTTTTTTTTTTTTTTTTTTTTTTTTTTTTTTTTTTTTTTTTTTTTTCAAATCGTTTTGGAAAGAAATTTAAGGGATCTTCATCGTCCTCTGACAAGGGAAGGGCAGACAAGGATGGAAAATGGTGCCCTGGCTGCAAATCTATCCATTCTGGTCAGTGTTCTACAAAGACCCGCAGGTGCAATAGGTGTGGAACTCAGGGTCATACCATTGATCAATGCACTGACAAGGCTAGATGTTATAAATGTGGAGACACCAAGCACCGTATTGCCGATTGTCCCCAAATGAAGAAAGATGAGGGAAAGAAAGCGGAAGCTTCCAAAGCCAAAGCCCGTGCTTTTCAGATGACGGCTGAGGAGGCAAAAGACGATGATCAGGTAGTTACTGCTACCCTTATTGTTAACTCCAAACCTGCTAATGTGTTATTTGATTCTGGTGCGAACAAATCTTTTGTGTCTACTCTGTTTGCTCCTAAGTTAGACATGACTACTAGTTCTTTACGGTGCCCTATAGAAGTAGAAGTGGCTAATGGTGCAACGTCTATTATTCGGGAAGGTTACTCTGATTGTCCTTTAGAAATAGAGGGTCGTTTGTTTTCTGCTAACCTGTTACCCGCTACCATTCCTAGTTTTGATGTTATACTTGGTATGGACTGGATGTCTAAAAATGATGCTGTCGTCTTATGTGCAAAGAAAATAGTTCGTATCGCTACCCCTGTAGCCAAAGCTCCGTATCGATTAGCTCCGACAGAGATGAAGGAGCTGATGACTCAAATTCAGGAACTTTTAGATAAAGGTTTCATTCGTCCGAGTTCCTCTCCATGGGGTGCTCCTATCCTTTTTGTAAAGAAGAAAGACGGATCCATGCGTATGTGTATCGATTATCGCGAGCTGAATAAAAGAACAGTGAAGAATAAGTATCCACTCCCTCGCATTGATGATTTGTTCGATCAACTTCAAGGTGCTTCCTGTTTTTCAAAGATTGACTTACGGTCTGGCTATCATCAATTAAAGGTTGAAGAAGAAAGTGTAGCCAAAACAGCGTTTCGAACTCGTTATGGTCACTATGAGTTCCTTGTCATGCCATTCGGTTTGACAAATGCTCCAGCGAAGTTTATGGATTTGATGAACCGTGTCTGTCGACCTTTTCTGGATCATTTCGTTATTGTTTTTATCGACGACATCCTGGTGTATTCGAAGTCGGAAGAGGAACATAGAGAGCATTTGAGAGCTGTCCTTCAAGTCCTCAGAGAGAAAAAGCTATATGCTAAGTTCTCCAAGTGCGAGTTCTGGCTAAAGGAAGTTCATTTCCTCGGCCATGTCGTCTCCTCTGATGGTATAAAGGTAGATCCTTCGAAGATAGAAGCGGTGTCGAAGTGGGAGCAGCCTAAGTCTCCTACTGAAATTAAAAGTTTTCTCGGTTTGGCTGGCTATTATCGACGTTTTATTCAGGATTTCTCGCGCATTGCCAAGCCAATGACTGAATTAACGAAGAAAGGTGTGAAGTTTGTGTGGACCGATGCTCAAGAGAAAGCCTTCACGACGTTGAAAAGGAAGTTGTGTGAAGCTCCAGTCTTAGCTTTACCCGAAGGAACAGATGATTTAGTGGTTTATAGTGACGCATCCATCACGGGGTTAGGGTGTGTACTAATGCAACGAGACAAAGTTATCGCTTACGCCTCTCGACAGCTGAAGCCTCATGAGCGGAACTATCCTACTCATGACCTTGAGCTGGCTGCTGTTGTTTTTGCTCTGAAATTGTGGCGACATTATCTGTATGGTACAAAGTGTACCCTTTATACGGATCATAAGAGCTTACAGTACGTGTTTACTCAGAAGGACATGAATGTTAGACAACGACGGTGGATGGAGTTATTAAAGGATTACGATTGTGAAATTAAATATCACCCAGGCAAAGCTAATGTGGTTGCTGATGCCTTAAGCCGCAAAGGATATGCGAAGAGTAGATTATGTGCGATGATTACAAAGATTGAGTCGAATTTACTGGAACCTATTCGATTAGCTCAAATCGAAGCGTTAAAGGATGTTAATGTGAAAGCGGAGTCTATTGGGAAAAAGAAGAAGAACAGACTCCAAATGGAAGAAAATAGTCGTGGCCTTCGAACTTACAAAGGTAGAATATGGGTTCCTCTCTATGGAGGCAATCGTGAGTTAGTAATGGATGAAGCTCACAAAACTAAGTATTCTGTACACCCTGGTGCCACAAAGATGCATGCAGATTTGAAGCCGATTTATTGGTGGCCCAGTATTAAGAACGATGTGATGATGTATGTGCAGAAATGTTTGACGTGTGCTAAAGTGAAAGCTGAACATCAAAAGCCTTACGGGAAATTTCAGCAACTTGAGATCCCTGAGTGGAAATGGGATCACATTACGATGGATTTTGTGACCAAACTTCCGAGGACGCCTCGTGGTCACGATATGATATGGGTTATTGTCGATCGATTAACGAAGAGTGCTCACTTTCTCCCAGTTCGTGAGACTGCTCCTATGGAGAACTTCGCTACGTTGTATATTGATGAAGTGGTTACTAAACATGGTGTTCCGATATCGATTGTGTCCGATCGTGATGCTCGATTCGTTTCCAACTTTTGGAAGAGTTTTCAACGGGAAGTTGGTACTCAAGTTCGTCTGAGCACAGCCTATCACCCGCAGACCGATGGGCAAAGTGAAAGGACTATTCAAACGCTCGAAGATATGCTCAGAGCTTGTGTGATGGATTATGGTGGTTCGTGGGATAAACACCTACCTCTTATTGAGTTTGCGTATAACAATAGTTATCATGCGAGCATTGGAATGCCACCTTATGAGATGTTATATGGTAGAAAGTGTCGACTCCTAGTTGTTGGTTGGAGCCCGGGGAAAAGCAATTTGCTGGACCCGAAGTAGTACAAATTACGGCCGATAAAGTTAATGTTGCAAAGAAAGCCCTGCGTGTTGCTCGCGAAAGGCAAAAGTCATATGCCGATAAGAAAAGGAGGCCGTTCGATTTTAAAGAAGGCGAAATGGCTTTACTCAAGGTGTCGCCTTGGAAAGGTGTATTACGGTTTGGAAAACGTGGAAAGTTAAGCCCCAGATTCATTGGACCTTTCAAGATTATCAAGAAGGTTAATGAACAGGCATTTCAACTGGAATTACCTCCAGAACTACACGCAATTCACAACACATTTCATGTGTGTTACCTACGTAAGTGTTATGCGAATGAAACGGATGTCATTCCACTCGAGGACGTAAGTATTAATCCCAACAAGCAGATTGTCGATGACCTGTTGCTATAATGGGAAGGAAACAAAAGAAGTTACGACGAAAGACTATCGATCTAGTTCTCATTAAGTGGAAACACAATCACGGCGAAAGTATGACTTGGGAGACCGAGTCCGTAATGCGGGAGACCTATCCCCACCTTTTTGATGCTGAAGTGATTCCGGGGACGGAATCCTCTTAAGGGGGAGGTAATTGTAACATCCCAAAACTTAATCGTTTATGTTGACTAACGTCGTTAGGTCAAATTATAAGTCCGTGATACGTTTGTGTGGAAATATGTGTTTATATGTTTATGTGCCCTATATGTGAGATTTAATTATCTTTAATGAGTGACAATAAAGTAGACTTAATGATGTGTAAAAAGTCTATGTAGTGTGCGAAAGTGCTTCCATGTGTTATGTATATCCCCATTAGGTGTTTAAAGGTGTAATAAAGCTAATATGAAGTCCAGGGACTAAATTTGACAAAAGTGAAAGTTGAAAAACGGGATTAGGGCTGGGATTAGCCTAATCTCCTTCCTTTAGCAGCCATAATCACTTAAAAGAACAAACCTAAACAACCTTTCAATCCTTCTTGAAATTCTAAAGCATCTCTTCAAGTTTTACGTAGATTGTTGGTGTCTTTTGGGCTTGATTTCGATCGGCCATTGTTAATTACAGGTAATGATCGGTTTGTTGATCATATTTTCAGATTTAGGGTTGTTTTATTGTGAGTCAAAACTGATTTCAAAAGGTTTTGTCAAAGGATTAAGGTTAAAGAAGCGTTTTGGTGAGTTAACGTACAAAACGGTGTCAAACGAGTTTGTAATCGATTTGAATGATCAAAATATGTTTAGCAATGTCAAAATCATGTTTTGGGTGAAGCCCAAGTCGTTTGTTTCTGGAAAAATCGAAGAACAAAGTCGTTTTATGAATTCTGGACGAAAATAGGTTTAAATTCGTTCCTGAAGCTTAAATTCGTTTCTGATGACTAAATTCGTTTTCTGGAAATCTAAGTTCGTTTGACAAAACGAAGTTTAACTTCGTTCAAGCTATTTTCGTTTAAAAGAAGATTAAGTTCGTTTGAAGCTAAATTCGTTTGAGTGAAGATTAAGTTCGTTTGATGCTCAAATTCGTTTTCTAAATTCGTTTTCTAAATTCGTTTAGACTAAATTCGTAAGGTTTAATGCTGGACTTTTACTTGGTCAGTCTTATGGTCATGCGAGAGTCCAAATAATGTTCCAAATGACTTATACTTCACATGTTAATGAACGATAGGTGTCGGGGGATTACTATTAAGCACTATTAGCTCTCTGTTTGCTCGCGTACACTACTACGAGGTAAGATACACTACTTTTGTCATGCTGAGGGTGCAACAAAATGGTTTCATAAACTATAACCTCCAAAACGGTAATGTATAACCTATATTGTGGTTGGGTTGATATGGGAGGTATTCGGGGATTAAAGATGACGATGCTTATGCTTATAATGTTTCCCCGTAAATATGTTTACGATATGATATGTTATGATGAACGGTGGTTAATGATATGTTTACGATATGATATGCTATGATGAACGGTGGTTAATGATATGTTTACGATATGATATGTTATGATGAACGGTGGTTAATGATATGTTTACGATATGATATGCTATGATGAACGGTGGTTAATGATATGTTGTAATGTTGTTATGTGCATGTATATGTGGCTTGTTCATCTAGAACACTAGACCTTTTTAGGTTGCCATGACACGTGCACGTTTTAAGGGCCCTAACGTGAAAAGATGATAGTATGGATTAGTTTAGGTTAAAGGTGGAAATCTAAACTAAATATGATAAATGCTCGAGCTAATTAGATGTTAAGTGTTATGCATAACCTGTGCCTGACGGTGGTAATAGGTACATCGTGCCTTACGGTGGTAATAGGTACGTATAAATCGTGCCTGACGGTGGTAATAGGTACGTCATGCCTTACGGTGGTTATAGGTATGTTAAATGGTTGCTCGGGTGGTTCCTTGCAACAAGTCATATGTGGCGAGTAGTTCGGGTGGCCTGATGACCCACCTAATGTTATGAACATAACGTGCTACTCATGGATCGACATTGTCTTTCCTTAACGGTAACTTCGGTTACAACTTAACGGTGACCTAGTCACAACTTAATGAGATGAGATGAAATGATGAAATTGATTAGGCACACTTAGGGTCATGGACTCTATGCTTATATGTGATGTGGATATGTTATACGGTGGTATATATGCCTAAATCAAATGACGTAATGTTTTAAAGTGACGATTTAAATGGATGAAATGTTTTGCTTAAACCTGGTGTTATCTTACTTAGCTTTATAGCTAACACTTGTTTCTTTTAATGTGTTGACACCCCTCAGGTTAAGCAGTGAGATGTCGTGTGAAGCTTTGGCGAGAGATGGGTAGATGATCAAGCTGGCTTTAGTTTACCCAATAGCTTCGCATAGACCTTATGTTATTGATTTCCTTTATGGAACTTATGTAATGACTATGTTATGATTGCTTTATGTTGGGCAATCTTATGGATTTCTTTTATTACATGATTTGATGCTATTAGTAACACCACTAATGTTTTCTCAACTGTTTTCCTTAGTTGAGTATTTTCCTAAATCGTTTTCGCATGATTTAACGCCGTTAGGCGAAATTTTTGGAAATCCATATTTTTACGAAACGGGTGTTACACTGCTGGTACTAAACTTACATGCCTATAATAATTACTCGTATATCTTAGTCTTTTAGGGGGTTTCATGTATATTTAATAATCATCTTTCTATATTGCAGACTGTGCCAAAGTATTTTGTTCGTAAGTATAACATAAACAATAACAGATATGCCCTAATCCATTTTGGGCATTTGTACTATGACTCTATGAGAGTTATGTCCTGAAACAGAGGGATGTTCGAAGGGTGGGAGATGAAACTCATGTTGTGTTGTCTATGGACTGGAGCTTGTTTGTAGAACAAACTGGAGTGAAGGTGGGTTCTGTGCTGAGGTTTCAACTAAACCGGGAGAAATGCATTCGTGGATTGTATGTAGACTTTGATGTGTGCTAAGAAAGCAGGTTGTTTGTTTTCAAGTAAGTGACTTTATGCGATAGTAAAAATGTATGTGGGTTTCTAGTATCAAGTAGTTAGGTTGTTATGTTATGAAAACATGTTGATCATGGTACGTAGGTTCTATTGGTATTTCATCTTTTGTAGTATTATAGTAAGTGGACGATGTAAAACTCTAATGGCTGTAATATCTGTTGTCGGTTGTTTTCAATTTTACGACAACAAATGAAATGTAGAATGATATTTAATTATGTTTGCTGATGTTTGTTTCTCATTTATCAAGTTTGATTTATATTGAATTAGTAAGAATTCCATATCAAAGTATGAATATGGAATATGGAATATAATAGTAATAAAGCAACAGTTAGAACAAACAGGTATTCAACCATCATTTGATGAAGCCATTACAATTTGCTTCCAAATAAAGCGTGGTTTTCAAAAGCCAAAAACACAGACAGGTTCATAAAAATTGTAGCACTTCCTTATACACGACATTAGTTGTCGTTTTGCTAAGGTTACCATCTTCATCAATAATCAAAATCTTCAACCCTTTCTTGCTTTTGACCCTAGATACAGCCACATACAATTGGCCATGGCTAAAAACAGGTCGTGGAAGATACAAACCCACACGATCCAAAGATTGTCCTTGGCTTTTGTTTATTGTCATTGCGAAGCATACAACAATCGGAAATTGTCTTCTACACATCTTGACGGGAATCCTTTGGTCGGATGGTGTCATCTTTAATCTTGAAATTAAAGTATGATGACCCACATTAGTCCCAGTGATAATTTTAGCTTCAATTACATGTTTCCCAAGTTTCACGACTTGCAAGCGCGTGCCATTACATAAACCATTTGCCTGATCAATGTTCCTTAATAACATCACAGGAGCACCAACTTTCAAAACTAACTTGTGATTAGGAAGGCCTGACAAATGTAAACTGTTTAGCACATCAGTGGAAAACAATGCCATATCAATCTCCGTAGCTTCATCGGATTCACAAAGACTATCCGCACTATGATAGATAGTTTCATCACCTGCCATAATTTTTGGTTAAGATTTAAGTCATTGAAATAAGAAAAGTATAATTGTTTAATTTAAATACCTGGCATCATTTGTAGGAGCTTCTCATTTATGGAATTAACTACATTATGAGTGGGAGCAAGGATGGCTCTTTGTTGGAAATAAAGGGGATCAGACAAACTATCTTTCATATCCGGATATGTAAACGAAATGAGCGAATCAAGTGGATTAACGAGGTCGTCAATGAGTAAATCATCAGGAATCTGAATCTCCACTTCACCATCATTTGACTCGCCAAGAAGACCATCTCCAAGCTTCAAAATCCAATCGGCAAATTCTTTGACCTCTTGTACATCTGCTTCTTCACATCCAACTCTTAGTCTCATATTAACCGTTAATTTGAGTACTTGACAATGGTGCCACAGATAAGAAGAATTCAAAGACGCATTCACGATATTGCTTCTTGTACCTTTAGGAATCACAGGTAGAATTTGCCTAAAATCCCCACCAAATACAACCACCTTCCCTCCAAAAACTTTCTCTTCACTGTTTGATTGCGTGGCACGTAAAATATCTCTCATCGTCCGGTCAAGAGCCTCAAAACAATGTTTATGTATCATAGGTGCTTCATCCCATATAATCAACTTGGTTTTCTTTATTAAAGCACCTAATTCACTATTTGGTTCGATGGAACAAACTGAATTCTCAAATATATTAATGGGAATTATGAACCTTGAATGTGCGGTTCTACCGCCACTTAATAAAAGGGATGCAATACCACTTGATGCCACATTCAAAACAATCTCACCTTTAGACCGTAACCCAGCAGTCAAAGTTTTCCATAGAAAAGTTTTGCCAGTACCTCCGTATCCATACACAAAGAATACACCTCCATTGTTTTTATCAACTGCCTCCATAACAGTTTGATATAGATTACGTTGTTCAGTTGTTAAGCTTGTGAGATAAGTAGCATGCTCCCTTTGTAAAGTAGCTTTGTCATACAACAACTCATTTCGTATCAACCGATTGTTCAATGATGAAACATAATCTTGATCTGGGTAAGGCATCTCCGGGAAGTTTTTTAGTGAACTTCCATTGCTCTGTAACAATTCTTCAATATAGGCCAGACATAGATTCTGGAGATCTTCATCTTGAAGAACCAAAACTATAAAAAATACAAATAAATAAAGAATGTAAAAAGGTATAAAATAATCAATTTAGATATTATGACTTCCAAAATTTAAATAGTATTAAAGTATCGATAGACATATATTATATTAAAGAAAGAACTAATTACCAGGACAATTAAGAATCTGCCTTTGAGTAAATAAGATGTCTTGACTTAATAACTTCCATGTTTTCGACCACAACTCATCTGGCCTTGTTACGGAGCTTGAGAGTAGCAACATCACAAAGAATTGTCGTAAATACGATCCTGTTGCCCATGAGTCTGCTTCTTTGATGGCATCAACATATTCTTTGTCGTCATTCAAAAGTCCCAGTTCTTCACAAACCTCTTTGTAGGTTTGAAACGATCTTCCATTAACTGTTTTTAACTCAAAACATGTGGGTCCCTTGATATGATTCAATAATATCCTCAAGTAGTAAACATCACCAAGTGATGGTGGAACATAATGGATTCTTCCGATATTACCACCCGGATATTTTCTTTTTTTCCAAATTCTCTTTGAACGTATCCAAACAAAATGTCTTGGGAACTCGACATACTTCAAGGTTCTGGCAAATTCATCACTTTTGTTACGTGCCATCCATTGAATGAACATTGAGCTTTTGACAGTGGGATTAGAAACAACATCACATAGATTTGAGCTGT
>CM067167.1:253438485-253486083 GCA_034093135.1 Erigeron breviscapus
GGAGGTGTATTCTTTGTGTATGGATACGGAGGTACTGGCAAAACTTTTCTATGGAAAACTTTGACTGCTGGGTTACGGTCTAAAGGTGAGATTGTTTTGAATATGGCATCAAGTGGTATTGCATCCCTTTTATTAAGTGGCGGTAGAACCGCACATTCAAGGTTCATAATTCCCATTAATATATTTGAGAATTCAGTTTGTTCCATCGAACCAAATAGTGAATTAGGTGCTTTAATAAAGAAAACCAAGTTGATTATATGGGATGAAGCACCTATGATACATAAACATTGTTTTGAGGCTCTTGACCGGACGATGAGAGATATTTTACGTGCCACGCAATCAAACAGTGAAGAGAAAGTTTTTGGAGGGAAGGTGGTTGTATTTGGTGGGGATTTTAGGAAAATTCTACCTGTGATTCCTAAAGGTACAAGAAGCAATATCGTGAATGCGTCTTTGAATTCTTCTTATCTGTGGCACCATTGTCAAGTACTCAAATTAACGGTTAATATGAGACTAAGAGTTGGATGTGAAGAAGCAGATGTACAAGAGGTCAAAGAATTTGCCAATTGGATTTTGAAGCTTGGAGATGGTCTTCTTGGCGAGTCAAATGATGGTGAAGTGGAGATTCAGATTCCTGATGATTTACTCATTGACGACCTCGTTAATCCACTTGATTCGCTCATTTCGTTTACATATCCGGATATGAAAGATAGTTTGTCTGATCCCCTTTATTTCCAACAAAGAGCCATCCTTGCTCCCACTCATAATGTAGTTAATTCCATAAATGAGAAGCTCCTACAAATGATGCCAGGTATTTAAATTAAACAATTATACTTTTCTTATTTCAATGACTTAAATCTTAACCAAAAATTATGGCAGGTGATGAAACTATCTATCATAGTGCGGATAGTCTTTGTGAATCCGATGAAGCTACGAAGATTGATATGGCATTGTTTTCCACTAATGTGCTAAACAGTTTACATTTGTCAGGCCTTCCTAATCACAAGTTAGTTTTGAAAGTTGGTGCTCCTGTGATGTTATTAAGGAACATTGATCAGGCAAATGGTTTATGTAATGGCACGCGCTTGCAAGTCGTGAAACTTGGGAAACATGTAATTGAAGCTAAAATTATCACTGGGACTAATGTGGGTCATCATACTTTAATTTCAAGATTAAAGATGACACCATCCGACCAAAGGATTCCCGTCAAGATGTGTAGAAGACAATTTCCGATTGCTGTATGCTTCACAATGACAATAAACAAAAGCCAAGGACAATCTTTGGATCGTGTGGGTTTGTATCTTCCACGACCTGTTTTTAGCCATGGCCAATTGTATGTGGCTGTATCTAGGGTCAAAAGCAAGAAAGGGTTGAAGATTTTGATTATTGATGAAGATGGTAACCTTAGCAAAACGACAACTAATGTCGTGTATAAGGAAGTGCTACAATTTTTATGAACCTGTCTGTGTTTTTGGCTTTTGAAAACCACGCTTTATTTGGAAGCAAATTGTAATGGCTTCATCAAATGATGGTTGAATACCTGTTTGTTCTAACTGTTGCTTTATTACTATTATATTCCATATTCCATATTCATACTTTGATATGGAATTCTTACTAATTCAATATAAATCAAACTTGGTAAATGAGAAACAAACATCAGCAAACATAATTAAATATCATTCTACATTTCATTTGTTGTCATAAAATTGAAAACAACCGACAACAGATATTACAGCCATTAGAGTTTTACATCGTCCACTTACTATAATACTACAAAAGATGAAATACCAATAGAACCTAAGTACCGTGATCAACATGTTTTCATAACATAACAACCTAACTACTTGATACTAGAAACCCACATACATTTTTACTATCGCATAAAGTCACTTACTTGAAAACAAACAACCTGCTTTCTTAGCACACATCAAAGTCTACATACAATCCACGAATGCATTTCTCCCGGTTTAGTTGAAACCTCAGCACAGAACCCACCTTCACTCCAGTTTGTTCTACAAACAAGCTCGAGTCCATAGACAACACAACATGAGTTTCATCTCCCACCCTTCGAACATCCCTATGTTTCAGGACATAACTCTCATAAAGTCATAGTACAAATGCCCAAAATGGATTAGGGCATATCTGTTATTGTTTATGTTATACTTACGAACAAAATACTTTGGCACAGTCTGCAATATAGAAAGATGATTATTAAATATACATGAAACCCCCTAAAAGACTAAGATATACGAGTAATTATTATAGGCATGTAAGTTTAGTACCAGCAGGCCATTTGGTCGAACAGTATGATCATCCAACACCACCAACAACTTCTCTTCAACTCCATTCTGGTGATTATAATGTGGATACCTACAGTGGTGGTTAGTCAAATGATCCAGGATACCATCATCACCTGAATTGTAACCTTCTTCTTCATTCAGCTCTAGACGTGCAAATTACACACACATCTCTCCATTAGTGAATACATCAGCTGTAAAATCCACACCTTCCACACCTTGAACCTCAGTCAACTTCATCTTGTACTCATTTTGGAAATTATTCTCAGCACAAAAGTTACCCCAGTTAGTACCCTCGAAACCAGAAGCAACTCTTCCCAAATTAGGGTCACGGTATACGTTAACAGTAACATCTTGCTGCGATCCAACAATCTTAATAGTTTCTGCAGACATCCTAATTTCAGATCCATTCAAGTGGTCCAGAAAAACAGGATTCAGGTCCTGCAACATGTAAACGAAAATACTTACTATAATGTAACAATATTAAATTCTATACATAATTTCATACTAACAAGATCGATGAACGAATAACCATACCAGTTTATGAAAAGTGAATTCATCAAATTCAATCAAACAACTGAATTGCACTCCGACCTCCATGCCTTCTTCATCATATTTTTGTACTTCAAATACATCATTTCCGATGAATTTGAAGCACAGCCTATTGAAGTCAATGTTAGGATCACTATTCAGATAACGTATCAAACCATTTCCCTTAAGGCGGAATCATCGCCGACAAACTTGATACGCACATTATAGCGGCGACCCAGCGTAATCAACCAATGTGATACAGTTGCAGTTCTGTGACAGCATATTACCAAAACTGTTTGGTAACAGCTAAAGTGAATAGAAAAAAGATACAAAATTGACAAAGAAATCCATTACCAAGTCAAACAACAAATGTACACTCCATAGTTAAGCAATGAAGATAAAACCACTTACCAAACCTTGTGCTATCATCTTCATCTTGGGAGGGACATTCACAATTAGTTGGAAAGGATACTACATCAAATGAATGATTAAGTTACTTAATCAGGAAAATAAATTAAATATATAACTTCAAAGTCAAACGATTAAAAAAATATATCTCTGACCTATCCTTTTCATGTTAACCAACACTATTGAATAAACACAAAGATTCAATGGTCCCCAATTTCCATAAAAGGGTAAAACCTAACTGAAAAAAACAATTTAAACATGTACCAAATATACCGCTACATATGAGTCCCAATTTCCATTACAAATATAAAAGAAATCTAAATTAAAAATCTTTTTAACATGAACCCTAACTTAATACTCTAACTTCAGTGTAGATAGTTATTTTGACATGAAATAGAGAAACCCCGTCAATCAACAACAAGAGTCTGATTAATAACAATACATAAAAAAAGGAAAACAAACGAATAGTACCCAGATATAAAAACCCCTTTTAAAACCCTAACTTCAGTAAAAATAGGTATTTTAAGAAGAAGCACAAAAAACCCATAAATCAATAATAAGAATACGATTAACAACAATAAAAGGATAAGAAGAACAAACTGAGCATACCAAGTCAGCCATGATTCTTCAGAGATTATTGGTCTCTGTGTAAATAAAGAAGAAAGTAAAAATATATGTTAGTGTTAAGTAGTTAGGTACAAGGTTAATTGTAATGTCATAAATAACAACTATCGGTTTTCTTTTCTTTTTATATATATTTGTTTTTAAAGTTAATTCAAGTAAACTAGCAACTTGATAAACCTTATACAAAACAATTAACAAACTCATTTAGATATATCTTCTCATTTTACTTATTCAATTTCAAATTTTTAACAAATAATTAATATTAATACCAATAACATATATTGTTATAATAATAATACATCTGAAATTAAGGGTAATTATTCATTTAATGAAACAAGGTTTTTTATATCACATTTGACTAAACATACTTTTTCAAAGTAAATAAAAAAAATATAACCTGTTTATCAATGTCTGTTCGTTTTTCGTTTTCCTTATTTAGATTAACCTATTGTTTCTATTATCATTGTTAGATATTTACGTGAAATCGTTCACTATTCACAAACACCAAAAACTAAACATATATACATTTAAATAAATTATCATATATTTTTTATTTTCATATCGTAACATTAATGGATTAATTGAGTTATTGAGAAAATATATTAGCTTAAAATATTTTATATATTTGTTTGTATTCTGACCAAATTATAAAATTGAACTGTTTATAACCAAAATTTTTATTCTCAAATTGTATTTTTAAGCCCGTGTTTGCACACGGGTTCAATGTCTAGTGTAACTAATATAGTTTTATTATAGCAATAAGATTTTAAATAAATATAAAAATTAACTTTTAAACTTACAAATCCCATATTTTGCTAATTTAGGTTATTTAGTAATTAACGTCGTATTTAGGTTATTTTAACATCACACCTTACATGACAATATGAAATGATTTTATCATAGTTGTTTTACGGTGATAACCTAATATAACTAATAAACTTACCAAAAACATATGTTAATTAGTAATTAACGTCATTTTATGGTTGAATAACGTCACGGGTTAAATGATGATATCGGATAATTTTGTACATAGTAGCAGCTTTTTTTTTCTTTTTTTTTTTTACTTTTAACCTTTTTCTTTAATTTTTTTCCTTTTTTTTGTACTAATGTTTTTTTCTTCCTTTAATGAGCTCTTTTAAGTAAGAAAAAATTATATTTTTCACCTCCGTCAATAACGAGGTAATCACCAACGAACGAACAGATATAATAGTATATTGTACTGTTTCTGCTATAACAAAATAGTCAGTTTTTAAACCTTTTTCTATATGTCTAAAAGACGCTTTATTTTTTATATTCAGCTTTTTTTTAATTGTTTAGTTTAAACGGTTCTAACAGCCATGTAATCACCGACCAACGAAATGTATGTATCACCACCTTATACACAATTCACGTTTTACGTATCGTTATTTTCTCCCGGGGCAAAGCCCGGGGTTAAAATATTTGTTATTAATAACACAAGATTTATAATTAAACAAAAGAATTTGCCGCTGTACCTTTAATAAAAAGTAAAGCATATGCTTTTCCTTTTCTTGCTACACAAAACAATTGAATGTATAAATACGTACTTAAAGCATCTCCAATGGAGCTTGATGAAAAGCATTTTTTGGATGAAAAAAGTCTTTCAAAAGCTTGACACCATTGGGTGCAAAAGCTTTTTTTTTGTCAAAAACTTGACAATGATCAAGCTATTAAGCAAAAGCTTTTTTCAAATCAAGGTATTTAATCAAATAAAGCTTTAGAAAAAGCTACCATTGGAATAGATAACTTTTTATAAAGGTTTAAGTTAATGGATTTATGAGTTGACAACCAAAAAAAGCTTTTAAAAGCTTTTTACCTTTGGGGATGCTCTTACTCATTAATTGAGATACAACAAGCACTATGCATTAAGCTGGTTGGATCACCTAGCCTTTGTAGTGAATGGAAACAAATTCATTATTTCTCAAAATGGTTGGATCACCTAGCCCTTTTTGTAGCTAAATTATTAATAACTACAAAATATTTCTATATTTTATTCATTATTTTAAAGATTTCTATTTCAAATACATATATAACTAACAGTCCACAATTTGCACACTTATATTTGTTTTATCTAGACAAGAAAGTTAAGATAAGAAAGTAAAGAACATGAACAAGAATAAGTTCAAATGCAAATATCTAAGCAAGTCTAATCATATGTATCATTGATTAAACGATGAATACATGGTCGATATTACAACTTGTCTTACAAGAATACAAATGAACTAAATAATTGCTAAGTCTAGACACTCTATAAACTTAAGCAATTACAAGAGAGAAAATAAAGTGGCACACACTTTGTGGTGACAAACACGCCTCTAAATGATGCGGCTGTGTTGCTTTATATAGGGGAGGAATTAGGGCAACACAGCCTTACAATGATCGTGATAGAATGGTGGTTGTCGACTTCTCATAGGCTCGTTGTACTTGGATCCAGGAGCCTTTGTCTTCTTTACCAAAACGGGTATGAAAGAGAAAACCCTTGTTTTGGTCCCAACTGTACCTTTACCATATAAGGTAACATTCAGTTGGGAGAACCACCATGTGACTTCTTGTCTTCTTGTGGTTTGAAAACTTCCCGCCTTGACACACAACTTGGAAAGTAAACCACCCGCTGACGAGAGTCATTGACTCACTGATGACTTGCTGACGACTCACGTCAGCGACCAAGTCTGGTCAGCGAATCCTTGACTCAACAATCTCCCCCTATTCGCTGAGAAGACTTGCTGAGTAGGCTAGACTTGATAAGAATAAAAGAATGATGAAAGGATGTCTTATATATCAACTTTAAACATTACAAGCTGATACATACAACATTTACATTTATAAGACATCTACATATTTTCGGCTTCAAACTCCCAAGTATGTTCTTGCTTAGCAATTTGAACTGCTGGGTCATTATATCTGTGAGGCTTAACCAGTTCCTCATCCAATTTGCTGATAAACCATCTGTTGTTGGCCGTTTCAGCACATCTTCTTCTTATGCTTAGAATGAACCCAGTGGACGCCTTTTCTAATTCAGATAGGCGAAAGAACAGCTGATTATTTTGAAAATTTGTGAAAAACATGCCAGCAGGATTCTCTATCACTCTTCCTTCCTCAAAAACGCTTCTGGGAGGAAGTCTGGTGTTCAGCGAGGCATCACCAGTGATAGGAGGAAGGTCCATTGTCAAGGTTCGGTGCTCTGCTTTCCTTTTTCTTTGAACCCTTCTTCCTGCTGAGGAGGAGACAGCTGCTGGAGTACCAAACACTTGCCTCAGCATGGGCAAGTCTGCTTTGAACTTGGTTTCATACTCCCTGGCTTTTTCAAAATAATCCTTGAGCATGTTTTGGAGTTGTTCATAGCTGGCAGCCTTCTTATCTTTCACCAGCATGTAAACTTCAACCCACTCAGAAGCACCCAAGGTAGTTGGTTTGACCCCTTCCAGTTTGATTGGCTTATCAGCACCTTGTCTTAGAATTTTTAAGTTTGTCTTAAGGCCCATGTCAGCTTTGAAGGCTTCAGCAGCAATTATTCTTTGAGGCCTTTTCCTGTCCTCCATAAGCTTTAACCACTTGGCTTTTTCTTCATCAAACTTCTTTCTTTTCTCACTGAGCTGTTGTTCAACTTCAGCATGTTTCTGTCTATACAATGCTTCAGCACCACCAGTTTTGAACAGCATCTAATTCACCTTTTTCTAGAAGAGGCAGTTGTTTGATGAATTCCAAGTTCTTTCTTTCGTTTTCTTGGTTCTCTTTTAGCCTATCCAGCTCCTTGATTGCTTTTTCTTGAGTTTTTCCGTCAGCAGTTTGTGTCAAGATATCAATCAGTTCATGCTTATGACCTGCTGAGGATTGAATGGAGAGTTGAGCAGCAGGAAGAGTAGATGAAGAAGCGATCACTGGAAGGGCAGTGGGAGGTTTATTGAAGAATCCAAACTCAGTGAGCTGTCTTCGACGAGCATCGGAGAGAGGAGTAATTTCAGCATTTGCTTTGAGCAGCAGCAATGGAGCTTGTGTTATCCTTCAGCGTGTCAATAGCTTCGCTGTTCTCACTCTGCTTGTTGTACCAACTGGTCAATGTGGACACCAGCCTGTCAGACTCTTTATCTTTCAATTTAATTGCAAGAGTGGCAGCCTTGGTGAGATCATTTAACTGATGCTCTACCTTTTCCAACCTATCAGCAGAGTAGGTGGAGTAAGAAATACCCAAATCCTTAGCTGTTTGAGGTTCAATTTCAGGGCGAACTGAGGATGAGCAGCCAGGAACACTTAAGAAGGAAGAAGGCATGCCAAGAGATAGCATGGTGTTCACTGGTTGTTTTGGAGGAGTTTTAGGTCTTGCAGTAAGAGTAGCTGCCTCAGAAGTTTCTTCAACATTTTCATCAGTCGCTGCTGCATTTTCACCAGCAGCAGCATTGTCATTTTCATCAACCTCCATGTCACTTGCTTCTATTTCATCAGCATGGCTGTAAGAATCCAGTTGAAAGTCATCAGCGACAAAATCGTCCAAGTCTAAATCGCTTTCGTCATCAACAACTTCTTCTTCAGCAAGCCCGATTGTTCACTTTCAACATTTCCTTTTTCAACAATTTCAAAATCACCAACATCATGCCCGACCCCTTCAGTTAGATTTTCACCCCCAGCAACTTGCACTTCAGGAGCAACAGCAGTAATTGCGTCCCTTTCAGCAATGGAGAAGCTGATAGGGGTGGGAGATAGAAGAGTTTCAATTTCTGGTTGTTGCTGCTCTACGTTTTCAGCAGCAGCAGGGGCTTCTTCCTTATTAATGAGAGAGAGTTAAAAGGGTTCCAGTTCCTTTGCTGTTTTCTTCTTTCGTTTTGGAGCCGCAGGAATAGGAGATGAAGCAGCAGAGGACTTTTTAGACTTAGTCCTTGCCTTTGTGGTTTGTTTGGCAGCTTGGGATGGTTCATGTTTAGCTGGCTCAACAGTGACCACCCCAGAGGGTTGTATAGGTGCTGATCCACTAACTTGTTTATAAATTTTGGGATAAGCGGAGTGGAGTACCTTTTTCATAGCAGTAGTGAGCTCAGCATACTTGATGTCAAAGAATTGAGTGTCACAGGCAGGTGCCTTGTACACTGATGGACCAATTCTTGGAGCAGAAAACACGGTTGCACCGAAGGGATTGTACTCGTCCTTTAGTTCATGCTTGAATATTAGTGAAAGGAATCGAGTGAAAGGTACAGTGCAAGATCTGTTGCTAGCAAGTACTTTAGCCTTCAAATCTTCAAAGATGACACTGGCAAAGTCAATGAAACGTTCTTTTGCCAGAGCATAAATCATTTGCATCTGGACCGCAGTGGCTTGATCGAATGAGCCGTTGTTCCCACCAAGACATTGAATTACATGGGCAAAAAGCAACCTCCATACTCCAGGCAGGTTCTTTTTGGTGGGATTGCTGGGAACAGGTTGTGCTGGGACTACATTTGTTCCGTAGCCTATAGAGGGTAACCATGCTTTCCAAACCTCAGCAGATGCCAAGTCTGCATATGGTCTTTCTGTAGTCTGAGAAGGAAGACGAAGAACTTCTCGAATCTTTTCTACAGTAATAGAAATGGTGTATTTTTCCTTCATAATAGTGCCTGATATGGAACTGCTAGAAATATGATAATCACACGTCCACCAAAATTCCCTCAGAAGATGAACACACATATCTTCTGGGTCCATGTAGATGGCCCTTTGTACAGGACATGCTTTGATGAAATCAAGCATTTGTTGGTACCCTTTTACTTTGGAGGGCACTTCCAAAGATCCGAGATAGTTATTGGGTTTGATGACTAACTTGTGAGCTTGAAAGGATACTTTGTCGGAGGCAACAATCCCTTCTGGTTCAAAAACTTCAGAATGAAGATATGGGGGAACGTTTTTTAGGGTTTCTTGGAGGTTTGGATTCTCAGATAAGATCTCTGGATTTTCTGATTGTTGTTGTTTAGGTGGGTGTTGTTGTTGAGATGAAGATGCCATTTGAGATTTGAATTTAGAGATATGAAGAAGAGAAGATGAAAAGATTGAAGAAATGAAAAATGAAATTGAGAGTTTTGAGAAGGTTTGAGAGAAATATGAGAGTATAATGGACAGAGAAGAAAAATGATATGCATATATATGGCATGGATATGGGCCCCATTTGTAACACCCGTTTCGTAAAAATATGGATTTCCAAAAATTTTCGCCTAACGGCGTCAATAAAGCGGAAACAGTTTATTAAAAACCTCAACCAATGAAAACAGTTGAGAAACATAAGTGGTGTTACTAATAGCATCAAATCAGTAATAAAAGAAATCCATAAGATTGCCCAACATAAAGCAACCATAACATAGTCATTACAATAGTTCCATAAAGGAAATCATTAACATTAAGTCTATGCGAAGTTATTGGGTAAACTAAAGCCATCTTGATCATCTACCCATCTCTCGCCAAAGCTTCACACGACATCTCACTGCTTAACCTGAGGGGTGTCAACACATAAGAAGAAACAAGTGTTAGCTATAAAGCTAAGTAAGATAACACCAGGTTTAAGCAAAACATTTCATCTGTTAAACACGTCACTTTAAAACATTACGTCATTTGATTTAGGCATTTATATCACCACATAACGTATCCATATCACATATAAGCATAGAGTCCATGACCCTAAGTGTGCCTAATCAATTTCATCATATCATCTCATTCGTTAAGTTGTGACTAGGTCACCGTTAAGTTGTAACCGAAGTTACCGTTAAGGAAAGACAATGTCGATCCATGAGTAGCACGTTATGTTCATGACATTAGGTGGGTCATCAGGCCACCCGAAACTACTCGCCTCATATGACTTGTTGCAAGGAGCCACCCGAGCAACCATTTTAACGTACCCTCCCACATACGGGCACTACGTACTCTCCCACATACGAGCACGACGTACTCTCCCACATACGAGCACGACGTACTCTCCCACATACGAGCACGACGTACTCTCCCACATACGAGCACTATGTACTCTCCCACATACGAGCACTATGTACTCTCCCACATACGAGCACGATGTACTCTCCCACATACGAGCACGATGTACTCTCCCACATACGAGCACGATGTACTCTCCCACATACGAGCACGATGTACTCTCCCACATACGAGCACGATGTACTCTCCCACAGACGAGCACTATGTACTCTCCCACATACGAGCACGACGTACTCTCCCACAGACGAGCACTATGTACTCTCCCACATACGAGCACTATGTACTCTCCCACATACGAGCACGATGTACTCTCCCACATACGAGCACGATGTACTCTCCCACAGACGAGCACTATGTACTCTCCCACATACGAGCACTATGTACTCTCCCACATACGAGCACGATGTACTCTCCCACAGACGAGCACTATGTACTCTCCCACATACGAGCACGACGTACTCTCCCACAGACGAGCACTATGTACTCTCCCACATACGAGCACGACGTACTCTCCCACAGACGAGCACTATGTACTCTCCCACATACGAGCACGACGTACTCTCCCACAGACGAGCACTATGTACTCTCCCACATACGAGCACGACGTACTCTCCCACAGACGAGCACTATGTACTCTCCCACATACGAGCACGACGTACTCTCCCACAGACGAGCACGATGTACTCTCCCACATACGAGCACGACGTACTCTCCCACATACGAGCACTATGTACTCTCCCACATACGAGCACTATGTACTCTCCCACATACGAGCACGATGTACTCTCCCACATACGAGCACGATGTACTCTCCCACATACGAGCACGATGTACTCTCCCACATACGAGCACGATGTACTCTCCCACATACGAGCACGATGTACTCTCCCACATACGAGCACGATGTACTCTCCCACATACGAGCACGATGTACTCTCCCACATACGAGCACGATGTACTCTCCCACATACGAGCACTACGTACTCTCCCACATACGAGCACTACGTACTCTCCCACATACGAGCACGACGTACTCTCCCACATACGAGCACGACGTACTCTCCCACATACGAGCACGATTTATACGTACTCTCCCACATACGAGCACGACGTACTCTCCCACATACGAGCACGACGTACTCTCCCACATACGAGCACACGTACTCTCCCACATACGAGCACGACGTACTCTCCCACATACGAGCACGACGTACTCTCCCACATACGAGCACTATGTACTCTCCCACATACGAGCACGACGTACTCTCCCACAGACGAGCACTATGTACTCTCCCACATACGAGCACGACGTACTCTCCCACAGACGAGCACTATGTACTCTCCCACATACGAGCACTATGTACTCTCCCACATACGAGCACGATGTACTCTCCCACATACGAGCACGATGTACTCTCCCACATACGAGCACGATGTACTCTCCCACATACGAGCACTACGTACTCTCCCACATACGAGCACTACGTACTCTCCCACATACGAGCACGACGTACTCTCCCACATACGAGCACGACGTACTCTCCCACATACGAGCACACGTACTCTCCCACATACGAGCACGACGTACTCTCCCACATACGAGCACTATGTACTCTCCCACATACGAGCACGACGTACTCTCCCACAGACGAGCACTATGTACTCTCCCACATACGAGCACGACGTACTCTCCCACAGACGAGCACGATGTACTCTCCCACATACGAGCACGACGTACTCTCCCACATACGAGCACACGTACTCTCCCACATACGGAGCACGACGTACTCTCCCACATACGAGCACGACGTACTCTCCCACATACAGCACATATCAACATTACAACACGTCATTAACCACCGTTCATCATATCATATCACATCATATCATATCGTTAAGCATATCATCATCGTTGCATATCATATCATAACCATGTGTACGGGGAAGCATTTTAGGCATAAACATCGTCATCATTAATCCCCGAGTACCTCCCATATCAACCCAACCACATATGAGTTATACATTACCGTTTTGGAGGTTATAGTTTACAAACCATTTTCGTTGCACCCTCAGCGTGACAAAAGTAGTGTATCTTACCTCGTAGTAGTGTACGCGAGCAAACAGAGAGCTAATAGTGCTTAATAGTAATCCCCGACACCTATCGTACATTAACATATGAAATATAAGTCATTTGGGACCTTAAAACGACTCTCGTATGACCTTAGGACCGACTACGTAAAAGTCCAGATTACACCTTACGAAGTTAGGCCTTAACTTCGTTTACTCTGTTCTTACGAACTTGAGTATTAACTTCGTTACTTTACAACTTACGAATTTAGACCATAACTTCGTTTGGCTTCATTTTACGAAAATAGATTACGAACTTAATATTCGTTAGGTTTACTTCACGAAAAAATGGCTTAAACGAAGATAGTTTTTAACTCACGAATTTAACAAAACTCCTTCTTACGAACTTGGCCAACGAAAATAGCATTAGAACGAACTTAACATAACTTACGAAGATAGTCATAAAACGAAGATTAACTTCGTTCGAACACTGGTTCGACTGTTTTTCAAAAACGACTAAGTTCTTCGATTTTTCAACCTTGGATTCATCTAGGCTTTTCCCAAAACATGATTTTGACACAATTAAACACATTTTGATCATCCGGATCGATTACAAACTCGTTTGACACCATTTTGTACGTTAACTCACCAAAACGCTTCTTTAACCTTAATCCTTTGACAAAACCTTTTGAAATCAGTTTTGACTCACAATAAAACAACCCTAAATCTGAAAATATGATCAACAAACCGATCATTACCTGTAATTAACAATGGCCGATCGAAATCAAGCCCAAAAGACACCAACAATCTACGTAAAACTTGAAGAGATGCTTTAGAATTTCAAGAAGGATTGAAAGGTTGTTTAGGTTTGTTCTTTGAAGTGATTATGGCTGCTAAAGGAAGGAGATTAGGCTAATCCTAGCCCTAATCCCGTTTTTCAACTTTCACTTTTGTCAAATTTAGTCCCTGGACTTCATATTAGCTTTATTACACCTTTAAACACCTAATGGGGATATACATAACACATGGAAGCACTTTCGCACACTACATAGACCTTTTACACATCATTAAGTCTACTTTATTGTCACTCATTAAAGATAATTAAATCTCACGTATAGGGCACATAAACATATAAACACACATTTTACCACATAACATATCACGGACTTAGAATTTGACCTAACGACGTTAGTCAACAAAAACGATTAAGTTTTGGGATGTTACAATTACCTCCCCCTTAAGAGGATTCCGTCCCCGGAATCACTTCATCATCAAAAAGGTGGGGATAGGTCTCCCGCATTACGGACTCGGTCTCCCAAGTCATACTTTCGCCGTGATTGTGTTTCCACTTAATAAGAACTAGATCGATAGTCTTTCGTCGTAACTTCTTTTGTTTCCTTCCCATTATAGCAACAGGTTCATCAACAATCTGCTTGTTTGGATCAATACTTACGTCCTCGAGTGGAATGACATCCGCTTCATTTGCATAGCATTTACGTAGATAACACACATGAAATGTGTTGTGAATTCCATGAAGTTCTGGAGGTAATTCCAGTTGAAATGCCTGTTCATTAACCTTTTTAATGATCTTAAAAGGTCCAATGAATCTAGGGCTTAGCTTTCCTCGTTTGCCAAATCGTAATACACCTTTCCAAGGCGACACCTTGAGTAAAACCATTTCACCTTCTTTAAAATCAAACGGCCTCCTTTTCTTATTGGCATATGACTTTTGCCTTTCGCGAGCAATACGCAGGGCTTTCTTTGCAACATTAACTTTATCGGCCGTAAATTGTACTACTTCAGGTCCAGCAAATTGCTTTTCCCCGGGCTCCAACCAACAACTAGGAGTCCGACACTTTCTACCATATAACATCTCATAAGGTGGCATTCCAATGCTCGCATGATAACTATTGTTATACGCAAACTCAATTAGAGGTAGGTGTTTATCCCACGAACCACCATAATCCATCACACAAGCTCTGAGCATATCTTCGAGCGTTTGAATAGTCCTTTCACTTTGCCCATCGGTTTGCGGATGATAGGCTGTGCTCAGACGAACTTGAGTTCCAAATTCCCGTTGAAAACTCTTCCAAAAGTTGGAAACGAATCGAGCATTTCTCCCCCTTATCTCTTTTCCCCCTCTCATTTTCTTATCTATCTATCTCTTTCTCCCATTCACTCCAAAAGCAAAGCAAGACCCATTTAAATTTTCTCCACCATTTCTTGCTTCAAATTAGTGTTGGATCGATTATAACATAGAAATCATAGTCACTTTCACCTTACTTTCGTCTTATCAAAGAATCAAACCAAGTTCTAGCATCCTTTTTACCCAATTAGGTCAATTTTGGGTTTGAGCTCGAGAAGACGTTTTGGTAAGTTAAATTCATCCCATTTGCTTCTATTTATGCTTGTACTTATGTTTCTAGTCGTTTTTATGGGATTCCAAGATTTAAAAATGGTAAAAATGGAAAATTAGGTCTAAATTAGGGTTTGAAGATTTGAGTATGATTTTGATGTTTTGGGTCAAGTTTGTGGATTGGGTTATGTTTAGTTATGGTTAGTGGTGTTTATTTATGCTTCAAATCAAGTTATAAGGCTTTACAAATCGATTTGGGTTGGTTTGGGTCGTGTTTTAGGGTTTTGGTATTGTTCTTGCAGCTGCTGGTGCTGCTGATGTTCTGGCCAGAACTGGGCCACTGCGGCGCAGTGGCTTAGGCCTAGCCCACTGCGGCGCAGTGGCTAGGGACTGGTCAGTTTGGGGTTAGCTCACTGCGGCGCAGTGAGCTTGGCAAAGGCTCACTGCGGCGCAGTGCCTTAGTCACTCGGCGCAGTGGCTTAGCCTAGCCCACTGCGGCGCAGTGGGCATAGTTTGGCCCACTGCGGCGCAGTGGCATTGTTTCTGGTCCTGGTCCAGTTTAGCCACTGCGGCGCAGTGGGCATAGTTCTGGCCCACTGCGGCGCAGTGGATGGTCACTGTGATTATGTGTGTGTCGATTTTCAAATTGATGAGGTTGTATAATTGACATTTCAGTATTTACGATATAATTATAGGTTGTGGAGGTGTGGACCCTATTACTCGTTTGTAATCTTTTACTAACTTCTTTGCCGATCAAGGTGAGTTTCGTATCTCCCTACTCGCTTGAGATTCGGGCTGAAAAGTGTAAACCTTGCTTGTTTACTTGCAATTATAGATTCATTGATTGATGGTTTTAGTTGTTAGTCTTATGTGTTAGTTCCTTTCGTTTGATTGGGTTAAATTGGTTCGAGTATTGGATTGTTGAGACGGTTTTCATGTTTGAATGACTTAGTTTATGTTTGTTAAGTATCTAGTAATAATAGGATAGACGTACATACATGAAAGTCGGTTATGCCTTCATTGGGTTTTAGATGTGGTGGGAAGGCTGCGGGTGACCCTATATATAAGCATCTGGGACTCGAAGGAAGCAGAATCCTCTGAAGTATATGTGCGTATAGTTGGTTTGAATTGTGGTTAATGGCTTGGTTGTCGAATGTTGATTATTGGATTATTGATGGATGACTCAGGTTTGGCGAATATTGATTATTGTTTCATATTCATCGTATACTGATTGTCGGTTTATGAATTATGCATTTACATTTGATTGTAAGCATTGCATACATTGTTGATGAGCCCTCGGCAGGGGATTGCCGACATCCTGGTGCATAGATGTATGCACCCATTTTGGATGTAGATCGTGACCCCGAGTATATAGACATATATATCTCGATGATTTTGAGATACAGCCTTGTTCATGGTAATGACAGAAGGGTATCGTTGCATAGTGACTGGAGCTCACGCATAAGATAGGCATGTTTGCTTATTCATGCATCTGGCACTTACATTGATTGCATATCATTCGTGCATTCTCATTTCACATTTACTTATCTTGTGTAATCTTGTTGTGAGATGTTATAGTGTGGCTTAGAGGCTCGCTGTAAGTCATGCCTAGCCTCTATTCGTATATTGTGATTATTATCGTTGGTTCCTTGTGAACCATTACTACGAATTCACCAACCTTGTGTTGACTATGCTTAGTACACTTTTCAGGTAATCAGGTTCTCCCAGGGCGTGGAGTTTAGTTGCTTGGCTTGCTGTAAACCCGGTCTATGGACTTCATGGATCAAGGATTCATTGGCCCGCCTTTTGCATTATACTTAGGATCGTTTGCCATCTTTGGATGTTATTATGTAACCTTGATGGCTACTTGCTCCTGTTGTATTTTGATACTTGCATCGTTATGTTTTGGATTCACCGAATCTATATTTGCATTTAGATTGTTCTATTGTAATTCCACCTGGTGCTATGTGTTTTCCGTGATATTCCGAGCCTCGGCTTGGGGTGTTACAGAATGGTGGCCCATGCGTGGTCGTAGAGAATTAGGCGGTTTGACCTAGACTACGGCTTAAGTTAAAAACTCTTCATATAGCATGCATGGTTAGGAATTCGTGTGCAATGTGGATTATGTGAATCCCCGTGTGAGTTCGTAGTTAAGACCTATTGTATGAAAACTTGAACTCAATGTGATGAATGTGAATTGTAGTTGATATGGGTTGTTGTTGTAAATTGTTGGAATTAATGTGATGATTTAGGGCAAAATGATGGGATGCCATTAACTTAGTATAATATTGTGGCAACCCTAAAAGAACCCGATCAACTCTTTTATGGTTACCCGATATTATAGCAAGCTCATGACATCGTGGATTGCGCACGAGTGGCTTAAAGTATAATAAGGAACCGATATGCTTAATGGAAGTTGATTAGGTGGAAGGTTAGCCGTTGGTACACCTTGTATACATACCCGGTCAATAACTAAAGAGCATATCGAATTCGGACTATACTTTGAATCATTTGTGTTAGTTGTTTAACTGCATGATGTATGAGCATGATTACTTGATGATATGCTGTGATATGTGAAAATCCCTTATGATTCTAACACTTCTGCCCTAGCATAATGTAATGAAATGAGTATGTGGTATCGGTATGAGAGCATTGACTACTTGTGTGGCTAACATGTGAGCATTTGAGACTAACTATCGGGTCAACGTGTCACTTGTTTTATAGAAATGGCGAGACCAAGGAGAGACGGAACTAACTATAGGACTGAAGAGGAAGAACCTCAACTGGAAGTACAAGGAGGTAGGGGCCGGTAGGGGCCGTGGTAGAGGTCGTGGTAGGGGCCGTGGTAGGGGTCGTGGTGAAATCCCGGAGCCAAATATGGCTGAGGTGATCGCTCAAACGATCGCCAATATCATGCCAACCATTATTGCTCAGGTCACGGCAAATCTTGGGCAAAACAATGGGCCTCAAAACAATGAAGTCCCAGAAAATATGGATAACGAAAATGCCCAACCTCATGCCGTTGAGGATGAAGAAGAGGGACCCGTGGGAGTTAATGTTGGGATGCCCATGAATAATCAATACGGTGGATACCGCCAAGGATGCATATTTAAAGATTTTAAAAGTTGTGGGGCACCGGAGTTTGACGGGAAAGGTGGGCCCACAGAATGTATAAGGTGGTTTGAGGCGATAGAGGCAGTGATAGAAAGGAGTCATTGCACCTACGATGACCGGATTTCCTATGCATCCGGCATGTTGAGGCATGACGCCTTGAGTTGGTGGAACCAAGAAATAACGTTGGGGCGGACTCAAAATTTGGAGTGGATTGACTTCAAAGACAAAGTAAAAGCAAAGTTTTGTCCTCCCTACGAACTACAAAACTTAACCATAGAATTTGCAAACCTCAACATGGAGGGAGCCGACTACAAAAAAACAAAATAAAAAAAAATAAAAAAATAAAATAAAAATAAAAAAAATAAAAATAAAAAAAAAAAAAAAAAAAAAAAAAAAAAAAAAAAAAAAAGAAAAAAAAAAATAATAAAGAAAAAAAAAAAAAAACCCCCCCAAACCCCCCCCCCCCGATTACAAGGGCTATGTGAGACGATTTCAAGAGTTGTCTACCCTCATTCCTCACTTGGTGGGTACCGAGTCACAGGCCATCCAGAAGTTTGTATTGGGCTTGAATCCTCAAGTCGATCTTATGTAAACTCCAACATGCCTACTCCTTGGCTAATGCGGTCAACCAGGCCGGGAGCGTGACCGAAGATTTATTGAGAAGTGGTGTTTTGAGTAAGTCCTCATCAAACAAGAGGAAAGAAGTGGGGGAGTCTAGTGGGGTAAAGAAAGCGGGAAGGTTTGATCCCAAGAATGCTTATAGGGGTAGGGTGATGGCGGCGGTAGAACCGGCTAGGAAAACTTTCCCGGGACCTCATCCTTTCTGTGGGAGGTGCAACCAACATCACCCCGCAAATGCCCAATGCAAAACATGCTTTAATTGTAACCGGGTCGGGCACCTCTCTAGGGATTGTAGAGCTCCAAGAGCCGGCCCAATGAATGCGGCTCCTATTCGGGCCGTTCCTCCTCAAGGTAATCAAAGAAGAGGCGAATGTTTTGAATGTGGTAGCCGTGACCACTACCGTAATAATTGCCCTCGATGGGTGGGGCAACAAGTGCAAGTAGCCGTCCACCCCAACCAACTACAAATGGTCGGGCCTAATCAAAACCGGGGACAACAAGGCCACCAAGTGCAACCACGCGGCCGGGCCTTTGCGGCCAATGTAAATGAAGCCCGCAATGATCCCAACGTTGTAGCAGGTACTTTTCTCCTTAATGGTCTCTATGCCACCGTTCTATTGGATTCCGGGGCCGATTTTAGCCTCGTGTCTTCTAACTTTGTTCCTTTGATTGATGTGCATCCGTGTGCTCTAAACTATGTGCTTGACATTGAAATGGTAAATGGGTCACTAACTAGAATTAGTCAAATACTTCGGGAATGTGTCTTGACGTTAGAAGACGTCGACTTCTTCATTGACCTTATGCCCCTTGACATTGGTAGTTTTGATATTATAGTGGGTATGGATTGGTTGACGGCGGTAAATGCAACCATTGATTGTGGTGAGAGGGTTGTTAAAATACCTTTGGCTAACGGTAAAATCCTTAGGGTTCAAGGTGAAACCTCCGATTCTTCAACTTCTAAAGTCTTTAGTGCTACCATCTCAAAGGTAGAATTGAAGACCGTCCCTATCGTTTGTGATTTTCCCGATGTTTTTCCAGACGACTTACCGGGGTTGCCTCCGCCCCGTGAACTTGATTTTCGTATCAATCTTATTCCCGAAGCCGCGCCCATAGCAAAAGCTCCATATAGACTAGCCTTAACTGAAATGCAGGAGCTACAAACTCAACTCAAGGAACTCCAAGAGAAGGGTTTCATTCGCCCTAGTCAATCTCCTTGGGGTGCTCCTGTTCTCTTCGTCAAAAAGAAAGACGGATCCTTCAAATGTGTATTGATTATCGGGAATTGAACAAGCTCACCGTGAAGAACCGATATCCTCTCCCTAGATTGATGACTTGTTTGATCAACTTCAAGGAGCTAAGCACTTCTCAAAAATCGATCTTCGCTCGGGTTATCATCAACTCCGGGTACATGAAGACGACATCCCCAAAACGGCTTTTCGCACAAGGTATGGCCATTTTGAATTCACCGTGATGCCATTTGGGTTGACTAATGCACCGGCGGTGTTCATGGACTTGATGAACCGGGTGTGTCAACCATATTTAGACAAGTCCGTTATTGTGTTCATTGATGACATACTTGTATACTCGAAGACAAAGGAGGAGCATGTTAAGCACTTGCGTGAAGTGCTTGAATTACTAAGGAAGGAGAAGTTGTATGCGAAATTTTCCAAGTGTGAGTTTTGGTTGGAAGAGGTCCACTTCCTTGGTCACGTAGTGAGCAAGGATGGTATTCATGTGGACCCAAACAAGATTGAAGCGGTCAAGAACTGGAGAAGACCCGAAACGCCATCCGAGATCCGTCAATTCCTTGGATTGGCGGGTTACTATAGAAGATTTATTGAAAATTTCTCCCGTATTGCACAACCACTCACCCTCTTGACTCAAAAGGAGAGAAATTTTGAATGGGCGAAAGACAAGAGAACGCCTTCCAAACACTTAAAGATATGCTATGTGATGCTCCTATTTTGACACTTCCGGATGGGATCGAAGATTTTGTGGTTTATTGTGATGCTTCGGGGTAAGGGTTGGGTTGTGTCCTTATGCAAAGGGGTAAAGTCATTGCTTATGCCTCTCGGCAATTGAAGGTGCATGAGAAGAACTACCCGACTCATGATTTGGAATTGGGGGCGGTTGTGTTTGCTTTGAAGTGTTGGAGGCATTACCTCTATGGCACCAAATGTGTGATTTATACCGATCACAAAAGTCTTCAACACATCTTCAACCAAAGCGAATTGAATATGAGGCAGAGGCGTTGGTTAGAACTATTTAGTGATTATGATTGTGACATCCGTTATCACCCGGGCAAGGCAAATGTAGTAGCCGATGCCTTGAGCCGGAAGGAGAGAGTGAAACCAAGACGGGCTAGAGCTATGAGCCTCACGGTAGGGCCAAATATTCGTGATCGGATTATTGAAGCCCAAATTCAAGCCACCCTACCGGAAAACTTTGGAAACGAAAACCTAGATGGCATGGAACAACTATTTGACCGGAAGAATGATAATGGGCTATACATGGTTGAAAGACTTTGGGTTCCTATTTTCGGCGACTTAAGAACGCTTATTATGAATGAAGCTCACCTATCGCCTTATTCGGTCCATCCCGGGTCAGATAAGATGTACTTTGACTTGAAGGAATTGTATTGGTGGCCGGGCATGAAGCGTGATGTGGCAAGGTATGTGAGTGAGTGTCTTACTTGCTTACAAATCAAAGCCGATCACAAGAAGCCACCCGGATTGTTGGTGCAACCGGTGATGCCCGAATGGAAGTGGGAGCATATCTCAATGGACTTCATCACTAAACTACCGAAGACGAGAAGCGGTCGTGACACGATTTGGGTGATAGTAGATCGGTTAACGAAGTCGGCTCACTTTTTAGCCATTCGTGAAACCGATAAATTTGACACTTTGGCTCGTCTGTACATCAAGGAAGTAATATCTAAGCATGGAGTGCCGATTTCTATCATTTCGGATAGAGATGCCCGTTTTAAATCAAAATTTTGGGAAGCATTTCAAAAAGCCATGGGTACTCGACTTGACATGAGCACGGCGTTTCACCCTCAAACGGATGGACAAACCGAGAGAACCATTCAAACACTTGAAGACATGTTGAGGGCATGTGCAATTGATTTTGGTGGAAGCTGGGAAGACCAATTGCCGTTAGTTGAGTTTTCATACAACAATAGCTACCATGCTACCATTCAAATGGCGCCCTTTAAAGCATTGTATGGTAGGATATGTCGTTCTCCCCTAGCTTGGGCGGAAATTGGAGAGAGTCAACTCATCGGGCCGGAAATTGTGATTGAAACAACTAAGGTAATATCTCGAATTAAGGAGAAGTTGCAATTGGCCCGTGAACGTCAAAAGAAGTATGCCGATGTGAGGCGGAGACCGTTAGAGTTTGAAGTTGGTGATTTTGTACTTTTGAAAGTGTCACCTTGGAAAGGAGTCATACGTTTTGTGAAGCGGGGAAAACTTGCACCAAGGTATATTGGTCCTTTCAAGATTCTTGAACGAGTCGGGAAAGTTGCTTATCGGCTAGAATTGCCCCAAGAGCTTAGCGGTGTGCATGATGTGTTTCATATTTGTAACTTGCGCAAGTGTTTGGCGGATCCTACACATCATGTGCCTATGGACGAAATTAGGGTTGACTCGAATTTGAACTTTGTGGAAGAGCCGGTAGAGATCTTGGACCGTTGATGTGACCAATTTATACCCATCGCCCACATCGTTATTGACATTTTTATTATACGTTTTTACTCGATTTTGTTGGCATTTGGCGCGTTTATGGGTTTTGTTAGTGGTTTCAGGTTCTAAACAGGTGGCGTGTCCGTTTGGTGCAATTTCGAGTAATTTCGCGGCCATGAAGTTGATTGGAGAGTTTGAGTGGTGAAAAGTGATGGAAATTATGCAAGTCTTCATATGTTGATGAGTGGCTCGAGACCAGATGTATTGTACTGCGACGCAGTGGGAGTGATCATGAACCACTGCGCCGCAGTCATCTATATGGCAAGGAGACCTTGTGACCAGTAAGATATCACTGCGACGCAGTGGCGTGCATACACGCCCACTGCGCCGCAGTCATCAGGGTGGAAAGAGCAGTTCGAGACCAGTGAGAATACACTGCGACGCAGTGGTGGTGGACTGGACCACTGCGCCGCAGTCATCTATATGGCAAGGAGACCTTGTGACCAGTAAGATATGACTGCGACGCAGTGGGGGCATTACACGCCCACTGCGCCGCAGTGAAGGGGCGTACCTGAAGGGTTTTGGGCAATTTTTGCACCAAAAGGAGGGGAGGTATAAATAGAAAAATAACCTAAATTCCCAAGGTATCAAAATATCTTTCTAGGAGCTGCACTTCAAGGAAACTTTCAAGGATCAATTCAAGATTTAATCGTCTTTCGATTCGTGGAGGATTCACGTGCACCCATCTAGATCGTATCTACTTATTGTCTTGCAATTTCCATTCTTCAAACAATTGGTATTTTATGTTCTTCCTTGATTTTAATTGTAATTTCAATTTAGTCATGATTGGCTAATCTTTCTATTGTCCACCTTGATGAAACTAGACGAATGATGTGATTGCTATATATTTTAATTCAAAGAGTTGATTTCAATTATTGTTGTGTCGTGATCTTGATGATTTAATTCCTTTATTTGTATTAATTTGATGTTGGTGGCATGTGTGTTCTTCGTTAGTGGTACTAGTAGAACACATATGTGATTTGCAAACGGTTGCTTGTCTATGAGCAATCATCACTAGTTCATGGTATGATAGTGAATGTCATCTTAATAGGAGGAATCATTTTGTCAACGTGTTTGGTAACGGTTGGTGGTACCACGTTATTTTCACATAGGCGCAATTGGTAATTTGGTAATCAAACAAGCTAAGTGTTGGTAAGATTGTCTAGGCATTGGTGGTACCGGCTTGGGTAATTAAACTAACAAATAGGTGTTTGGGTGAATTGTGAGCGGTTGGTGGTACCACGCGAGCAGTTTATCCTTTCACGATTATCTTGTCAACTCTTAACGAATCTGATCTTAATTGAATGCAATCATGTTTGAAGTCTAGCGGAGTCAAGGTGGATGATATTTACCAATATTGTTTGAGACTTACCCTTACTTTTATGCATTTTGTCCTTTAAAGTTATTGTCAGAGTGAGAATCAAAGTAATACCCTTTTTCCAAACCATTATACTAAACAACTAGTTCAACCAATCCCTGCGAACGAACACGGTCTTACCTGTTAACTATATTACAAACGATCGGGTCCACTGCCCGTGAGTGCGTAGTAGTGTGTTTTTAGGTATTTCTAGTTTATAAATTTTAAACTCGATTTAGCACATCAAGTTTTTGGCGCCGCTGCCGGGGATCGAACCCGGGTCACCCGCGTGACAGGCGGGAATACTTACCACTATACTGCCTATTCATGTCCCGACTTATCGTCAGGGAGGAGGTTCTTTCTTCCCACATGATCTTGGGGGATCTCCTCGTGGTCCTGTGCAGTTCGGTACTTTTGGAGGTAGGTCGTCTGTTGATGCAGGAACTAGTGCTGATTGGAGACCTTGGACTACTGGACCGTCTGGTGGTGATGTTGGTGGATCATCCTCTTTTCAGCCTGGTTTCGTTGCAGGTTCTGGTTCGGGCTTTGGTGGTGGACCTTCTGGAGGGGATGTTGGCGCCTCTAGTTCCGGTCAGGAGGGGGAGCGTACTTGGGTCACTGATTTGTTTGATACATCCGGTCTCCCCTATGGCTATCATGGCCAGTTTCAGTGACCGTGGGATTTGACATATCTGTGCTTGATTCTGGTTTGCATGACTTTGTACATTTATTTTTGTTTGGTATCCACCCTACGGGGTGATAAAACATTTATATTCGTTTCTTTTCTTTTGTTTCTTTAATTTTCTGCATGCGACTGTAAATTAGTTTAATTTTTGTACGAATATTTGTTTGTGGTTGCTATTTGAGATTGGACAGGTCTGAACGTTTGATGGTACTGCCTAGTGAAACCCAAGTGTGGGGGGAACCCGTTGGTTTGTTTAATTGTGGAATCGTGTTGGTAGCTAACTGTGATGTCATGTGCATATGCTGGCAGTAAGTTCAGCGCTATATTTTTGTTTGACATCTTTACTGACATGGTTGTCCATCATCCGGTATGTGTTCTTATTTTTCCATTTTTGTCGCTTTCCCCTATTTACCCTTTGGTTTGACCGAATATGGACATTGAGGGCATTGTCCATCTTAAGTGTGGGGGGGATGGCAAATAGGTTTAAGCTACCGGGTATATCACTTTTGTTGTTTTGCCATTGAGATTTCTACCGGTTTTGTTTATGTGTCCCTCTCATAGGCCTTTGGATTTTATCCAAGAGTAGGAGTTTCTATTTTGAGCTCTTCACTGTGATGTGCATGTTTGAGATTGGTGTTTTCGATTTGGTGGGATGATAGAAGTCGATATGGTTTTTGAACTTGAGTTGAGCTTGTCCTTGTGGTAAATTGCTTTTGTCACTTAATTCATATCTTAATAAGCAATTTTACTACAAAATTTTTCCTTGAAAAACAATTTTAATCGGCGAAATGTGTTCTGAACGGTCATTTGGCTAGTCCTTCGGGATTGATAACATTACTTGCATGCTCTAATATATCCAAAACACCCAAATTGTGAGATTCATCATTTCATATATAGTTGTGTTAGGTGACGGTTTTGGTTTGATTGCCTTGTAAATACGTCCCTCTCTTAGGCTCTTGGATTTATTCGGGAGTAAGGGTTTTCATTTTGATGCCCTGCACTAGGATGTGCGTGTTTGAGGTTAATTTTCCATTTCCGGGTTCTTCTCTTGATATGAGCGTGCCGGTGATGTGTTGATTCTAGAACTTGGCCTGGTGATCGTGACGAGACCGCAGTGAGATCACTCTTGTGATATAAGCACATCGGATGACGAATTGGCATTTAGGTTTGACCTATACTTTTCTTTCTTTCTTTCTTTTCACCATTTGCTTTTGTACATTTTACCTTTACTATACATACTCACTTACACATACATACATTCCATTTCCTTTCTTTGTATATTTTACCTTTGTATAAACCCACTCTTGTATATAAATTTCACCCTACTATACCGATAGTCTAGTCCTGGTGGGTCATTAGTTGCCTATGCTAGTGGATGGTTTGGAGTTGTCCTTTATGTCGGGTTGGGATATTCTCGGTTTTTTGAGAATAGATTCATTTCGTCATGTTTGTTTGGATAAAGTCCGGATCGTTCATTTTGGCATATTGATATTTGATTTGTCGCTATTTCAATGTTATCATGAGAATACCAATTAGTCAGAGTAAAAGTAGTTCAATTAAAAAAAAAAAAAAATAAAAAAAAAATGAAAAGAGCTTGGGCTGTCAATTGGTATTTCTCACTTTTTGTCAAATCATTTTGGTATGTTGGTTCATAAGTTACACCAACGGAAGGATCTTAATGTTATCATTGTTAGTTGATTATTCGTGGGTTGGCGCATTTGCTTATGCCAGCATGGAGAGATTGGTTGATTGAGTTGTTTAGTGTCATACACCACAATGGTGTCGGTTTTCAGTCATCTTTTGGGGGTATTGTCTGGACAACTTCTCGGGTTTTGGACCGTTGGCAACTAGTGACATGGGTTCTCTGGATTAGACTATTTCATACATATCCATATACTTTGATTTGTTCTTTCTTCATTAACCTATATTTTCATTCCTTCATTGTAAATATCCATATACATAGCCTTAGCCTAACTTTACATCCGACCTTTATGCCTATTTTGATGATGTACTTGGTGCTTACGCCACGTCGGTGGAGCTATGATCCCGGTTCAAGCCTATGGTAAAATAGCATACATCACGACCGAGCTATGAGTGATTCTTCATATATATTCTACCCCAAAAGTAAGTTTGTTGGAGTAGAATGATTTTGATAGGTTCATTTGTTTCACTTGTGCTTAGTTGTGTTATCACGGCTTGCGGATTGTTCAGGTATTGTCAAACATTTCGGGTTTTCATTTAAGATTAAAACTGCTTCACCCAACCTTTTTGTCATTTGACATGCTTGGTGTGGCTTCTTTTTGATACTCGTCATTGTTTATTTTGCTCCATTGTCAAGGATTACTTTATGCTTTAATTCCGGATTTGCTTGAGGACAAGCAATGCTCAAGTGTGGGGGGATTTGATGTGACCAATTTATACCCATCGCCCACATCGTTATTGACATTTTTATTATACGTTTTTACTCGATTTTGTTGGCATTTGGCGCGTTTATGGGTTTTGTTAGTGGTTTCAGGTTCTAAACAGGTGGCGTGTCCGTTTGGTGCAATTTCGAGTAATTTCGCGGGCATGAAGTTGATTGGAGAGTTTGAGTGGTGAAAAGTGATGGAAATTATGCAAGTCTTCATATGTTGATGAGTGGCTCGAGACCAGATGTATTGTACTGCGACGCAGTGGGAGTGATCATGAACCACTGCGCCGCAGTCATCTATATGGCAAGGAGACCTTGTGACCAGTAAGATATCACTGCGACGCAGTGGCGTGTGCATGTGCCCACTGCACCGCAGTCATCAGGGTGGAAAGAGCAGTTCGAGACCAGTGAGAATACACTGCGACGCAGTGGTGGTGGACTGGACCACTGCGCCGCAGTGAGTCTTTTCCAGCATGCACTTTTGGCCAGTGAGTTATGACTGCGACGCAGTGGGGGCATTACACGCCCACTGCGCCGCAGTGAAGGGGCGTACCTGAAGGGTTTTGGGCAATTTTTGCACCAAAAGGAGGGGAGGTATAAATAGAAAAATAACCTAAATTCCCAAGGTATCAAAATATCTTTCTAGGAGCTGCACTTCAAGGAAACTTTCAAGGATCAATTCAAGATTTAATCGTCTTTCGATTCGTGGAGGATTCACGTGCACCCATCTAGATCGTATCTACTTATTGTCTTGCAATTTCCATTCTTCAAACAATTGGTATTTTATGTTCTTCCTTGATTTTAATTGTAATTTCAATTTAGTCATGATTGGCTAATCTTTCTATTGTCCACCTTGATGAAACTAGACGAATGATGTGATTGCTATATATTTTAATTCAAAGAGTTGATTTCAATTATTGTTGTGTCGTGATCTTGATGATTTAATTCCTTTATTTGTATTAATTTGATGTTGGTGGCATGTGTGTTCTTCGTTAGTGGTACTAGTAGAACACATATGTGATTTGCAAACGGTTGCTTGTCTATGAGCAATCATCACTAGTTCATGGTATGATAGTGAATGTCATCTTAATAGGAGGAATCATTTTGTCAACGTGTTTGGTAACGGTTGGTGGTACCACGTTATTTTCACATAGGCGCAATTGGTAATTTGGTAATCAAACAAGCTAAGTGTTGGTAAGATTGTCTAGGCATTGGTGGTACCGGCTTGGGTAATTAAACTAACAAATAGGTGTTTGGGTGAATTGTGAGCGGTTGGTGGTACCACGCGAGCAGTTTATCCTTTCACGATTATCTTGTCAACTCTTAACGAATCTGATCTTAATTGAATGCAATCATGTTTGAAGTCTAGCGGAGTCAAGGTGGATGATATTTACCAATATTGTTTGAGACTTACCCTTACTTTTATGCATTTTGTCCTTTAAAGTTATTGTCAGAGTGAGAATCAAAGTAATACCCTTTTTCCAAACCATTATACTAAACAACTAGTTCAACCAATCCCTGCGAACGAACACGGTCTTACCTGTTAACTATATTACAAACGATCGGGTCCACTGCCCGTGAGTGCGTAGTAGTGTGTTTTTAGGTATTTCTAGTTTATAAATTTTAAACTCGATTTAGCACATCAACCGTCAAGAAAAGAAACTCAAGAAGAAGCGCTACACCATTGTGAAAGTAAGGTGGAATGCTAGACGTGGAGCCGAGTACACTTGGGAGAGAGAGGATCACATGAAGTCTAAGTATCCGCAATTGTTTAATAATTAGGGTTTTGTTGAATTTTGGGACGAAATTCTTTTAACGGGGGGATAATGTAACATCCGTGAATTTTGACCCATTGACTTTATGTGAAATTTGGCTAACAATCTTGTTTAATGAAATAAGTGGGTCGTTGGGTGAATTAAATGACAATGTGTGTTGGTCGGGTCATTGTATGTGTAGTCGGTATTTAAACGTGTAATTAGTTGTATTGTGACTTGAGAGGGGAAACGGGTCGGCCCGTGGGTAGTCCATGACCCACCAGCCCCCCCCAAGACCCATTTTTTTCTCCACCATTTCTTGCTTCAAATTAGTGTTGGATCGATTATAACATAGAAATCATAGTCACTTTCACCTTACTTTCGTCTTATCAAAGAATCAAACCAAGTTCTAGCATCCTTTTTACCCAATTAGGTCAATTTTGGGTTTGAGCTCGAGAAGACGTTTTGGTAAGTTAAATTCATCCCATTTGCTTCTATTTATGCTTGTACTTATGTTTCTAGTCGTTTTTATGGGATTCCAAGATTTAAAAATGGTAAAAATGGAAAATTAGGTCTAAATTAGGGTTTGAAGATTTGAGTATGATTTTGATGTTTTGGGTCAAGTTTGTGGATTGGGTTATGTTTAGTTATGGTTAGTGGTGTTTATTTATGCTTCAAATCAAGTTATAAGGCTTTACAAATCGATTTGGGTTGGTTTGGGTCGTGTTTTAGGGTTTTGGTATTGTTCTTGCAGCTGCTGGTGCTGCTGATGTTCTGGCCAGAACTGGGCCACTGCGGCGCAGTGGCTTAGGCCTAGCCCACTGCGGCGCAGTGGCTAGGGACTGGTCAGTTTGGGGTTAGCTCACTGCGGCGCAGTGAGCTTGGCAAAGGCTCACTGCGGCGCAGTGCCTTAGTACTGGTTCTGGGCCAGTTTAGCCACTGCGGCGCAGTGGGCATGGTTCTCTCCCACTGCGGCGCAGTGCATTGTTTCTGGTCCTGGTCCAGTTTAGCCACTGCGGCGCAGTGGGCATGGTTCTTTCCCACTGCGGCGCAGTGGATGGTCACTGTGATTATGTGTGTGTCGATTTTCAAATTGATGAGGTTGTATAATTGACATTTCAGTATTTACGATATAATTATAGGTTGTGGAGGTGTGGACCCTATTACTCGTTTGTAATCTTTTACTAACTTCTTTGCCGATCAAGGTGAGTTTCGTATCTCCCTACTCGCTTGAGATTCGGGCTGAAAAGTGTAAACCTTGCTTGTTTACTTGCAATTATAGATTCATTGATTGATGGTTTTAGTTGTTAGTCTTATGTGTTAGTTCCTTTCGTTTGATTGGGTTAAATTGGTTCGAGTATTGGATTGTTGAGACGGTTTTCATGTTTGAATGACTTAGTTTATGTTTGTTAAGTATCTAGTAATAATAGGATAGACGTACATACATGAAAGTCGGTTATGCCTTCATTGGGTTTTAGATGTGGTGGGAAGGCTGCGGGTGACCCTATATATAAGCATCTGGGACTCGAAGGAAGCAGAATCCTCTGAAGTATATGTGCGTATAGTTGGTTTGAATTGTGGTTAATGGCTTGGTTGTCGAATGTTGATTATTGGATTATTGATGGATGACTCAGGTTTGGCGAATATTGATTATTGTTTCATATTCATCGTATACTGATTGTCGGTTTATGAATTATGCATTTACATTTGATTGTAAGCATTGCATACATTGTTGATGAGCCCTCGGCAGGGGATTGCCGACATCCTGGTGCATAGATGTATGCACCCATTTTGGATGTAGATCGTGACCCCGAGTATATAGACATATATATCTCGATGATTTTGAGATACAGCCTTGTTCATGGTAATGACAGAAGGGTATCGTTGCATAGTGACTGGAGCTCACGCATAAGATAGGCATGTTTGCTTATTCATGCATCTGGCACTTACATTGATTGCATATCATTCGTGCATTCTCATTTCACATTTACTTATCTTGTGTAATCTTGTTGTGAGATGTTATAGTGTGGCTTAGAGGCTCGCTGTAAGTCATGCCTAGCCTCTATTCGTATATTGTGATTATTATCGTTGGTTCCTTGTGAACCATTACTACGAATTCACCAACCTTGTGTTGACTATGCTTAGTACACTTTTCAGGTAATCAGGTTCTCCCAGGGCGTGGAGTTTAGTTGCTTGGCTTGCTGTAAACCCGGTCTATGGACTTCATGGATCAAGGATTCATTGGCCCGCCTTTTGCATTATACTTAGGATCGTTTGCCATCTTTGGATGTTATTATGTAACCTTGATGGCTACTTGCTCCTGTTGTATTTTGATACTTGCATCGTTATGTTTTGGATTCACCGAATCTATATTTGCATTTAGATTGTTCTATTGTAATTCCACCTGGTGCTATGTGTTTTCCGTGATATTCCGAGCCTCGGCTTGGGGTGTTACAGAATGGTGGCCCATGCGTGGTCGTAGAGAATTAGGCGGTTTGACCTAGACTACGGCTTAAGTTAAAAAACTCTTCATATAGCATGCATGGTTAGGAATTCGTGTGCAATGTGGATTATGTGAATCCCCGTGTGAGTTCGTAGTTAAGACCTATTGTATGAAAACTTGAACTCAATGTGATGAATGTGAATTGTAGTTGATATGGGTTGTTGTTGTAAATTGTTGGAATTAATGTGATGATTTAGGGCAAAATGATGGGATGCCATTAACTTAGTATAATATTGTGGCAACCCTAAAAGAACCCGATCAACTCTTTTATGGTTACCCGATATTATAGCAAGCTCATGACATCGTGGATTGCGCACGAGTGGCTTAAAGTATAATAAGGAACCGATATGCTTAATAGAAGTTGATTAGGTGGAAGGTTAGCCGTTGGTACACCTTGTATACATACCCGGTCAATAACTAAAGAGCATATCGAATTCGGACTATACTTTGAATCATTTGTGTTAGTTGTTTAACTGCATGATGTATGAGCATGATTACTTGATGATATGCTGTGATATGTGAAAATCCCTTATGATTCTAACACTTCTGCCCTAGCATAATGTAATGAAATGAGTATGTGGTATCGGTATGAGAGCATTGACTACTTGTGTGGCTAACATGTGAGCATTTGAGACTAACTATCGGGTCAACGTGTCACTTGTTTTATAGAAATGGCGAGACCAAGGAGAGTCGGAACTAACTATAGGACTGAAGAGGAAGAACCTCAACTGGAAGTACAAGGAGGTAGGGGCCGTGGAAGGGGCCGTGGTAGAGGTCGTGGTAGGGGCCGTGGTAGGGGTCGTGGTGAAATCCCGGAACCAAATATGGCTGAGGTGATCGCTCAAACGATCGCCAATATCATGCCAACCATTATTGCTCAGGTCACGGCAAATCTTGGGCAAAACAATGGGCCTCAAAACAATGAAGTCCCAGAAAATATGGATAACGAAAATGCCCAACCTCATGCCGTTGAGGATGAAGAAGAGGGACCCGTGGGAGTTAATGTTGGGATGCCCATGAATAATCAATACGGTGGATACCGCCAAGGATGCATATTTAAAGATTTTAAAAGTTGTGGGGCACCGGAGTTTGACGGGAAAGGTGGGCCCACGGAATGTATAAGGTGGTTTGAGGCGATAGAGGCAGTGATAGAAAGGAGTCATTGCACCTACGATGACCGGATTTCCTATGCATCCGGCATGTTTAGGCATGACGCCTTGAGTTGGTGGAACCAAGAAATAACGTTGGGGCGGACTCAAAATTTGGAGTGGATTGACTTCAAAGACAAAGTAAAAGCAAAGTTTTGTCCTCCCTACGAACTACAAAACTTAACCATAGAATTTGCAAACCTCAACATGGAGGGAGCCGACTACAAGGGTTATGTGAGACGATTTCAAGAGTTGTCTACCCTCATTCCTCACTTGGTGGGTACCGAGTCACAGGCCATCCAGAAGTTTGTATTGGGCTTGAATCCTCAAGTCCGATCTTATGTAAACTCCAACATGCCTACTTCCTTGGCTAATGCGGTCAACCAGGCCGGGAGCGTGACCGAAGATTTATTGAGAAGTGGTGTTTTGAGTAAGTCCTCATCAAACAAGAGGAAAGAAGTGGGGGAGTCTAGTGGGGTAAAGAAAGCGGGAAGGTTTGATCCCAAGAATGCTTATAGGGGTAGGGTGATGGCGGCGGTAGAACCGGCTAGGAAAACTTTCCCGGGACCTCATCCTTTCTGTGGGAGGTGCAACCAACATCACCCCGCAAATGCCCAATGCAAAACATGCTTTAATTGTAACCGGGTCGGGCACCTCTCTAGGGATTGTAGAGCTCCAAGAGCCGGCCCAATGAATGCGGCTCCTATTCGGGCCGTTCCTCCTCAAGGTAATCAAAGAAGAGGCGAATGTTTTGAATGTGGTAGCCGTGACCACTACCGTAATAATTGCCCTCGATGGGTGGGGCAACAAGTGCAAGTAGCCGTCCACTCCAACCAACTACAAATGGTCGGGCCTAATCAAAACCGGGGACAACAAGGCCACCAAGTGCAACCACGCGGCCGAGCCTTCGCGGCCAATGTAAATGAAGCCCGCAATGATCCCAACGTTGTAGCAGGTACTTTTCTCCTTAATGGTCTCTATGCCACCGTTCTATTGATTCCGGGGCCGATTTTAGCCTCGTGTCTTCTAACTTTGTTCCTTTGATTGATGTGCATCCGTGTGCTCTAAACTATGTGCTTGACATTGAAATGGTAAATGGGTCACTAACTAGAATTAGTCAAATACTTCGGGAATGTGTCTTGACTTTAGAAGATGTCGACTTCTTCATTGACCTTATGCCCCTTGACATTGGTAGTTTTGATATTATAGTGGGTATGGATTGGTTGACGGCGGTAAATGCAACCATTGATTGTGGTGAGAGGGTTGTTAAAATACCTTTGGCTAACGGTAAAATCCTTAGGGTTCAAGGTGAAACCTCCGATTCTTCAACTTCTAAAGTCTTTAGTGCTACCATCTCAAAGGTAGAATTGAAGACCGTCCCTATCGTTTGTGATTTTCCCGATGTTTTTCCCGACGACTTACCGGGGTTGCCTCCGCCCCGTGAACTTGATTTTCGTATCAATCTTATTCCCGAAGCCGCGCCCATAGCAAAAGCTCCATATAGACTAGCCTTAACTGAAATGCAGGAGCTACAAACTCAACTCAAGGAACTCCAAGAGAAGGGTTTCATTCGCCCTAGTCAATCTCCTTGGGGTGCTCCTGTTCTCTTCGTCAAAAAGAAAGACGGATCTTCAGAATGTGTATTGATTATCGGGAATTGAACAAGCTCACCGTGAAGAACCGGTATCCTCTCCCTAGAATTGATGACTTGTTTGATCAACTTCAAGGAGCTAAGCACTTCTCAAAAATCGATCTTCGCTCGGGTTATCATCAACTCCGGGTACATGAAGACGACATCCCCAAAACGGCTTTTCGCACAAGGTATGGCCATTTTGAATTCACCGTGATGCCATTTGGGTTGACTAATGCACCGGCGGTGTTCATGGACTTGATGAACCGGGTGTGTCAACCATATTTAGACAAGTCCGTTATTGTGTTCATTGATGACATACTTGTATACTCGAAGACAAAGGAGGAGCATGTTAAGCACTTGCGTGAAGTGCTTGAATTACTAAGGAAGAGAAGTTGTATGCGAAATTTTCCAAGTGTGAGTTTTGGTTGGAAGAGGTCCACTTCCTTGGTCACGTAGTGAGCAAGGATGGTATTCATGTGGACCCAAACAAGATTGAAGCGGTCAAGAACTGGAGAAGACCCGAAACGCCATCCGAGATACGTCAATTCCTTGGATTGGCGGGTTACTATAGAAGATTTATTGAAAATTTCTCCCGTATTGCACAACCACTCACCCTCTTGACTCAAAAGGAGAGAAATTTTGAATGGGGCGAAAGACAAGAGAACGCCTTCCAAACACTTAAGGATATGCTATGTGATGCTCCTATTTTGACACTTCCGGATGGGATCGAAGATTTTGTGGTTTATTGTGATGCTTCGGGGTAAGGGTTGGGTTGTGTCCTTATGCAAAGGGGTAAAGTCATTGCTTATGCCTCTCGCAATTGAAGGTGCATGAGAAGAACTACCCGACTCATGATTTGGAATTGGGGGCGGTTGTGTTTGCTTTGAAGTGTTGGAGGCATTACCTCTATGGCACCAAATGTGTGATTTATACCGATCACAAAAGTCTTCAACACATCTTCAACCAAAGCGAATTGAATATGAGGCAGAGGCGTTGGTTAGAACTATTTAGTGATTATGATTGTGACATCCGTTATCACCCGGGCAAGGCAAATGTAGTAGCCGATGCCTTGAGCCGGAAGGAGAGAGTGAAACCAAGACGGGCTAGAGCTATGAGCCTCACGGTAGGGCCAAATATTCGTGATCGGATTATTGAAGCCCAAATTCAAGCCACCCTACCGGAAAACTTTGGAAACGAAAACCTAGATGGCATGGAACAACTATTTGACCGGAAGAATGATAATGGGCTATACATGGTTGAAAGACTTTGGGTTCCTATTTTCGGCGACTTAAGAACGCTTATTATGAATGAAGCTCACCTATCGCCTTATTCGGTCCATCCCGGGTCGGATAAGATGTACTTTGACTTGAAGGAATTGTATTGGTGGCCGGGCATGAAGCGTGATGTGGCAAGGTATGTGAGTGAGTGTCTTACTTGCTTACAAATCAAAGCCGATCACAAGAAGCCACCCGGATTGTTGGTGCAACCGGTGATGCCCGAATGGAAGTGGGAGCATATCTCAATGGACTTCATCACTAAACTACCGAAGACGAGAAGCGGTCGTGACACGATTTGGGTGATAGTAGATCGGTTAACGAAATCGGCTCACTTTTTAGCCATTCGTGAAACCGATAAATTTGACACTTTGGTTCGATTGTACATCAAGGAAGTAATATCTAAGCATGGAGTGCCGATTTCTATCATTTCGGATAGAGATGCCCGTTTTAAATCAAAATTTTGGGAAGCATTTCAAAAAGCCATGGGTACTCGACTTGACATGAGCACGGCGTTTCACCCTCAAACGGATGGACAAACCGAGAGAACCATTCAAACACTTGAAGACATGTTGAGGGCATGTGCAATTGATTTTGGTGGAAGCTGGGAAGACCAATTGCCGTTAGTTGAGTTTTCATACAACAATAGCTACCATGCTACCATTCAAATGGCGCCCTTTAAAGCATTGTATGGTAGGATATGTCGTTCTCCCCTAGCTTGGGCGGAAATTGGAGAGAGTCAACTCATCGGGCCGGAAATTGTGATTGAAACAACTAAGGTAATATCTCGAATTAAGGAGAAGTTGCAATTGGCCCGTGAACGTCAAAAGAAGTATGCCGATGTGAGGCGGAGACCGTTAGAGTTTGAAGTTGGTGATTTTGTACTTTTGAAAGTGTCACCTTGGAAAGGAGTCATACGTTTTGTGAAGCGGGGAAAACTTGCACCAAGGTATATTGGTCCTTTCAAGATTCTTGAACGAGTCGGGAAAGTTGCTTATCGGTTAGAATTGCCCCAAGAGCTTAGCGGTGTGCATGATGTGTTTCATATTTGTAACTTGCGCAAGTGCTTGGCGGATCCTACACATCATGTGCCTATGGACGAAATTAGGGTTGACTCGAATTTGAACTTTGTGGAAGAGCCGGTAGAGATCTTGGACCGTTGATGTGACCAATTTATACCCATCGCCCACATCGTTATTGACATTTTTATTATACGTTTTTACTCGATTTTGTTGGCATTTGGCGCGTTTATGGGTTTTGTTAGTGGTTTCAGGTTCTAAACAGGTGGCGTGTCCGTTTGGTGCAATTTCGAGTAATTTCGCGGGCATGAAGTTGATTGGAGAGTTTGAGTGGTGAAAAGTGATGGAAATTATGCAAGTCTTCATATGTTGATGAGTGGCTCGAGACCAGATGTATTGTACTGCGACGCAGTGGGAGTGATCATGAACCACTGCGCCGCAGTCATCTATATGGCAAGGAGACCTTGTGACCAGTAAGATATCACTGCGACGCAGTGGCGTGTGCATGTGCCCACTGCGCCGCAGTCATCAGGGTGGAAAGAGCAGTTCGAGACCAGTGAGAATACACTGCGACGCAGTGGTGGTGGACCACTGCGCCGCAGTGAGTCTTTTCCAGCATGCACTTTTGGCCAGTGAGTTATGACTGCGACGCAGTGGGGGCATTACACGCCCACTGCGCCGCAGTGAAGGGGCGTACCTGAAGGGTTTTGGGCAATTTTTGCACCAAAAGGAGGGGAGGTATAAATAGAAAAATAACCTAAATTCCCAAGGTATCAAAATATCTTTCTAGGAGCTGCACTTCAAGGAAACTTTCAAGGATCAATTCAAGATTTAATCGTCTTTCGATTCGTGGAAGATTCACGTGCACCCATCTAGATCGTATCTACTTATTGTCTTGCAATTTCCATTCTTCAAACAATTGGTATTTTATGTTCTTCCTTGATTTTAATTGTAATTTCAATTTAGTCATGATTGGCTAATCTTTCTATTGTCCACCTTGATGAAACTAGACGAATGATGTGATTGCTATATATTTTAATTCAAAGAGTTGATTTCAATTATTGTTGTGTCGTGATCTTGATGATTTAATTCCTTTATTTGTATTAATTTGATGTTGGTGGCATGTGTGTTCTTCGTTAGTGGTACTAGTAGAACACATATGTGATTTGCAAACGGTTGCTTGTCTATGAGCAATCATCACTAGTTCATGGTATGATAGTGAATGTCATCTTAATAGGAGGAATCATTTTGTCAACGTGTTTGGTAACGGTTGGTGGTACCACGTTATTTTCACATAGGCGCAATTGGTAATTTGGTAATCAAACAACTAATTGTTGGTAAGATTGTCTAGGCATTGGTGGTACCGGCTTGGGTAATTAAACTAGCAACTTAGGTGATTGGGTAATTGTGAGCGGTTGGTGGTACCACGCGAGCAGTTTATCCTTTCACGATTATCTTGTCAACTCTTAACGAATCTGATCTTAATTGAATGCAATCATGTTTGAAGTCTAGCGGAGTCAAGGTGGATGATATTTACCAATATTGTTTGAGACTTACCCTTACTTTTATGCATTTTGTCCTTTAAAGTTATTGTCAGAGTGAGAATCAAAGTAATACCCTTTTTCCAAACCATTATACTAAACAACTAGTTCAACCAATCCCTGCGAACGAACACGGTCTTACCTGTTAACTATATTACAAACGATCGGGTCCACTGCCCGTGAGTGCGTAGTAGTGTGTTTTTAGGTATTTCTAGTTTATAAATTTTAAACTCGATTTAGCACATCAAGTTTTTGGCGCCGCTGCCGGGGATCGAACCCGGGTCACCCGCGTGACAGGCGGGAATACTTACCACTATACTGCCTATTCATGTCCCGACTTATCGTCAGGGAGGAGGTTCTTTCTTCCCACATGATCTTGGGGGATCTCCTCGTGGTCCTGTGCAGTTCGGTACTTTTGGAGGTAGGTCGTCTGTTGATGCAGGAACTAGTGCTGATTGGAGACCTTGGACTACTGGACCGTCTGGTGGTGATGTTGGTGGATCATCCTCTTTTCAGCCTGGTTTCGTTGCAGGTTCTGGTTCGGGCTTTGGTGGTGGACCTTCTGGAGGGGATGTTGGCGCCTCTAGTTCCGGTCAGGAGGGGGAGCGTACTTGGGTCACTGATTTGTTTGATACATCCGGTCTCCCCTATGGCTATCATGGCCAGTTTCAGTGACCGTGGGATTTGACATATCTGTGCTTGATTCTGGTTTGCATGACTTTGTACATTTATTTTTGTTTGGTATCCACCCTACGGGGTGATAAAACATTTATATTCGTTTCTTTTCTTTTGTTTCTTTAATTTTCTGCATGCGACTGTAAATTAGTTTAATTTTTGTACGAATATTTGTTTGTGGTTGCTATTTGAGATTGGACAGGTCTGAACGTTTGATGGTACTGCCTAGTGAAACCCAAGTGTGGGGGGAACCCGTTGGTTTGTTTAATTGTGGAATCGTGTTGGTAGCTAACTGTGATGTCATGTGCATATGCTGGCAGTAAGTTCAGCGCTATATTTTTGTTTGACATCTTTACTGACATGGTTTGTCCATCATCCGGTATGTGTTCTTATTTTTCCATTTTTGTCGCTTTCCCCTATTTACCCTTTGGTTTGACCGAATATGGACATTGAGGGCATTGTCCATCTTAAGTGTGGGGGGATGGCAAATAGGTTTAAGCTACCGGGTATATCACTTTTGTTGTTTTGCCATTGAGATTTCTACCGGTTTTGTTTATGTGTCCCTCTCATAGGCCTTTGGATTTTATCCAAGAGTAGGAGTTTCTATTTTGAGCTCTTCACTGTGATGTGCATGTTTGAGATTGGTGTTTTCGATTTGGTGGGATGATAGAAGTCGATATGGTTTTTGAACTTGAGTTGAGCTTGTCCTTGTGGTAAATTGCTTTTGTCACTTAATTCATATCTTAATAAGCAATTTTACTACAAAATTTTTCCTTGAAAAACAATTTTAATCGGCGAAATGTGTTCTGAACGGTCATTTGGCTAGTCCTTCGGGATTGATAACATTACTTGCATGCTCTAATATATCCAAAACACCCAAATTGTGAGATTCATCATTTCATATATAGTTGTGTTAGGTGACGGTTTTGGTTTGATTGCCTTGTAAATACGTCCCTCTCTTAGGCTCTTGGATTTATTCGGGAGTAAGGGTTTTCATTTTGATGCCCTGCACTAGGATGTGCGTGTTTGAGGTTAATTTTCCATTTCCGGGTTCTTCTCTTGATATGAGCGTGCCGGTGATGTGTTGATTCTAGAACTTGGCCTGGTGATCGTGACGAGACCGCAGTGAGATCACTCTTGTGATATAAGCACATCGGATGACGAATTGGCATTTAGGTTTGACCTATACTTTTCTTTCTTTCTTTCTTTTCACCATTTGCTTTTGTACATTTTACCTTTACTATACATACTCACTTACACATACATACATTCCATTTCCTTTCTTTGTATATTTTACCTTTGTATAAACCCACTCTTGTATATAAATTTCACCCTACTATACCGATAGTCTAGTCCTGGTGGGTCATTAGTTGCCTATGCTAGTGGATGGTTTGGAGTTGTCCTTTATGTCGGGTTGGGATATTCTCGGTTTTTTGAGAATAGATTCATTTCGTCATGTTTGTTTGGATAAAGTCCGGATCGTTCATTTTGGCATATTGATATTTGATTTGTCGCTATTTCAATGTTATCATGAGAATACCAATTAGTCAGAGTAAAAGTAGTTCAATTAAAAAAAAAAAAAATAAAAAAAAAATGAAAAGAGCTTGGGCTGTCAATTGGTATTTCTCACTTTTTGTCAAATCATTTTGGTATGTTGGTTCATAAGTTACACCAACGGAAGGATCTTAATGTTATCATTGTTAGTTGATTATTCGTGGGTTGGCGCATTTGCTTATGCCAGCATGGAGAGATTGGTTGATTGAGTTGTTTAGTGTCATACACCACAATGGTGTCGGTTTTCAGTCATCTTTTGGGGGTATTGTCTGGACAACTTCTCGGGTTTTGGACCGTTGGCAACTAGTGACATGGGTTCTCTGGATTAGACTATTTCATACATATCCATATACTTTGATTTGTTCTTTCTTCATTAACCTATATTTTCATTCCTTCATTGTAAATATCCATATACATAGCCTTAGCCTAACTTTACATCCGACCTTTATGCCTATTTTGATGATGTACTTGGTGCTTACGCCACGTCGGTGGAGCTATGATCCCGGTTCAAGCCTATGGTAAAATAGCATACATCACGACCGAGCTATGAGTGATTCTTCATATATATTCTACCCCAAAAGTAAGTTTGTTGGAGTAGAATGATTTTGATAGGTTCATTTGTTTCACTTGTGCTTAGTTGTGTTATCACGGCTTGCGGATTGTTCAGGTATTGTCAAACATTTCGGGTTTTCATTTAAGATTAAAACTGCTTCACCCAACCTTTTTGTCATTTGACATGCTTGGTGTGGCTTCTTTTTGATACTCGTCATTGTTTATTTTGCTCCATTGTCAAGGATTACTTTATGCTTTAATTCCGGATTTGCTTGAGGACAAGCAATGCTCAAGTGTGGGGGGATTTGATGTGACCAATTTATACCCATCGCCCACATCGTTATTGACATTTTTATTATACGTTTTTACTCGATTTTGTTGGCATTTGGCGCGTTTATGGGTTTTGTTAGTGGTTTCAGGTTCTAAACAGGTGGCGTGTCCGTTTGGTGCAATTTCGAGTAATTTCGCGGGCATGAAGTTGATTGGAGAGTTTGAGTGGTGAAAAGTGATGGAAATTATGCAAGTCTTCATATGTTGATGAGTGGCTCGAGACCAGATGTATTGTACTGCGACGCAGTGGGAGTGATCATGAACCACTGCGCCGCAGTCATCTATATGGCAAGGAGACCTTGTGACCAGTAAGATATCACTGCGACGCAGTGGCGTGTGCATGTGCCCACTGCACCGCAGTCATCAGGGTGGAAAGAGCAGTTCGAGACCAGTGAGAATACACTGCGACGCAGTGGTGGTGGACTGGACCACTGCGCCGCAGTGAGTCTTTTCCAGCATGCACTTTTGGCCAGTGAGTTATGACTGCGACGCAGTGGGGGCATTACACGCCCACTGCGCCGCAGTGAAGGGGCGTACCTGAAGGGTTTTGGGCAATTTTTGCACCAAAAGGAGGGGAGGTATAAATAGAAAAATAACCTAAATTCCCAAGGTATCAAAATATCTTTCTAGGAGCTGCACTTCAAGGAAACTTTCAAGGATCAATTCAAGATTTAATCGTCTTTCGATTCGTGGAGGATTCACGTGCACCCATCTAGATCGTATCTACTTATTGTCTTGCAATTTCCATTCTTCAAACAATTGGTATTTTATGTTCTTCCTTGATTTTAATTGTAATTTCAATTTAGTCATGATTGGCTAATCTTTCTATTGTCCACCTTGATGAAACTAGACGAATGATGTGATTGCTATATATTTTAATTCAAAGAGTTGATTTCAATTATCGTTGTGTCGTGATCTTGATGATTTAATTCCTTTATTTGTATTGATTTGATATTGGTGGCATGTGTGTTCTTCGTTAGTGGTACTAGTCGAACACATATGTGATTTTCAAACGGTTGCTTGTCTATGAGCAATCATCACTAGTTCATGGTATGATAGTGAATGTCATCTTAATAGGAGGAATCATTTTGTCAACGTGTTTGGTAACGGTTGGTGGTACCACGTTTTAATTCACATAGGCATAATTGGTAATTTGGTAATCAAACAAGCTAAGTGTTGGTAAGATTGTCTAGGCATTGGTGGTACCGGCTTGGGTAATTAAACTAACAAATAGGTGTTTGGGTGAATTGTGAGCGGTTGGTGGTACCACGCGAGCAGTTTATCCTTTCACGATTATCTTGTCAACTCTTAACGAATCTGATCTTAATTGAATGCAATCATGTTTGAAGTCTAGCGGAGTCAAGGTGGATGATATTTACCAATATTGTTTGAGACTTACCCTTACTTTTATGCATTTTGTCCTTTAAAGTTATTGTCAGAGTGAGAATCAAAGTAATACCCTTTTTCCAAACCATTATAATACAACTAGTTCAACCAATCCCTGCGAACGAACACGGTCTTACCTGTTAACTATATTACAAACGATCGGGTCCACTGCCCGTGAGTGCGTAGTAGTGTGTTTTTAGGTATTTCTAGTTTATAAATTTTAAACTCGATTTAGCACATCAACCGTCAAGAAAAGAAACTCAAGAAGAAGCGCTACACCATTGTGAAAGTAAGGTGGAATGCTAGACGTGGAGCCGAGTTCACTTGGGAGAGAGAGGATCACATGAAGTCTAAGTATCCGCAATTGTTTAATAATTAGGGTTTTGTTGAATTTTGGGACGAAATTCTTTTAACGGGGGGATAATGTAACATCCGTGAATTTTGACCCATTGACTTTATGTGAAATTTGGCTAACAATCTTGTTTAATGAAATAAGTGGTCGTTGGGTGAATTAAATGACAATGTGTGTTGGTCGGGTCATTGTATGTGTAGTCGGTATTTAAATGTGTAATTAGTTGTATTGTGACTTGAGAGGGGAAACGGGTCGGCCCGTGGGTAGTCCATGACCCACCAGCCCCCCCCAAGACCCATTTCTCCCCCTTATCTCTTTTCCCCCTCTCATTTTCTTATCTATCTATCTCTTTCTCCCTTCACTCCAAAAGCAAAGCAAGACCCATTTCAAATCTTCTTCACCATTTCTTGCATCAAATTAGTGTTGGATCGATTATAACATAGAAATCATAGTCACTTTCATCTCACTTTCGTCTTATCAAAGAATCAAAGCCAAGTTCTAGCATTTTTACCCAATTAGGTCAAATTTGGGTTTGAGCTCAAGAAGACGTTTTGGTAAGTTAAATTCATCCCATTTGCTTCTATTTATGCTTGTACTTATGTTTCTAGTCGTTTTTATGGGATTCCAAGATTTAAAAATGGTAAAAATGGAAAATTAGGTCTAAATTAGGGTTTGAAGATTTGAGTATGATTTTGATGTTTTGGGTCAAGTTTGTGGATTGGGTTATGTTTAGTTATGGTTAGTGGTGTTTATTTATGCTTCAAATCAAGTTACAAGGCTTTACAAATCGATTTGGGTTGGTTTGGGTCGTGTTTTAGGGTTTTGGTATTGTTCTTGCTGGTGCTGCTGATGTTCTGGCCAGAACTGGGCCACTGCGGCGCAGTGGCTTAGGCCTAGCCCACTGCGGCGCAGTGGCTAGGGACTGGTCAGTTTGGGGGTTAGCTCACTGCGGCGCAGTGAGCTTGGCAAAGGCTCACTGCGGCGCAGTGCCTTAGTACTGGTTCTGGGCCAGTTTAGCCACTGCGGCGCAGTGGGCATGGTCTCTTGCTCACTGCGGCGCAGTGCATTGTTTCTGGTCCTGGTTCAGTTTAGCCACTGCGGCGCAGTGGGCATAGTTCTGGCCCACTGCGGCGCAGTGGATGGTCACTGTGATATATGTGTGTCGATTTTCAAATTGTTGAGGTTGTATAATTGACATTTCAGTATTATGATGTATAATTATAGGTTGTGGACGTGTGGACCCTATTACTCGTTTGTAATCTTTTACTAACTTCTTTGCCGAGCAAGGTGAGTTTCGTATCTCCCTACTCGCTTGAGATTCGGGCTGAAAAGTGTAAACCTGGCGTGTTTACTTGATTTGATTGATTGATTGATTGTTTTAGTTGTTGGATTGGTGTGATGGTTCCTTTCGTGAGATTGGTTAAATTGGTTCGAGTATTGTATTGTTGAGACGATTATCATGTTTGAATGACTTAGTTTATGTTTGTTAAGTATCTAGTAATAATAGGATAGACGTACATACATGAAAGTCGGTTATGCCTTCATTGGGTTTTAGATGTGGTGGGAAGGCTGCGGGTGACCCTATATATAAGCATCTGGGACTCGAAGAATAGAATCCTCTAGTATATGTGCGTATAGTTGGTTTGAATTGTGGTTAATGGCTTGGTTGTCGAATGTTGATTATTGGATTATTGATGGATGACTCAGGTTTGGCGAATATTGATTATTGTTTCATATTCATCGTATACTGATTGTCGGTTTATGAATTATGCATTTACATTTGATTGTAAGCATTGCATACATTGTTGATGAGCCCTCGGCAGGGGATTGCCGACATCCTGGTGCATAGATGTATGCACCCATTTTGGATGTAGAACGTGACCCCGATTATATAGACATATATATCTCGATGATTTTGAGATACAGCCTTGTTCATTGATGACAGAAGGGTATCGTTGCATAGGTGAACGGTCATGGGCTAATCCTTGTGGATTGATAACATTACTTGTATACTCATTTTCCCAAACACCTAAAGTTGTGAGATTCATCATTCATTTATAGATGTGCTAGGTGTTTACGGTTTTGGTTTGATTGCCTTGTAAATATGTCCCTCTCTTAGGCTCTTGGATTTATTCGGGAGTAAGGGTTTCATTTTGATGCCCTGCACTAAGATGTGCGTGTTTGAGGTTAATCCATTCCATTTCCGGGTTCTTCTCTTGATAAGAGTGTGCCGGTGATGTGTTGATTCTAGAACTTGGCCTGGTGATCGTACGAGACCGCAGTGAGATCACTTTTGTGATATAAGTACATTGGATGACGAATTGGCATATTAGGTTTGACCTTACTTCTGCTGATGACTTGACGTGGGTCGGGGGACAGGGACCGGGGACGATGAAAGACGCACGGACCACAGACAGACAGGCATGGCGGGCGGGGGAGAGGGGACGACGTATTTGTATAAAAAAATATTGTAGATAATTCATCTAACATTCCTGTTCGATCCATCTTAGCTCTCTTTACGCCGGTTTCCTTTTATTCGTTCCTCCTCTCATTCTCCCCGCGTATTTTTTTTCCCTCCTAAATATACACCTTTCCTAGCCATACCGATAGTCGAAGTCCTGGTGGGTCATTGGTTGCCTATGCTAGTGGATGGTTTGGAGTTGTCCTTTATGTCGGGTTGGGATATTCTCGGTTTTTGAGAATAGATTCATTTCGTCATGTTTGTTTGGATAAAGTCCGGGTCGTTCATTTTGGCATATTATATGATTTGTCACTATTTCAAGTTATTAAGAGAATACCAATTAGTCGAAAAAGTAGAAAAAAGAAATAAATAAAAAAAAATGAAAAAAAATGAAAAGAGCTTGGGCTGTCAATTGGTATTTCTCACTTTTTGTCAAATCATTTTGGTATGTTGGTTCATAAGTTACACCAACGGAAGGATCTTAATGTTATCATTGTTAGTTGATTATTCGTGGGTTGGCGCATTTGCTTATGCCAGCATGGAGAGATTGGTTGATTGAGTTGTTTAGTGTCATACACCACAATGGTGTCGGTTTTTAATCGTCTATTGGGGGTATTGTCTGGACAACTTCTCGGGTTTTGGACCGTTGGCAACTAGTGACATGGGATTCTATGGATTAGGACTATTTATACTAATATACTTTGACTTTTCTTTTCTTAATTAACCTATATTCCCATTCATTCGTTGTAAATATCCATCCTATATACCTTAGTTTAACTATACAACCTACCTTTATGCCTATTTTGATGATGTACTTGGTGGTCACGCCACGTCGGTGGAGCTATGATCCCGGTTCAAGCCTATGGTAAAATAGCATACATCACGACCGAGCTATGAGTGATTCTTCATATATTCAACCCCAAAAGTAAGTTTGTTGGAGTAGAATGATTTTGATAGGTTCATTTGTTTCACTTGTGCTTAGTTGTGTTATGAGGCTTGCGGATTGTTCAGGTATTGTCAAACATTGGGTTTTCATTTAAGATTAAAACTGCTTCACCCAACCTTTTTGTCATTTGACATGCTTGGTGTGGCTTCTTTTTTGATACTCGTCATTGTTTATTTTGCTCCATTGTCAAGGATTACTTTATGCTTTAATTCCGGATTTGCTTGAGGACAAGCAATGCTCAAGTGTGGGGGGATTTGATGTGACCAATTTATACCCATCGCCCACATCGTTATTGACATTTTTATTATACGTTTTTACTCGATTTTGTTGGCATTTGGCGCGTTTATGGGTTTTGTTAGTGGTTTCAGGTTCTAAACAGGTGGCGTGTCCGTTTGGTGCAATTTCGAGTAATTTCGCGGGCATGAAGTTGATTGGAGAGTTTGAGTGGTGAAAAGTGATGGAAATTATGCAAGTCTTCATATGTTGATGAGTGGCTCGAGACCAGATGTATTGTACTGCGACGCAGTGGGAGTGATCATGAACCACTGCGCCGCAGTCATCTATATGGCAAGGAGACCTTGTGACCAGTAAGATATCACTGCGACGCAGTGGCGTGTGCATGTGCCCACTGCACCGCAGTCATCAGGGTGGAAAGAGCAGTTCGAGACCAGTGAGAATACACTGCGACGCAGTGGTGGTGGACTGGACCACTGCGCCGCAGTGAGTCTTTTCCAGCATGCACTTTTGGCCAGTGAGTTATGACTGCGACGCAGTGGGGGCATTACACGCCCACTGCGCCGCAGTGAAGGGGCGTACCTGAAGGGTTTTGGGCAATTTTTGCACCAAAAGGAGGGGAGGTATAAATAGAAAAATAACCTAAATTCCCAAGGTATCAAAATATCTTTCTAGGAGCTGCACTTCAAGGAAACTTTCAAGGATCAATTCAAGATTTAATCGTCTTTCGATTCGTGGAGGATTCACGTGCACCCATCTAGATCGTATCTACTTATTGTCTTGCAATTTTCTTGACAAGAACCATATTTGCCCATTTGGAAGGAAGAATATCACAAAACTTCTCAAGAAGAATATCTTTATCCTTCTCAACTCCCAAGCCTCTTAATTGATTAATTAAGCTTGTAAATCTGGTATAAGTACCAGTTAGGCTCTCATTGGGGAGTGCAAAGAAGGATTCATACTTCTTGTTTAAAGCAACTTTCCTGGTGACAATGGTGTCATCACCTCCTTCAAACTGAAGAACTAACTCATCCCACATTGCCTTGGCACTGGGGAACAACACAAG
>CM067167.1:253487083-253532083 GCA_034093135.1 Erigeron breviscapus
TGTTCAGGAATTTCAACCTCACCAGCTTCAGATACCAGTGAGTCTAGATTCCTTAGCATATCTGGAGCAGTGTACGGTGAATTTGTACTATTATATGCTTCTCTGCCCAAAATATGCTTAAAACAAAGAGAGAGGAACCTTGAAAGGGGAATACAAACACCCCTTGTGCCCTTCAGCTTTTGAACCAGGCTTCTATACAGAATGTCTGCAAAGTCCACTCTCAATCCGTTCCACAAGCAGTAAGCCATTTCTGCTTGCGAGGAGTTGATCTGGTCCAGTCCACCAGAACTCCCACCCATGCTCTCCACCAGGTGGATGAAAAAATACCTCCATGAAGGTGTAAGGCCCTCATGGTCATCGCACCTTTTGTCTTCAACACCCCATTCTCCAAACACTCCCTGTGTCCCATTTCAAGAGTACTTGGCGAAAGTTTATATTTGGGGGCAAGACGACTGGAGATTCACCCTCTCTCCAGTAATTGAGGCGTAAGGCATCCCTCAATACATCGGCTGACAAGGCACACTGGATTGTTCCATCCTTTAACGTGAAACTGATGGAGGAACAATCGGAAGAAAGAACGGCAGTGTACCAAAACTCACATAAGTAGTTGTGAAACAACTTACGTGGGTTTAGAGAGATGAGGGTCCTATTGGAGAATTCTTCAAAAACCTTTTGAATTCTACCAATAAGGGTATCGGACCCTTGAGATCCTCGTAGGCTGGACATCGGATTATTAGGATTTAGTTTGATGACCGAAGCACTACTAGGGGCACCAGGTGCCGCTTTGACATCTGGTGAGGGATTATATGGAACAGTCAAGAGATTTACATCTCTTGAACGAGATGATCTAGGAGCCATAGAAGAATGAAAATGAAATTTGGAATTTAGGGTTTTTTGATTTGTGAAGCAAAGAGAAAAATGAAGCAATTTTGATGATTGGAAGTAAATGAAGGAATGTAAGAGAAGGAAGTAAATGAGTTCGGAGTAAATAAGGGTATTTATAAAGGGATTCAAGATCCCAATGAAACACCAAAATTATATTTTAATAAAAAAATCCTTTTTGTAGATATTTTCAACAAGGTTGGTTTGAATTTTGAAATAAAATAATAAATTGCCATGTAAACATTAAATGCTTCCATGTCAGCATTAAATGCTACGACGGCTTATCTTACCCACGCGCCCACTCACTTTTTGTTTTCCCAATACAAACAGTTGTCAAGTACTAAAATGGTTTCAAACACGTCAGATCACGATATCAAGTGGTTTAAAACACTCGAGTATCATCACGTGTCACACATATTGACCAAGTATTTGTAACATTAAAAAAAAAAGACAAAGACTGAACCTGGTCACTGGAGGATCAGTCCAGTACCAGTTTCCAACTGAAGAGTTCTCCAGTTGCATTTTCAAACAAAAAACGAATTTTAGTCAGAAAATTATTTTGAGTCTTTCCCCCTAAAATGATGATCCAGATATCAATTAGTGCCAAGATAGTATCACGAAGGCGTTCGATAGCCTGGCGAGCAAAGATAATCTGGACCTCCTCAACTGGAGAACTTCATCAGTGTCACTGACGCGTTCAATAACAAAGAAAGCTCCAGTTAAGGATTTAACATTCCCAGTTCGCTGATGAGATGTTTAAAAGTTTTCTCATCGAGAGGTTTTGTAAAACATCAGCTAACTGTTTGTCAGTAGGGATGAAATGAATTTCAATATCTCCTTTCATAACATGATCTCGAATGAAATGATACCTGATGTCAATATGCTTTGTTTTGGAGTGCATCACTGGGTTGTGAGATATAGCAATTGCACTGGTGTTGTCACAAAAGATTGGGGTCCTTGTATATTTTGACCATAATCTAGTAACTGGTTCTTGATCCAGAGAATCTGGGCACAGCAACTGGCCTCAGAAATGTACTCTTCCTCAGCAGTGGACATAGAGACTGAAGTCTGCTTCTTGCTGGTCCAACTTACCAGTTTTCCTCCAAGGAAATGACAACCACCAGTTGTTGATTTTCTATCTATCTACAACCTGCATGATCAGAATCTGAATAACCCATTAGATCTAATCCCGAGCCTTTGGGGTACCAAAGACCAAGATTAGGACACCCTTTCAGGTATCTAAAGATACGCTTTACAGCGTGCAAATGTGATTCTTTAGGGTTAGCCTGACACCTGGCACATAAACATGTTGCAAACATTATATCTGGTCGACTGGCAGTTAAGTACATCAGTGAACCAACCATACCTCTATAGTCAGTTATGTTAACTGGCTTGCCAGTTGGGTCAGAGTCCAAATTCAATGGTGCTGCAATAGGTGTGTTTTTTGATGGGATTGAATCATATTTGTATTTTCTTAACAAACCTCTGACATATTTTCCTTGGTTTATGAAAATTTCATTTTCAGTTTGCTTAATCTGAAGACCTAAGAAAAATGTTAATTCACCCATTAAACTCATCTCATACTCAGATGACATGATTTTAGAAAACTTTTTACACATTGCATCATCAGTTGAAACAAAAATAATGTCATCAACATAAATTTGTACCAATAAGATATTACCTCTTTCTTTCAAGATAAACAAGGTATTATCTATTGCACCTCTTTGAAAGCCATTTTTAAGAAGATGTTTAGTTAAAGTATCATACCAGGCTCTTGGGGCTTGTCTTAGACCATACAATTCTTTGTTCAGTCTATAAACCCAATGAGGATGCTTCTCATCGATGAAACCTGGAGTCTGCTTAACATAAACTTCTTCTTCCAATGTTCCATTAAGGAACGCACTTTTGACATCCATCTGGAAGACCTTGAACTGCAGATGGGCTGCATAAGCCAAAAATATTCTTATGGCTTCAAGTATTGCAACTGGAGCAAAAGTTTCATCAAAGTCAACGCCCTCTGCTTGACAATAACCCTGGGAAACTAGTCTGGCCTTGTTTCTTACAACATGGCCATCTTCATCCATTTTGTTTGGGTAGACCCATCTGGTACCAATAGGTTCTTTCTTTAACCCTGGTGGACAAGGAACAAGCTCCCAAACATTGTTCCTTTCAAACTGGAGGAGCTCTTCTTGCATAGCTTCCACCCAGCTTGGGTCTACCATAGCCTCGTCAATCTTCTTTGGTTCAATTAAAGATAAGAAGGTGACGTTTAAGCATTGCTCACTGGTGGCTCTTCTAGTCTGAACCCCACTAGTTGGATCACCCACAATTTGTTCAATTGGATGGGCTCGAGTCCATCTAGTGTATTGACTAGGCTGGTGAACTACAATATCAGTGCAAGTCACCTGGAGATCTTCTTCAGTTGCAGCAGCATCTGGAGAAGGATCAGTCCAAACAACTTCTACATCCTCATCAGAGTCAATGAGGTCTCGATTAACATCATGAAATTCCTCATTATAAGGCATTTCATGAAGAACTAGAGAAGTAGATGTTTGAACTGGTGCTGATATTGGAGTGGCACGTACATCAGATCCAATCACCAATTCTTGTGGTAAGTTGAAATTGATGGAGGGATAGAATGATGTGTCACTGGAGGTGTTCTTCTTCTTAACTGGTTCCAATTTGTTGTAACTGGAAACATCTTCTGGTGAAACAACTGACCGATGAACTTGGTCAGTTTCACCAAAGTTGATTTGAATGACTGGAGTAATATCAAGGCTTGGTCTCTTGTTGATTGCTTCAGTTGATTCATCGAATGTGACATGAATTGTCTCATGAACCTTTTGGAGTCTATAATTATAAACTCTAAAGGCCTTACGAATATCTGAATAGCCTAAAAATACCCCTTCATCAGCTTTGGTATAGAAACATTGCTCTTTTGGAGCTGGTTCCATATCCATGATGTACACATTTCCTTTTCTTGGTGCAATCATCACCACTTTCCAATCCTTGTTAAATATGGTGCCTTGTGCAATATCGAACAATACTCTGAAGCCATCATCGCAAAGTTGGCTGACACTGATCAGGTTGTATTTCAAACCATTCACAAATGTAACTCTTTTGAATTCGACTTGTCCATTATTGAGCACACCATATCCTTCAGTCTTTCCAGATTGATCGTTACCAAACATCACTGTCGGTCCATCTTGGACAGTGAACTCTTCCAGTAGGGGCTTACATCCGGTCATAGTCCGGCCAGCAGCGCTGTCCAGATACCAAATATTCTTCTTTCGATCGCCCTACACATACACAAAAATCATTAGTTCTTTTTGTGAACCCATCTTTTCTTGATGGGTTCGCTGGACTTCTCTACAGAAGTCACAGTAGATTGTTGTGGTGTTGAACTGGAGGCTGCATCTGGAGCTTTTTCACCAGCTCCAGGTGCAGGAGTAAAAACGATTGGTATTTGATACTTACTCCCCTTATTTTTACCAGATTTTGTTCCAGAAGGAACATTCTTTAGTTTAGGTATTGAAGGGAGTGGTTTAATATTTTGTTTGAAAACTGGAGGTAATAAACCTCCTTCCAGATTGTTAATCCGGGCAGTACAACTCTGAACCTGCCGAGACAAAAGTTGGAGTTGACCTTCCAGATTAACCAAAATATTATTTTCTTCAGGCAGTTGAACCTTGGACCTTGGTTCAACTGGAGCTTTAGTCTGTCGGGTCTTGGGCACCTTAGACTTTTGAGGTAAAGGCTTGTTACCAGTGGCCTTTTTGACTGGAGCTTTAGCCTGTTCGGCTCCAGTTTTAACCTCAAAGGGGGTGGTCTCAAAGGTTTCAGTTTCAACAGCTTCAGGTTGATCATAAGGTGTTTCAACCTTGAGAGCTGGAGGCAATGCATGAAGATCTGGTATGAGAGCTGCCATCTCCAGATCTCCAGATTTCCATGCATTCTTCTGGCATCGATAGTTCTAGAAAATGCATCATAGTTTTTGCCAGATGCTTTTACCCATGACTTGATAATCTTTTGTTCTTTTTCAAGATCAGAAAATAGTTTTTTGATTATCAAGTTCTAAAGCCTCAATCTTTAAAACTGACTCCTTGAGAGCCAACTGGACACTTTGTAAATCATTTAGTTGTGGTTTAACATTGTTCAGTTCAATTAGGATAGTGTCAAGATATCTTTCACTATCAGCTCTTACAGTTTCCACAAATGCCAAATCACCACTTAATGATTCAGCCAGGTCCAGTTTTAGTTCAGGGTCAACCTGGTTATCATAGTCACATACCTTCTTCAGTACGATGTCCACCCATCTTCCAGAGATGACATCTTCTTTCACCACGTGTTGCTGCTGTTGATCTTCCAAGGCCATGAAACACATGTCCCTTTCCTCTTCTTCATCATCAAATGAGTCATCAGAGTACTCCCATTTTCCCTCAGTTTGTGCCATTAAGCACTGATCCTTTTCCTTTTCTTGGTGCAATCATCACCACTTTCCAATCCTTGTTAAATATGGTGCCTTGTGCAATATCGAACAATACTCTGAAGCCATCATCGCAAAGTTGGCTGACACTGATCAGGTTGTATTTCAAACCATTCACAAATGTAACTCTTTTGAATTCGACTTGTCCATTATTGAGCACACCATATCCTTCAGTCTTTCCAGATTGATCGTTACCAAACATCACTGTCGGTCCATCTTGGACAGTGAACTCTTCCAGTAGGGGCTTACATCCGGTCATAGTCCGGCCAGCAGCGCTGTCCAGATACCAAATATTCTTCTTTCGATCGCCCTACACATACACAAAAATCATTAGTTCTTTTTGTGAACCCATCTTTTCTTGATGGGTTCGCTGGACTTCTCTACAGAAGTCACAGTAGATTGTTGTGGTGTTGAACTGGAGGCTGCATCTGGAGCTTTTTCACCAGCTCCAGGTGCAGGAGTAAAAACGATTGGTATTTGATACTTACTCCCCTTATTTTTACCAGATTTTGTTCCAGAAGGAACATTCTTTAGTTTAGGTATTGAAGGGAGTGGTTTAATATTTTGTTTGAAAACTGGAGGTAATAAACCTCCTTCCAGATTGTTAATCCGGGCAGTACAACTCTGAACCTGCCGAGACAAAAGTTGGAGTTGACCTTCCAGATTAACCAAAATATTATTTTCTTCAGGCAGTTGAACCTTGGACCTTGGTTCAACTGGAGCTTTAGTCTGTCGGGTCTTGGGCACCTTAGACTTTTGAGGTAAAGGCTTGTTACCAGTGGCCTTTTTGACTGGAGCTTTAGCCTGTTCGGCTCCAGTTTTAACCTCAAAGGGGGTGGTCTCAAAGGTTTCAGTTTCAACAGCTTCAGGTTGATCATAAGGTGTTTCAACCTTGAGAGCTGGAGGCAATGCATGAAGATCTGGTATGAGAGCTGCCATCTCCAGATCTCCAGATTTCCATGCATTCTTCTGGGCATCGATAGTTCTAGAAAATGCATCATAGTTTTTGCCAGATGCTTTTACCCATGACTTGATAATCTTTTGTTCTTTTTCAAGATCAGAAAATAGTTTTTGATTATCAAGTTCTAAAGCCTCAATCTTTAAAACTGACTCCTTGAGAGCCAACTGGACACTTTGTAAATCATTTAGTTGTGGTTTAACATTGTTCAGTTCAATTAGGATAGTGTCAAGATATCTTTCACTATCAGCTCTTACAGTTTCCACAAATGCCAAATCACCACTTAATGATTCAGCCAGGTCCAGTTTTAGTTCAGGGTCAACCTGGTTATCATAGTCACATACCTTCTTCAGTACGATGTCCACCCATCTTCCAGAGATGACATCTTCTTTCACCACGTGTTGCTGCTGTTGATCTTCCAAGGCCATGAAACACATGTCCCTTTCCTCTTCTTCATCATCAAATGAGTCATCAGAGTACTCCCATTTTCCCTCAGTTTGTGCCATTAAGCACTGATCCTTTTCCTTTTGCATGGACAGGAGGGCAATCTGGGCCTTAAGCTTCTTGTATTTAGCTTTGTAGCTATCATCAGGCCGATTGAAATTAGGGACAGAGGGGCCAGTTTGGTTGTTCAACTGACTAGATCTGCATTCCTTCATAAAATGACCTTTCTTGCCACACTTATAGCATGTAAGGTTGGTCTTATCCAGAGAGCTGGAGCTGGAAGCATTGTTGGGGCCATTAAATCTTTTGGATTTATGCTTAAACCTATTAAAGGTTTTAGCAATCATGGCAACCAGATCATCATCGTCAGTTTCATTACAACCATCACTGTTTTCAGTGGTCAGTCCAGAGTTTAAGAAACTGTTCAACATCTCCTTCATCGAGTGTACCTGGAAACTCTCAGCAGACATTAAAGCAGCACAAGGTCGCTCAGTTACACTAGCAACCTTGGGACTCTGGGCATGGTTCATGGCATCTTGCTCAGCCACAAGTCTTGCAGCATTATTATCTTCAGTGAATCTGAAGGCTCCATAGAGCGATGCAAGAGTATGAGTGTGCAAGGTTTTGCCTTGTCTCAAGACAAGAACCATGTTTTCCCATTTGGAAGGAAGAATATCACAAAACTTCTCAAGAAGAATATCCTTATCCTTCTCTACACCCAATCCTCTCAACTGATTGATTACTTATATAAATGACAATAAGTAAAGAACAATGCAATAATACAAATAACTTGTAAGATAACTTGATGAGACAATATGTATTTTTCAATGTGTAATTTATTTATTGAAGTTAAACAAATTACAAGGTTGATGCGGAACCAAGATAATACAAGAATGTAAATATCCTAACAACCTATGAAATACAATTGATCTACACTCGGAATTTCTCAAGACAATCGAAACACTTAAAGTTGTGAAATGTTCCTTTTAGCGATTGAGAGAAAATTGCACAAGTTCACCAAGAATATTGCAGGTTTGCAAAGTGTGAAGTTTTTTCGTCTTTGTGAAATAACTTAATATTCTTGGTGGTGCAATGACTTGTATTTATAGGCAAAGTTAACATTGGGATGTTAACTTTAGCCGTACAAATGTGGTTGGGAGCATTTAAGGAATAACATTTAATTCCTTAAAAGGCAGTGTAAAGTCGCATGTTAAAGTGACTTTACATAACCACCTTTATGTACCTTATAATACTTAAATAATAAGATAAGGCTTATTATCCGGGTAAAGGTACATAAAGCATACAAGTCAATTCCTCGTAATCAGTGTAAAGCTTTGTAAGGGCTTTCCACTGATGGTCTCCAGTTTATAACTGACTAGAATGTCAACTGGGCTTCGCTGCCATTGCCATTCTCTATCTTCCATTTGTTGTATTCGACTTCAACTGGAATGCTTCTTCAACTTGGTTAGATCTCAACTGGAGGAAGTCTTCAGTTGCGTTAACTGTACGGTGCAACTGGACTTTAATATATTTCTCGACAAATCATTAAGGTCTCCAGATACAACTGGAGACTGGACAGTTAACTGGACAGTTCACTGGACAATTAACTGGGTCTCCAGATGCAACTGGAGACTGGCCAGTTTACCAGGTGAACTGGTCCTAACACAACTTATCTTTGGCATTGTCGTCTTGCTCATGTTGGCAAGAAACGCATTGAAAGGCTTCAAAGAGATGGAATCTTACAAACAAATGATGAATCATTTGACGAATGCGTATCTTGTGTTTCCGGCAAAATGACAAGAAAACCTTTTCCAAATAAACCGGAGAGGGCAAAAGAACTACTTGGACTACTACATACGGATGTTTGTGGCCCATTTAGACATGTGTCAAGGAAAGGTGCTAGCTACTTCGTCACTTTTACGGATGATTTCAGTCGTTATGGTTATGTTTACTTGCTTAAACATAAACATGAAGTTTTTGAAACATTCAAGGAATTTAAAAGTGAAGTAGAGAATGAACTCAGTAGAACCATCAAGATTCTTCGTTCGGATCGAGGTGGTGAATACTTAAGCCAAGAGTTTAAAGATTATCTTAAAGCTTGTGGAATAGTTCAATAGCTTACTCCTCCATATACTCCACAACATAATTGTGTATCGGAGAGGAGAAATTGAACCTTGTTAGAAATGGTTCGATCAATGATGAATCATACAACTCCTCCTTTTTTGTTTTGGAATTATGCCCTAGAGACTGCTGTTCGCATTCTCAATATGGTTCCAACCAAGAAGGTTGACAAGACACCGCATGAATTGTGGCATGGGAGTGTTCCCAAGTTGTCTTACTTAAAGGTCTGGGGATGTGAGGCACTCGTGAAACGAGATACGCCTGACAAACTTGAATCTAGATCTGTTAAGTGCATCTTCGTAGGATACCCAAAGAAACAATGGGTTACTACTTCTACTTTCCTACCGAAAACACTGTTAAGGTATCTCGATTTGCTAAGTTCCTTGAAAGGAAACTCATATCTCAAGAAGACAGTGGGAGGATCGTTGAACTTGATGAGACTCAAGAAGATGTGTCAACTTCTGAAAATACTAGCAATCATCAACTTGGGGGGGGGGAATGTTCAAAGAGATGAATCTCAAGATGAACTTCAAGTTGAAGATGAAGCGATTCCACTTCATAGGTCCTCAAGGACAATACGTGCTCGTGAAAGATTAAATCTTATGATTGAGTCTGAAGAACACGTAGTAGGAGACTTAAATGAACCTCCTAATTTCAAAGCAGCATTATCAGATCCGGAATCTGAAAAATGGCTTGAAGCTGCGAATGTGGAAATGAAATCCATGAAAGATAATCAAGTCTGGAGCTTGGTTGATCTTCCGCCAAATGGTAGAACCGTTGGGTGTAATGGATCTTCAAGAAGAAGACCGACATGGATGGAAATGTACACACCTATAAAGCTCGTCTTGTGGCAAAAGGTTATACTCAACTTTTCGGAGTTGATTATGAGGAAACCTTTTCTCCCGTTGTGGACATTAGAGCTATTAGGATCATCTTAGCCATAGCAGCGTACTATGACTATGAGATATGGCAAATGGATGTCAAAACCGCTTTCTTAAATGGTTTTCTAGATGAGGAAGTCTATATGGTACAACCAGAAGGTTTTGTCGATCCAAAACATCCCGACAAGGTATGCAAACTTCAAAGGTCCATTTATGGATTGAAGCAAGCATCAAGGAGTTGGACTAAAAGGTTTGATGAGGAGATCAAAAAGTTTGGTTTTGCTCAAAATCCTGATGAGCCATGTGTATATCGCAAAGCTAGTGGGAGGAATGTTACTTTCCTTGTCTTGTATGTAGATGACATATTGATAATAGGAAATCACATTCCAATGTTGAAAGACGTTAAATCTTATCTTGGAAAGTATTGCTATGAAAGACTTGGGTGAAGTGACATTTATTCTTGGAATCAAGATCTATAAAGATAGAAGCAAACGGTTGATTGGATTAAGTCAAAGTGCTTATATAGATAAGATCTTGAAGAGATTCAAGATGAAGAATTCTAAGCGCGGGAATTTGCCGATGCAAGAAGGACTTAATTTATCTAGCAAGAACGGTGCTTCTACACCTGAAGAGGTGGAGCGTATGAAAAGAATTCCTTATGCTTCGGCTGTGGGGATCTATCATGTATGCGGTAAGATGCACTAGACCTGATATTGCGTTCGCGCAAAATATAGTTAGCCGCTATCAGCAAAATCCTGGAAAGGATCATTGGACTGCTGTGAAGAACATTCTGAAGTACATGCGTGCTACTAAAGAATTATTCTTGGTGTATGGAGGAAATCCCGATGTAGAGCTCAAAGTAACTGGATACTGTGATGCTGGATTTCAGACTGACAAAGATGATACAAAATCTCAGTCAGGATATGTCTTCACTTTAAATGGAGGTGCAGTAGATTGGAAGAGCAAGAAACAATCTACAGTTGCTATGTCTACTACAGAGTCTGAGTATATAGCTGCTGCAGATGCAGCCATGGAAGCTGTCTGGATCAGAAAGTTTATTTCTGGGCTTGACGTGATGCCCTCAAATAACTCACCTATGGATTTGTACTGTGATAATTCGGGAGCAATTATCATTGCCAATGAACCTGGAGTTCAGAAAGGTGCCAGACATTACCAAAGAAGATATCACTATGTTCGTGAGCGAATCGAATCACGTGAAATCAATTTACTCAAAGTTCACACAGATTGTAACTTAGCAGATCCTTTTACAAAGGCTTTGTCAAAAGGAAAGCTCAATAAGCATGTCGAGGGCATAGGTCTTAGATTTTGCTAGTTATATCATGTAAATCTGTGATTGGTATTTGGATAATGGGATGTTAAACGATTGTTATTTTAATAAATGAATTATGATACTTGGTATGAATGTTTCATTTTATAATAATTGTGTCCTATATTTGCATGTTTAAATCCATGAATATTTTTTGATATATTCTAAACGTCCATTGTCGATTAACTATTTGGGAATATAGTTAAACTAAGACAAATGTGAGAGATTAGTTGAAATATTTAAGGGAATATTTGGAGATGGTCTGCCAAACTCACATGGTATTCAAAGAGGTGAATATCAGACTTACCCCACTTAACGAATTGTCATTTTATGGATCGACGTCATTAAGTGAAATTCGTGAAATGGTTGCTTTATTATCCTTAGACTTGAGATACAAGCAGGTTATGCATGTGTGGATTGCATTTTCTAGATATAGTTCTAACTGTCCTGAACAAGGTAGTAATAAAGGACTATTTTCAGAAATGTAGTGAAACGACATGACTAACACGTGTAGTCAATATAGGATTTGTTCCTTCTTATTATTATTATTATTATTATTATTATTATTATTATACGAATAATTTTGATGTTGGAAATTTTCTTGAGTTATTATTATTATTATTATTATTATTATTATTATTATTATTATTATTATTATTATTATTATTATTATTAATTAGTAATTATATTATTATTATTATTATTATTATTATTATTATTATTATTATTATTATTATTATTATTATTATTATTATTATTATTATTATTATTATTATTATTATTATTATTATTATTATTATTATTATTATTATTATTATTATTATTATTATTATTATTATTATTATTATTATTATTATTATTATTATTATTATTATTATTATTATTATTATTATTATTATTATTATTATTATTATTATTATTATTATTATTATTATTATTATTATTATTATTATTATTATTATTATTATTATTATTATTATTATTATTATTATTATTATTATTATTATTATTATTATTATTATTATTATTATTATTATTATTATTATTATTATTATTATTATTATTATTATTATTATTATTATTATTATTATTATTATTATTATTATTATTATTATTATTATTATTATTATTATTATTATTATTATTATTATTATTATTATTATTATTATTATTATTATTATTATTATTATTATTATTATTATTATTATTATTATTATTATTATTATTATTATTATTATTATTATTATTATTATTATTATTATTATTATTATTATTATTATTATTATTATTATTATTATTATTATTATTATTATTATTATTATTATTATTATTATTATTATTATTATTATTATTATTATTATTATTATTATTATTATTATTATTATTATTATTATTATTATTATTATTATTATTATTATTATTATTATTATTATTATTATTATTATTATTATTATTATTATTATTATTATTATTATTATTATTATTATTATTATTATTATTATTATTATTATTATTATTATTATTATTATTATTATTATTATTATTATTATTATTATTATTATTATTATTATTATTATTATTATTATTATTATTATTATTATTATTATTATTATTATTATTATTATTATTATTATTATTATTATTATTATTATTATTATTATTATTATTATTATTATTATTATTATTATTATTATTATTATTATTATTATTATTATTATTATTATTATTATTATTATTATTATTATTATTATTATTATTATTATTATTATTATTATTATTATTATTATTATTATTATTATTATTATTATTATTATTATTATTATTATTATTATTATTATTATTATTATTATTATTATTATTATTATTATTATTATTATTATTATTATTATTATTATTATTATTATTATTATTATTATTATTATTATTATTATTATTATTATTATTATTATTATTATTATTATTATTATTATTATTATTATTATTATTATTATTATTATTATTATTATTATTATTATTATTATTATTATTATTATTATTATTATTATTATTATTATTATTATTATTATTATTATTATTATTATTATTATTATTATTATTATTATTATTATTATTATTATTATTATTATTATTATTATTATTATTATTATTATTATTATTATTATTATTATTATTATTATTATTATTATTATTATTATTATTATTATTATTATTATTATTATTATTATTATTATTATTATTATTATTATTATTATTATTATTATTATTATTATTATTATTATTATTATTATTATTATTATTATTATTATTATTATTATTATTATTATTATTATTATTATTATTATTATTATTATTATTATTATTATTATTATTATTATTATTATTATTATTATTATTATTATTATTATTATTATTATTATTATTATTATTATTATTATTATTATTATTATTATTATTATTATTATTATTATTATTATTATTATTATTATTATTATTATTATTATTATTATTATTATTATTATTATTATTATTATTATTATTATTATTATTATTATTATTATTATTATTATTATTATTATTATTATTATTATTATTATTATTATTATTATTATTATTATTATTATTATTATTATTATTATTATTATTATTATTCATTATTATTATTATCATCATCATCATTATTATTATTATTATTATTATTATTATTATTATTATTATTAATCTTATTATTATTGATTTTATTGGAAGCTTTGCATAAGGTACACGTTTCGATTCTCTCTTTGTTAATTAATGTGATTGCATATTCGATTCTTCCGTTACGCATATGTGAATATTTATATGATTTATGTTTTCATATATTCTAACAAAAGCAACTTGATATGGCTTGAAGCTTATCACTTATACACCCACTAAAACTTTGTTTCCACACTAATGATAGAAAAGTTCTTCCCCATCAATTTTAAGAGCCGAACGATATCTCATTCAAACTACCTTATTTCGACACATTTTAGTTCGTTGTAAAGCCCCTGCCAAAGGCTACAAACCCTTTAAAAAAAATTCATTATAAGTTACTCAATCATAAGTATACAATTGTGTCAAAAAGTTATGAAAAATACATATTTTCACTCAAATTTCCAACATAAACAGAATTGGCAGAGTTAGGTTCTGTTTCAGAATCTATAGACATAAACTAATGCTTGATTGAGGTGAGTTTAATCATAAGTAAAAAGATTTAGATGTATATCCTTGTCAAAGCATTACCGGGGTTTCAACTTTTTAGAGGTTTCTGCTTAAATTGATTTGCATGCTTTATGATGGCTAATGCAATTTAATTTCTATATGTTTATTTTAAAGTGTTTGGAAATATATATATGCAACTATCATACAAACTATATAGCATGTGTTTAATTCTAAAAGATTTAATTTTGTATAAACTTTTAAATATTTGATATTTGACAGCTTATATAGATGTCACGTCTATACGAAATACATACAATAAAAATTCTTGAAGATCAATAGATACACGATATAAACTGAACAATCTGTTAGGATTCATAACTATTATCAAGAACAATTACACGAGTACGCAACGGAATAAATCATATGCAATATGATTAATTAACAAAGATAAGTGAATGTGTACCTTTTAGCTTAGCTTCCAATAATCAAATTATTATTATTATTATTATTATTATATTATTATTATTATATATTATTATTATTATTATTATTATTATTATTATTATTATTAGGGTTTAAAGTAAAACCCCTCTACGATCGCATACACGACACGTCGAACAATACCCGAAGATTGCTAGATCTTAAATCACCAAAAGCCAAAAGCTCAAAGCTTGCCTTTTAATTATTATTATTGTTCGAATGGTAAAACAAGAACAAAGAGATTAACTTCGTTCTGTTTGACTTGCTTTGCACCAATGAAAACCAAAATTCTAATTAATTCTTAGTAGCAAGTGCATAAGAATGAAAAGGTGATGTTTTGGTTTTCTTATCTATTCGACAATATAAACGAATATGGAGAGAATGGGTTTTTCGGATTTTGTTTTCTGCCGAGAGACTCAAAACCCAAAGAGATTATATTCTTAAGGTTAGATTATTCGGGTATATATAGGGTATAGATTAGGGGTGTTCATGGACCGGTTTGGTCCGGTTTTGACTAAATCTCAAACCAAACCGACGATTCTGGTTTCAACATGTATTAAACCAAACTAGACCACGTATATTGTCTGACCGAACCAGACCAAACCATGTAAGCCGGTCCGGTTTGGCGGTTTTTCAAAAATATTTTTTGTTTCTAGTATTTTCACATAATTTTGTGAGTATTTGTCAAGATTTGTGTTAAAAGACACTTAAATTTAAAAGTATACAAATTTACGGAAGTACTAGCCGGTTAAACTATTGTTTTAATGTATTCGAACTTTTGTTAAAAAACTTTATCTATATGTTAATAACAAATATAACATCCAAATATTGAAAAAGTTATTCTTTATATTAGAAATATATAACTAATTCAAAATATTGTGTTCTTTATATATAATGAAACTGTAAAGAATTTGGAACATAAAATGTTTATTTTCGTAAAATTTTTTAAGCTTTATGACTTTAGATAAAGTCGTCTTCTTCTCGAGTTGTGAAAGTATGAAGTATCTTCCGGTCCGGTTTTCCGCGGTTTTTTCTTTACTCAAACCATAACCGGACCAAATAACCCTGTTTTTCAAAACTTAAACCACCAAACCAGACTTTAACAACTCAATCCACCCAAACCAATCCAAGTACCACGGTTTGGTCCGGTTTAACCGGTTTGATGGTTTGATGAACACCCCTAGTATAGATATATCCCTAATAACTAAACCTTCAAGCAATATAATTTGACTTGGACTAGGGTTTAATTAATAATTACATTAATATTAATTAATATTTAATAATTAATAATTCATATTTATTAATTAATAAATAATTCTAATTAACATATCTAGTTAATAATGTCCAATTATCATTTCTCTCAATTTTGGTGATTATAAATATGTAGATACAATATATACATATTACCGGATATCTAAGTGTCATCGCGTGTGACCCCGTAGGCTTAAACATTTTCGGACATGCATTTATTTAACGTGATCATATTCCAACAGCTCCTACTTGAGCATGTTATAATAAAGGCAATAACATTGGTTAGCGTCTAGCAACACGTCAATGCTCCCGGAAATATTTAAGTATAGTTTCTTAAAGTATTTTGAAACGGTTTCAGTGTTTACTATCTGATGTGTAATTTCGAGTCTTAAATTTATAACACGAACTACCTAGCTACTGTCTACTACACACTTGCGGGCAGTGTACCCGTTCGTATGCAATATAGTTACTTGGTAAATACGAGGTCGAACACAAGGACTTTTATAAGCAATTGTTAAATACAATGATACAAAAATAAGGGGGTTTTATGGCCGAGTTGCCACGTTGCAAAAGTTAGTTAAGATTGTTAGTAATCCCGTAGGATTAATCGCAAGAGAATTTTGTTGTTTAAAACAAGAATTTAAAAGATCATCTACCTCGACTCCATGACACATCTCATTTTGGTTGCATTAAGGTTAAAGACAATTCAACTATGTTGATTCCGATAACTAAGTTAAGGCAAGGAACTCACTAGTAGGCCTCCTAGATCATTACCCTACCCGAACTCATTAACCAATTAATTCGATCCTAAAGATCCGGCTACCACCTTCCCTATTAAGATCTCCCTATCCGATTAATTTGTTTGTTATGATTAAACAATTTCACCTATCGATTCTACCAAACCGTTAACACATTGAATTCTCTTACCTATTGTTGTTTATCAACTCGCTACCACGAATTAACACCTATTGATTCTACCAAATCAACTAGAACAATGCACTCCTAGAATTAACTACCATTAAAACCATTTATACATTATCAACAAACAATAGAATAAATAATAAGAATTCAATACATTAAGATCTTGATGAAACATTTAATAATCAACTTGAATTCAAAATAATATGCAACCAATATTCATTGTGTCATTTCATCTCAGTAGATGATGAAGTGTTTAGCCTGACATAATTATAAATAAATCACAAATAGCAAAAGAAAGAATAGACATCTTGTACCAAAGTGGGAAAGACAATGAAAAGCTAAAGAAATCGATGATTGAATGCCTCGAAACTCTTGAGCAACCCTTAGATCTTGGAGAAGGTAAAAGTTGCTGAATATTGCCTCAAGAAACCCTAAAATCGCCTGAAAGTCGAAGTGTCCCCAATGGGAGGGTTTTTGTCTTGTATTTATAGTGTTACTAAAAAGCCCTTCTGAACCGACCTACAGGTGCGGCGCACCAAGTGCCAGGTGCGGCGCCAAAAACTTGATGTGTAATTTCGAGTCTTAAATTTATAACACGAACTACCTAGCTACTGTCTACTACACACTTGCGGGCAGTGTACCCGTTCGTATGCAATATAGTTACTTGGTAAATACGAGGTCGAACACAAGGACTTTTATAAGCAATTGTTAAATACAATGATACAAAAATAAGGGGGTTTTATGGCCGAGTTGCCACGTTGCAAAAGTTAGTTAAGATTGTTAGTAATCCCGTAGGATTAATCGCAAGAGAATTTTGTTGTTTAAAACAAGAATTTAAAAGATCATCTACCTCGACTCCATGACACATCTCATTTTGGTTGCATTAAGGTTAAAGACAATTCAACTATGTTGATTCCGATAACTAAGTTAAGGCAAGGAACTCACTAGTAGGCCTCCTAAGAAGCGCTTAATTTATTAATGAGTCTTTAGCTAGACTCCATGCCATACTTATTGATTCATTTCGAAAAATGGAAGCCGTCAAAGATGACTCCCACATTTTCCTCTTCTTCATGATAAACTTCAACCTGTGACCATTAACAATAAAAGTAGCCCCATCCGATTTAAACAATTCAACATAACCAGACGGATAAACATGTTTGATCACAAAAGGCCCGGTCCACCTAGATGTCAACTTGGGTTGCTTAAACCTATACTTGGAAAGGAACAACAAAACTTTGTCTCCGGCTTGAAAATCCTTCTTTCTAAGCCTACGGTCATGCCACACTTTGGTTCGTTCCTTGTAAAGTCTAGAATTATCATAAGCATGCAACCTAAGTTCATCTAGTTCATTTAATGGCATTGATCTCAACTCACCGGCCTCAACTAGGTCCATATTGCAATTCTTGAGCGCCCAAAAGGCTTTATGCTCAATTTCTATAGGAAGATGACAAGTCTTGCCATAAAGCAACCGGAATGGGGTAGTCCCAATCGGTGTCTTGTAGGCGGTCCTAAATGCCCATAGAGCATCATCAAGCTTGGTAGACCAAGACTTTGGGTTATCTCCTACGGTTTTCTCAAGAATTCTCTTTAATGCCCTATTAGTATTTTCAACTTGGCCACTCGTTTGCGGGTGATAAGAGGTTGAAAAACGGTGAGTGACACCATACCTCTTTAGCACCTTAGCGAGTTGGTGATTCGTGAAATGACTTCCGCGGTCACTTATTAAGGCCTTGGGCACTCCAAACCTACAGAAAAGCTGTTTCAAAAAGTGAATGACAACACGTGCATCATTCGTTGGAAAGGCTTTAGCCTCGGCCCACTTAGAAACATAATCGACAGCAACAAGGATATACAAATTCCTATTCGATGGAAGAAAAGGTCCCATAAAGTCTATGCCCCAAACATCAAAAACTTCACATACCTGAATAAAGTTTTGAGGCATTTCATCACGTTTGGAAATGTTACCTTGTCTTTGACACACATCACAAACCTCAACCAAAGTATGCGCCTCCTTGAAGATCGTTGGCCAATAAAATCCAGCATCGTACACTTTCTTACCGGTGACAAACGGTCCATAATGACCACCGGTTGGCCCGTGGTGACAAGCATCTAGAATTTGTCGAGTTTCATCTTCCGACACACACCTCCTTATCATGCCATCTGCACACACTCTAAACAAAAATGGTTTATCCCAAAAATAATGTTTAATTTCAGAAAAGAACTTCTTCTTCTCTTGCTTTGACAACTCCTCGGGAAGCAAACCTGCACTAAGATAGTTAGCAATATCGGCATACCAAGGATCCTTCCTCAGTCATCCTATTGCTATCAAAAAAAACTATCAGGCAATATAAATGGTTCATTAACTCTTTGCTCTTGCAAACCTCACACGGTGAAGGTTTTCGAGCCTACTTAAATGGTCGGTTGCCACATTTTCAGCCCCCTTTTTGTCCTTTATCTCGATGTCAAATTCTTGCAAAAGCAAGACCCAACGGAAAGTGAGAAAATACAGGGCGGGCTTGGAGAGTCTGTTGCGAAAAAACAAGAGTACCTTAAGGGCCAGAATGATCGTATACAACCATGGTGACGTCGTCTAAACAATGTTACAGGACCAAGTAGGGACGAAACTTATCAAAAGCATACACAACAGCCAACAACTCTTTCTCAGTCACCGTGTAATTTTGTTGGGCTGGGTTCAAGGTCTTGCTAGCATAGAAAATAGGGCGGAAATGTTTATCCTCCCTTTGGCCTAAAACGGCCCCTAAGGCAAAATCGCTAGCATCACACATCAACTCAAATGGTAATGACCAATTAGGTGGAATCATAATAGGTGCATTGGTCAAATTTTCTTTAAGCAAGTTGAATGCATCAAGACACTCTTTATCAAACACAAATGGGACATCCTTCTCTAACAATTTAGTCATTGGCCGGGCAATTTTGGAGAAATCTTTTATAAACCTTCGGTAAAAACCGGCATGACCCAAAAAACTCCTAATCGACTTAACATTGGTGGGTGGAGGTAATTTAGTTATCACATCAATTTTAGCTTTATCAACCTCTAAACCCGCCTTAGAAACTTTGTGTCCCAAAACAATACCTCTTTAACCATAAAGTGACATTTTTCCCAATTTAAGACCAAGTGTGCCCGTTCACACCTTTCCAACATCCTATCAAGACTCTCTAAACAACTCTCAAAAGAACTACCAAATACCGAAAAATCATCCATGAAAACTTCCATGGAAGTTTCAATCATGTCTTGAAAAATTGCAATCATACAACGTTGAAAAGTATCGGGTGCGTTACAAAGACCAAATGGCATCCTCCTATAAGCATACGTGCCATAGGGACAAGTAAACGTGGTCTTCTCTTGGTCTTTAGGGTCAATAGGTATTTGGAAGTACCCAGAAAACCCATCTAAAAAACAAAAATACTCGTTTCCGGCGAGCCGTTCGAGCATTTGGTCGATAAAGGGCAATGGGAAATGGTCCTTGCGGGTGGCATCATTTAATTTCCGATAATCAATACATACCCTCCACCCCGTGACAGTCCTAGTGGGAACCAATTCATTTTTATCATTCAAAACTACGGTCATCCCACCTTTTTTCGGTACACAATGTACCGGACTTACCCAAGAACTATCCGAAATGGGGAATATGATTCCTGCATCTAACAACTTAATAATTTCCTTTTTAACAACATCCTTCATATTTGGATTTAACCTTCGTTGTCTTTGCACAATAGGTTTCACATTATCAACAAAGTTTATGGTATGTTTGCAAAATTCTGGACTTATACCCGGAATATCGGAAATTTTCCATGCAAAGGCCTTTTTATGGGCCTTTAAGACGGTAATAAGCCTAGATTTTTCATCCTCCATTAAAGAAGATGAAATGACAACGGGAAGAAAAGATGTACCTTCTAAGTAAGCATACTCCAAATGATCCGGAAGCGGTTTAAGCTCCAAGTCGGTGGGAGGACTCTCAACCAATGTAAGCACTCGTGTGCTTTGATCAACCTTGATCTCTTCAAATGTTTCATCATCCGGTGGAGTTTCATCTACACTCAAGGCCATGATCTCTTGCAACATCTCTTCATCAAGCTCTTGGTATTCTTCACTAAGTGATAGCAATGATTCTCCTTCCTCCATACCCAAGATATCCATGAGCTCCTTCTCTAAAGCATCCTCTTCTTCTTCTTCTTCCATAACATCAATCCTGAAACAAGATTCATCACACGAATAAGGATGTTTAAGAGCTTTATCAACATTAAAGACTACTCGGTCATCACCGACACCTAAGGAAATCTCCTTAGCCTTAACCCGGATGATGGCATCCGCGGTCATAAGGAAGGGTCGGCCAAGAATTAGAGGCACATTTACATCTGCCTCCATTTCGAGTATAACAAAATCGACCGGAAAAATCATATGACCCACTTTAATCTGTAAATTTTCCGCTATCCCCATGGGATATTGGAATGATCGGTCCGCTAGCCGAATGCTCATACGAGTAGGGGTCAATTCACCTAAAGACAACTTTTTATAAACTGAATAAGGCATCAAATTAATGCTAGCCCCTAGATCGGCCAATGCCTTATACAAATATGCACCAAAAGAACAAGCAATTAGAAAACTCCTTGGATCTTCCAACTTGGGGGAATCTTGTTCTTGATGATGGCGGAGCACTCGGCACTCATGACTGCCGTCTTCGCCTCTTCCAACTTCCTTTGATCCGAGACAAGCTCTTTGAGAAATTTCGCATAGTTTGGCATACCTGCAAGAAGATCAACTAAAGGAAGAGTAATGTTAACATTTTGAATCAATTCAACAAACTTCTTAAAATTCTCCTTGTTCTTCGCTTTCTTCAATCGTTGAGGAAATGGAATATGCGGTTGATACGGCTTAACCTGTGGCTTCTCAGCTATCTTGGATGGAACGGCCGGTGTTTTCACGGCTGGGTTCGGCTCCATCTCAATCTCATCATCAACGGAATCATCAGCTTCTACCTGCACAAGAGGAGTAACATCATTAGGTAATGGATTAGCCGAATTGTAAGTATTACCTGCTCTTGTTGTGATCGCGTTCACTTGCTCATTACGAGCATTCGGAGGATTGTAATTTCCTTTATCGTTTGACGGAAGCCTTGGACTCTGTTGAGGCTTAGGATTTTGTTGAGTATTGCTCGGTAATGTCCCGAGCTGCCTATTTGAATTTCCTAGCCTCTCGAGCTTAGCTTCTATATCCTGAAATGTAGCTTGAGTGCTCTTAGTACTTTGATCCAACTTATGACTCAAACCATCCAAACGAGTAGTCACTGAATCCAATGCCGAATACATCTTCTTAGTTTCTGCAGCTTGGTGCTCGTTTGTTTGTCTCTGAGCACCGATGAAATCCTTAACGATATCTCTCAATTCAGCAGTAGTGCTCTGCTGACTGTTAAACCTGCTGAACCTGTTGCCACCATACCCAGAATTATTAGCATTAAAAGAAGACGAGGGATAAGAAGTACCTGAATTCCGGTTTTGATAACCGGTGTTCTGACCGAAATTTCCCTGCGGTTGATTCTGAATATAATTAACATCCTGAGCTGGCTTGTCCGGGCAATCCTCACTGTAATGCAACTCTCCACAATAATCACACCCATCCGCCATAACCTTAACATCTCTCTCAAGACTCTTGAACATGTTATCTTGGTTGTCAAACCTCTCATTCATTTGCTTTGAGAGTGCTTTGACTTCAGCAACTAGTCTTGAATCTTCACCTTCTTCAATCCGAGCAACTGTTCTTCCTCCAGATCTCCTATCCCAAGTTTCTTCACGAACAGAGAACTCCTTAGCCATATCATCGAGGATCTTGTAACCTTCACTTGGAGTTACATTGTTCAAACTACCCCCGAATGCACCTGCAAGTTCCCTTTAGTTTCCTAAGCAATCCATCATAGAAAATCTCAACTACTGCTTCAGTATTCATATTATGCCCAGGACAGTTTCTAAGCATTTCCTTGTACCGTTTCCAAGCATCAACTACATCTTCTCCCGCATCTTGAGTGAATGCCCTTATCTTATTCTCCAATTGTCTTTGAGTTCTTATAGAATAAAACTCATCAATGAAACCTTCTCGAAGTTCAGCCCATGTGGTGTACAAATCATCCGGTTGTTCCTTGAGCCAAGTTTTTGCCTCTCCATAAAGAGTAAGTGGAAAGAGCTCAAGTTTCACTATGTCATTCTGTCCTTCGCCATAATTGTAGAACCTAAAAATCTTTTCGAACCTTTCCAAATGACCATAAGGATCACTGTTTGTCACACCATCGAACTTCTCTTCCTCCACACTCTTCAAATGATTTCCTTTAAGATTAAAATTTACTCCGGTGGTTGGAGCAAGAATTGGAGTGCCACGGTTTGCCGGTACTTCCCTTCTTCTTTGTCCGTAAGGACGGTTGTTGGGATCAACTGGTTGTCCTCCTCGATCACCCATTCCTCTTGGTTGTTGATTGATATTTACCTTTGGAATGGGAGAACTGTTCGGTTGAGGAGTTTGAATTTCCTCTTCTCCGTCTGAATCTAAATCTTCTCCTGATTTAAAAATCCAAGATGGATCTTTTAAGTTCTTAACCGCCTGATCTTCTGATGTTGACGTTTTAAAGGAAAGATCAAAGTCCTGTTGGACTTGGTCTGAATTTCCAGAATCAATCTTGTTGGATGTAGAAGTCTCCGTGTTGTTGCGTTGAATTAAGCGACGTCTGACTTTCCCCGGATTCGACAAAGGACTAACCAAAGGTTTGCCAGAAGCTCTTGTGTTCATCAACTACAAAGACCCTGCAAAGCACCACAAGACAAAACGTCAAACGTACCTGGAACAAAACGAAACAAAACAAAATTAAAAACTTAAAACAAAAATAAAATCTATCTAATAAAAACAAAGAACTTCCCCACAAATGAATGCAAGGAAGGATCGAATCACAAAACAAACAACTACTTAATTCAAGTCCCCGGCAACGGCGCCAAAAACTTGATGTGTAATTTCGAGTCTTAAATTTATAACACGAACTACCTAGCTACTGTCTACTACACACTTGCGGGCAGTGTACCCGTTCGTATGCAATATAGTTACTTGGTAAATACGAGGTCGAACACAAGGACTTTTATAAGCAATTGTTAAATACAATGATACAAAAATAAGGGGGTTTTATGGCCGAGTTGCCACGTTGCAAAAGTTAGTTAAGATTGTTAGTAATCCCGTAGGATTAATCGCAAGAGAATTTTGTTGTTTAAAACAAGAATTTAAAAGATCATCTACCTCGACTCCATGACACATCTCATTTTGGTTGCATTAAGGTTAAAGACAATTCAACTATGTTGATTCCGATAACTAAGTTAAGGCAAGGAACTCACTAGTAGGCCTCCTAAGAAGCGCTTAATTTATTAATGAGTCTTTAGCTAGACTCCATGCCATACTTATTGATTCATTTCGAAAAATGGAAGCTCGTCAAAGATGACTCCCACATTTTCCTCTTCTTCATGATAAGTCTTCAACCTATGACCATTAACAATAAAAGTGGTCCCATCCGATTTAAACAATTCAACATAACCAGACGGATAAACATGTTTGATCACATAAGGCCCGGTCCACCTAGATGTCAACTTGGGTTGCTTAAACCTATACTTGGAAAGGAACAACAAAACTTTGTCTCCGGCTTGAAAATCCTTCTTTCTAAGCCTACGGTCATGCCACACTTTGGTTCGTTCCTTGTAAAGTCTGGAATTATCATAAGCATGCAACCTAAGTTCATCTAGTTCATTTAATTGCATTGATCTCAACTCACCGGCCTCCACTAGGTCCAAATTGCAATTCTTGAGCGCCCAAAAGGCTTTATGCTCAATTTCAATAGGAAGATGACAAGTCTTGCCATAAAGCAACCGGAATGGGGTAGTCCCAATCGGTGTCTTGTAGGCGGTCCTAAATGCCCATAGAGCATCATCAAGCTTGGTAGACCAAGACTTTGGGTTATCTCCTACGGTTTTCTCAAGAATTCTCTTTAATGCCCTATTAGTATTTTCAACTTGGCCACTCGTTTGCGGGTGATAAGAGGTTGAAAAACGGTGAGTGACACCATACCTCTTTAGCACCTTAGCGAGTTGGTGATTCGCGAAATGACTTCCGCGGTCACTTATTAAGGCCTTGGGCACTCCAAACCTACAGAAAAGCTGTTTCAAAAAGTGAATGACAACACGTGCATCATTCGTTGGCAAGGCTTTAGCCTCGGCCCACTTAGAAACATAATCGACAGCAACAAGGATATACAAATTCCTATTCGATGGAAGAAAAGGTCCCATAAAGTCTATGCCCCAAACATCAAAAACTTCACATACCTGAATAAAGTTTTGAGGCATTTCATCACGTTTGGAAATGTTACCTTGTCTTTGACACACATCACAAACCTCAACCAAAGTATGCGCCTCCTTGAAGATCGTTGGCCAATAAAATCCAGCATCGTACACTTTCTTACCGGTGACAGACGGTCCATAATGACCACCGGTTGGCCCGTGGTGACAAGCATCTAGAATTTGTCGAGTTTCATCTTCCGACACACACCTCCTTATCATGCCATCTGCACATACTCTAAACAAAAATGGTTTATCCCAAAAATAATGTTTAATTTCAGAAAAGAACTTCTTCTTCTCTTGCTTTGACAACTCCTCGGGAAGCAAACCTGCACTAAGATAGTTAGCAATATCAGCATACCAAGGTCCTTCCTCAATCTGCATCAAAAACTCATCAGGAAAATCATCATTAATCTCATGCTCTTGCAACTCCTCACGGTGAGGGTTTTCGAGCCTACTTAAATGGTCGGCTGCCACATTTTCAGCCCCCTTTTTGTCCTTTATCTCGATGTCAAATTCTTGCAAAAGCAAGACCCAACGGATGAGACGGGGCTTGGCATCTTGTTTGGAAAACAAGTACCTTAAGGCAGAATGATCCGTATAAACAATGGTCTTGTTAAGGACCAAGTAGGGACGAAACTTATCAAAAGCATACACAACAGCCAACAACTCTTTCTCAGTCACCGTGTAATTTTGTTGGGCTGGGTTCAAGGTCTTGCTAGCATAGAAGATAGGGCGGAAATGTTTATCCTCCCTTTGGCCTAAAACGGCCCCTAAGGCATAATCGCTAGCATCACACATCAACTCAAATGGTAATGACCAATTAGGTGGAATCATAATAGGTGCATTGGTCAAATTTTCTTTAAGCAAGTTGAATGCATCAAGACACTCTTTATCAAACACAAATGGGACATCCTTCTCTAACAATTTAGTCATTGGCCGGGCAATTTTGGAGAAATCTTTTATAAACCTTCGGTAAAAACCGGCATGACCCAAAAAACTCCTAATCGACTTAACATTGGTGGGTGGAGGTAATTTAGTTATCACATCAATTTTAGCTTTATCAACCTCTAAACCCGCCTTAGAAACTTTGTGTCCCAAAACAATACCTTCTTTAACCATAAAGTGACATTTTTCCCAATTTAAGACCAAGTGTGCCCGTTCACACCTTTCCAACATCCTATCAAGACTCTCTAAACAACTCTCAAAAGAACTACCAAATACCGAAAAATCATCCATGAAAACTTCCATGGAAGTTTCAATCATGTCTTGAAAAATTGCAATCATACAACGTTGAAAAGTATCGGGTGCGTTACAAAGACCAAATGGCATCCTCCTATAAGCATACGTGCCATAGGAACAAGTAAACGTGGTCTTCTCTTGGTCTTTAGGGTCAATAGGTATTTGGAAGTACCCAGAAAACCCATTTAAAAAGCAAAAATACTCGTTTCCGGCGAGCCGTTCGAGCATTTGATCGATAAAGGGCAATGGGAAATGGTCCTTGCGGGTGGCATCATTTAATTTCCGATAATCAATACATACCCTCCACCCCGTGACAGTTCTAGTGGGAATCAATTCATTCTTATCATTTAAAACAACGGTCATCCCACCCTTTTTCGGTACACAATGTACCGGACTTACCCAAGAACTATCCGAAATGGGGAATATGATTCCCGCATCTAACAACTTAATAATTTCCTTTTTAACAACATCCTTCATATTTGGATTTAACCTTCGTTGTCTTTGCACAATAGGTTTAAAATTATCAACAAAATTGATTGTGTGCTTACAAAATTCTGGACTTATACCCGGAATATCGGAAATTTTCCATGCAAAGGCCTTTTTATGAGCCTTTAAGACGGTAATAAGCCTAGATTTTTCATCCTCCATCAAAGAAGATGAAATGACAACGGGAAGAAAAGATGTACCTTCTAAGTAAGCATACTCTAAATGATCCGGAAGCGGTTTGAGCTCCAAGTCGGTGGGAGGACTCTCAACCGATGTAAGCACTCGTGTGCTTTGATCAACCTTGATCTCTTCAAATGTTTCATCATCCGGTGGAGTTTCATCTACACTCAAGGCCATGATCTCTTGCAACATCTCTTCATCAAGCTCTTGGTATTCTTCACTAAGTGATAGCAATGATTCTCCTTCCTCCATACCCAAGATATCCATGAGCTCCTTCTCTAAAGCATCCTCTTCTTCTTCTTCTTCCATAACATCAATCCTGAAACAAGATTCATCACACGAATAAGGATGTTTAAGAGCTTTATCAACATTAAAGACTACTCGGTCATCACCGACACCTAAGGAAATCTCCTTAGCCTTAACCCGGATGATGGCATCCGCGGTCATAAGGAAGGGTCGGCCAAGAATTAGAGGCACATTTACATCCGCCTCCATTTCGAGTATAACAAAATCGACCGGAAAATCATATGACCCACTTTAATCTGTAAATTTTCCGCTATCCCCATGGGATATTGGAATGATCGGTCCGCTAGCCGAATGCTCATACGAGTAGGGGTCAATTCACCTAAAGACAACTTTTTATAAACCGAATAAGGCATCAAATTAATGCTAGCCCCTAGATCGGCCAATGCCTTATACAACAAAGCACCAAAGGAACAAGAGATAAGAAAACTCCCTGGATCTTCCAACTTAGGGGGAATCTCGTTCTTGATGATGGCGGAACACTCGGCACTCATGACTGCCGTCTTCGCCTTTTCCAACTTCATTTTATCCGAAATGAGTTCTTTGAGAAACTTCGCATAGTTAGGCATACCTGCAAGAAGATCAACTAAAGGAAGAGTAATGTTAACATTTTGAATCAATTCAACAAACTTCTTAAAATTCTCCTTGTTCTTCGCTTTCTTCAATCGTTGAGGAAATGGAATATGCGGTTGATACGGCTTAACCTGTGGTTTCTCAACGGTTGGTTTCTCAACTATCTTGGATGGAACGGCCGGTGTTTTCACGGCTGGGTTCGGCTCCATCTCAATCTCATCATCAACGGAATCATCAGCTTCTACCTGCACAAGAGGAGTAACATCATTAGGTAATGGATTAGCCGAATTATAAGTATTACCTGCTCTTGTTGTGATCGCGTTCACTTGCTCATTACGAGCATTCGGAGGATTGTAATTTCCTTTATCGTTTGACGGAAGCCTTGGATTCTGTTGAGGCTTAGGATTTTGTTGAGTATTGCTCGGTAATGTCCCTAGCTGCCTATTTGAATTTCCTAGCCTCTCGAGCTTAGCTTCTATATCCTGAAATGTAGCTTGAGTGCTCTTAGTACTTTGATCCAGCTTATGACTCAAACCATCCAAACGAGTAGTCACTGAATCCAATGCCGAATACATCTTCTTAGTTTCTGCAGCTACTTGCTCGTTTGTTTGTCTCTGAGCACCGATGAAATCCTTAACAATATCTCTCAATTCACCAGTCATGCTCTGCTGACTGTTAAACCTGCTGAACCTGTTGCCACCATATCCAGAATTATTAGCATTAAAAGAAGACGAGGGATAAGAAGTACCTGAATTCCGGTTTTGATAACCGGTGTTCTGACCGAAATTTCCCTGCGGTTGATTCTGAATATAATTAACATCCTGAGCTGGCTTGTCCGGGCAATCCTCACTGTAATGCAACTCTCCACAATAATCACACCCATCCACCATAACCTTAACATCTCTCTCAAGACTCTTGAACCTGTTATCTTGGTTGTCAAACCTCTCATTCATTTGCTTTGAGAGTGCTTTGACTTCAGCAACTAGTCTTGATTCTTCACCATCTTTAATCCGAGCAACTGTTCTTCCTCCAGATCTCCTATCCCGAGTTTCTTCACGAACAGAGAACTCCTTAGCCATATCATCGAGGATCTTGTAACCTTCACTTGGAGTTACATTGTTCAAACTACCCCCGAATGCACCTGCAAGTTCCCTTCTAGTTTTCCTAAGCAACCCATCATAGAAAATCTCAACTACTGCTTCAGTATTCATATTATGCCCTGGACAATTTCTAAGCATTTCCTTGTACCGTTTCCAAGCATCAACTACATCTTCTCCCGCATCTTGAGTGAATGCCCTTATCTTATTCTCCAATTGTCTTTGAGTTCTTATAGAATAAAACTCATCAAAAAAAAAAAAAAAAAAAAAAAAAAAAAAAAAAAAAAAAAAAAAAAAAAAAAAAAAAAAAAAAAAAAAAAAAAAAAAAAAAAAAAAAAAAAAAAAAAAAAAAAAAAAAAAAAAAAAAAAAAAAAAAAAAAAAAAAAAAAAAAAAAAAAAAAAAAAAAAAAAAAAAAAAAAAAAAAAAAAAAAAAAAAAAAAAAAAAAAAAAAAAAAAAAAAAAAAAAAAAAAAAAAAAAAAAAAAAAAAAAAAAAAAAAAAAAAAAAAAAAAAAAAAAAAAAAAAAAAAAAAAAAAAAAAAAAAAAAAAAAAAAAAAAAAAAAAAAAAAAAAAAAAAAAAAAAAAAAAAAAAAAAAAAAAAAAAAAAAAAAAAAAAAAAAAAAAAAAAAAAAAAAAAAAAAAAAAAAAAAAAAAAAAAAAAAAAAAAAAAAAAAAAAAAAAAAAAAAAAAAAAAAAAAAAAAAAAAAAAAAAAAAAAAAAAAAAAAAAAAAAAAAAAAAAAAAAAAAAAAAAAAAAAAAAAAAAAAAAAAAAAAAAAAAAAAAAAAAAAAAAAAAAAAAAAAAAAAAAAAAAAAAAAAAAAAAAAAAAAAAAAAAAAAAAAAAAAAAAAAAAAAAAAAAAAAAAAAAAAAAAAAAAAAAAAAAAAAAAAAAAAAAAAAAAAAAAAAAAAAAAAAAAAAAAAAAAAAAAAAAAAAAAAAAAAAAAAAAAAAAAAAAAAAAAAAAAAAAAAAAAAAAAAAAAAAAAAAAAAAAAAAAAAAAAAAAAAAAAAAAAAAAAAAAAAAAAAAAAAAAAAAAAAAAAAAAAAAAAAAAAAAAAAAAAAAAAAAAAAAAAAAAAAAAAAAAAAAAAAAAAAAAAAAAAAAAAAAAAAAAAAAAAAAAAAAAAAAAAAAAAAAAAAAAAAAAAAAAAAAAAAAAAAAAAAAAAAAAAAAAAAAAAAAAAAAAAAAAAAAAAAAAAAAAAAAAAAAAAAAAAAAAAAAAAAAAAAAAAAAAAAAAAAAAAAAAAAAAAAAAAAAAAAAAAAAAAAAAAAAAAAAAAAAAAAAAAAAAAAAAAAAAAAAAAAAAAAAAAAAAAAAAAAAAAAAAAAAAAAAAAAAAAAAAAAAAAAAAAAAAAAAAAAAAAAAAAAAAAAAAAAAAAAAAAAAAAAAAAAAAAAAAAAAAAAAAAAAAAAAAAAAAAAAAAAAAAAAAAAAAAAAAAAAAAAAAAAAAAAAAAAAAAAAAAAAAAAAAAAAAAAAAAAAAAAAAAAAAAAAAAAAAAAAAAAAAAAAAAAAAAAAAAAAAAAAAAAAAAAAAAAAAAAAAAAAAAAAAAAAAAAAAAAAAAAAAAAAAAAAAAAAAAAAAAAAAAAAAAAAAAAAAAAAAAAAAAAAAAAAAAAAAAAAAAAAAAAAAAAAAAAAAAAAAAAAAAAAAAAAAAAAAAAAAAAAAAAAAAAAAAAAAAAAAAAAAAAAAAAAAAAAAAAAAAAAAAAAAAAAAAAAAAAAAAAAAAAAAAAAAAAAAAAAAAAAAAATTTAAAAATCCAAGATGGATCTTTCAAGTTCTTAACCGCTTGATCTTCTGATGTTGACGTTTTAAAGGAAAGATCAAAGTCCTGTTGGACTTGGTCTGAATTTCCAGAATCAATCTTGTTGGATGTAGAGGTCTCCGTGTTGTTGCGTTGAATTAAGCGACGTCTGACTTTCCCCAGATTTGACAAAGGACTAACCAAAGGTTTGCCAGAAGCTCTTGTGTTCATCAACTACAAAGACCCTGCACAAGCACCACAAGACAAAACGTCAAACGTACCTGGAACAAAACGAAACAAAACACAATTAAAAACCTAAAACAAAAATAAAATCTATCTAATAAAAACAAAGAACTTCCCCACAAATGAATGCAAGGAAGGATCGAATCACAAAACAAACAACTACTTAATTCAAGTCCCCGGCAACGGCGCCAAAAACTTGATGTGTAATTTCGAGTCTTAAATTTATAACACGAACTACCTAGCTACTGTCTACTACACACTTGCGGGCAGTGTACCCGTTTGTATGCAATATAGTTACTTGGTAAATATGAGGTCGAACACAAGGACTTTTATAAGCAATTGTTAAATACAATGATACAAAAATAAGGGGGTTTTATGGCCGAGTTGCCACGTTGCAAAAGTTAGTTAAGATTGTTAGTAATCCCGTAGGATTAATCGCAAGAGAATTTTGTTGTTTAAAACAAGAATTTAAAAGATCATCTACCTCGACTCCATGACACATCTCATTTTGGTTGCATTAAGGTTAAAGACAATTCAACTATGTTGATTCCGATAACTAAGTTAAGGCAAGGAACTCACTAGTAGGCCTCCTAGCTCATTACCCTACCCGAACTCATTAACCAATTAATTCGATCCTAAAGATCCGGCTACCACCTTCCCTATTAAGATCTCCCTATCCGATTAATTTGTTTGTTATGATTAAACAATTTCACCTATCGATTCTACCAAACCGTTAACACATTGAATTCTCTTACCTATTGTTGTTTATCAACTCGCTACCACGAATTAACACCTATTGATTCTACCAAATCAACTAGAACAATGCACTCCTAGAATTAACTACCATTAAAACCATTTATACATTATCAACAAACAATGAATAATACTATGGAATTAACTACCATTAAAACCATTTATACATTATCAACAAACAATAGAATAAATAATAAGAATTCAATACATTAAGATCTTGATGAAACGTTTAATAATCAACTTGAATTCAAAATAATATGCAACCAATATTCATTGTGTCATTTCATCTCAGTAGATGATGAAGTGTTTAGCCTGACATAATTATAAATAAATCACAAATAGCAAAAGAAAGAATAGACATCTTGTACCAAAGTGGGAAAGACAATGAAAAGCTAAAGAAATCGATGATTGAATGCCTCGAAACTCTTGAGCAACCCTTAGATCTTGGAGAAGGTAAAAGTTGCTGAATATTGCCTCAAGAAACCCTAAATCGCCTGAAAGTCGAAGTGTCCCCAATGGGAGGGTTTTTGTCTTGTATTTATAGTGTTACTAAAAAGCCCTTCTGAACCGACCTACAGATGCGGCGCACCAAGTGCCAGGTGCGGCGCACCTTCCTTGTTTCCAAATTTCTTCCATGCCCGATATGCGGCGCACCAGAGGATTGGTGCGTCGCACCTCGCCTCTTTCTCAATTGTCCAATTTTTCTGATCAACTTATGCGACGCACCAAGGTATTGGTGCGACGCACTCCTTCATTTTTCACCAAAACTTGTAGTTTTCAACTCGTTTCTTCTCGTACACGTACACGAACCATCCAAATGCATCTTTTAGCCATCCAAAAGCCATTTCTCATCATTTTACCTGTTCTAAGCCTGCAATCACTAACAATACCATCAAAGCATCGAATATACATGTAATTTGCATACAATTAAGCTTAAAACGACTTAGAAACAATATGGGATTATACATATAAATGGACATATCACTATCCCTTTGTTTCAGATACCTTTGTTAATTATGGATATGGATCAAAGTCATTCCATAATTTAACGATTCTGTTTCTCATTTCTACAACTAATTAAGATTACCAAATTAATCGAGACACATCTGGAGTTCATTTGGGTATGCGCATACAAACATCTTAATTAATTAATGAGGGGCCCAATGATATCATACTTCAATAACTAGTTGAAGGAACAAATCCTATTTTAAGTACACGTGTTAGTCATGCCATTTCACAACATTTCTGAAAATAGCCTTTTGTTACTACCTTATTCAGGATAGTTAAAACTATATCAAGAAAATGCAATCCATACATGCATAACCTGCTTGTATCTCAAGTCTAAGGATAAGTAAAGCAACCATTTCACGAATTTCACTTAATGACGTCGATCCATAAAGTGATGATTCGTTAAGTGGGGTAGTCCAATATGCATCTTATGGATATCATGTGAGTTTGGTAGGACCATCTTCAAATATTCTTAAGAATATTACCAATCGCTCAGATTTGTCTTAGTTTAACTATATTCCCATATAGTTAATCGACAATGGACATTTAGAATATATAATATTCATGGATTTAAACATGCAAATATAGGATACAATTATATTAAAATGAAAACAAACGTACCAAGTACTTTAATTCATTTATTAAATAATAATTGTTTAACATCCCTTATCCAAATACCAATAACAAATTTACATGATATAACTAGCTAATTAAGTCCTATGCCCTCGGCATGCTTATCGAGCTTTCCTTTTGACAATGCCTTTGTAAAAGGATCAGCTAAGTTATAATCTGTGTGAACTTTGAGTAACTTGATTTCTCCTAGTTCGATTTGCTCACGAACATAGTGATATCGTCTAGAATAATGTCTGACACCTTTCTGAACTCCGGGTTCGTCGGCAATAAAGATTGCACCAGTATTATCGCAATACATATCTAAAGGTGTGTTATTTGAGGGCATCACGTTAAGCCCAGAAATAAACTTTCTAATCCAGACGACTTTCATGGCGGCTTCTAAGGCGGCAATATACTCAGACTCTGTCGCAAACATAGCAACTGTGGTTTGTTTCTTGCTCTTCCAATCCACCGCGCCTCCATTTAAAACGAAGACATATCCCGACTGAGATTTTGTATCATCTCTATCAGTCTGAAATCCAGCATCACAGTATCTAGTCACTTTGAGCTCTGCATCAGGATTTCCTCCATACACCAGAAATAAGTCTTTAGTAGCCCGCAGGTACTTAAGAATGTTCTTCACAGCAGTCCAGTGACCTTCACCTGGATTCTGTTGATTCGGCTAACGATATTTTGCGCGAACGCTATGTCAGGTCTAGTGCATCTCACCTCATACATAATCGATCCCACGGCCGAAGCATAAGGAACCCTCTGCATACGCTCCACCTCCTCAGGTGTAGAGGCACCTCGTTTGCTAGATAAGCCAATTCCTTCCACGCTTGGAATTCTCCATCTTGAATCTGTTCGAGATCTTATCAATATAAGCACTTTGACTTAGTCCAATCAACCGTTTAGTTCTATCTCTGTAGATCTTGATTCCAAGAATGAATGTTGCTTCACCCAAGTCTTTCATAGCAAAACACTTTCCAAGATGAGATTTTACATCTTGCAACATTGGAATGTGATTTCTTATTATCAATATGTCATCTACATATAAGACAAGGAAAGTAACATTACTCCCACTAGCTTTGCGATATACACATGGCTCATTAGGATTTTGAACAAAACCAACCTTTTGATTTCCTCATCAATCCTTTTATTCCAACTTTTTGATGCTTGCTTTAGTCCATAAATGGACCTTTGAAGCTTGCACACTTTTTTGGGATATTTTGGATCAACAAACCTTCTGGTTATACCATATAGACTTCCCCGTCTAGATAACCATTCAAGAAAACGGTTTTGACATCCATTTGCCATAGCTCATAGTCATAGTACGCTGTTATGGCTAAGATAATCCTAATAGCTCTAATGTCCGCTACGGGAGAGAAGGTTTCCTCATAGTCAACTCCGTAGAGCTGAGTATAGCCTTTCGCCACGAGACGAGCTTTATAGGTGTGTACATTTCCATCCATGTCGGTCTTCTTATTGAAGATCCATTTACACCCAATGGATGGATTTCATTTCCATATTCGCAGCTTCAAGCCATTTGTTAGATTCTGGATCTGATAATGCAACTTTGAAATTAGGAGGTTCATTTAAATCTCCTAATATGTGTTCTTCAGATTCAATATTAAAATTCAATCTTTCACGAGCACGTATTGTCCTTGAGGACCTATGAATTGGAATCGCATCATCTTCAACTTGAGGTTCATCACTTTGAACATCCCCCCCCCCCCCCCCCCCCCCCCCCCCCCCCCCCCCCCCCCCCCCCCCCCCCCCCCCCCCCCCCCCCCCCCCCCCCCCCCCCCCCCCCCCCCCCCCCCCCCCCCCCCCCCCCCCCCCCCCCCCCCCCCCCCCCCCCCCCCCCCCCCCCCCCCCCCCCCCCCCCCCCCCCCCCCCCCCCCCCCCCCCCCCCCCCCCCCCCCCCCCCCCCCCCCCCCCCCCCCCCCCCCCCCCCCCCCCCCCCCCCCCCCCCCCCCCCCCCCCCCCCCCCCCCCCCCCCCCCCCCCCCCCCCCCCCCCCCCCCCCCCCCCCCCCCCCCCCCCCCCCCCCCCCCCCCCCCCCCCCCCCCCCCCCCCCCCCCCCCCCCCCCCCCCCCCCCCCCCCCCCCCCCCCCCCCCCCCCCCCCCCCCCCCCCCCCCCCCCCCCCCCCCCCCCCCCCCCCCCCCCCCCCCCCCCCCCCCCCCCCCCCCCCCCCCCCCCCCCCCCCCCCCCCCCCCCCCCCCCCCCCCCCCCCCCCCCCCCCCCCCCCCCCCCCCCCCCCCCCCCCCCCCCCCCCCCCCCCCCCCCCCCCCCCCCCCCCCCCCCCCCCCCCCCCCCCCCCCCCCCCCCCCCCCCCCCCCCCCCCCCCCCCCCCCCCCCCCCCCCCCCCCCCCCCCCCCCCCCCCCCCCCCCCCCCCCCCCCCCCCCCCCCCCCCCCCCCCCCCCCCCCCCCCCCCCCCCCCCCCCCCCCCCCCCCCCCCCCCCCCCCCCCCCCCCCCCCCCCCCCCCCCCCCCCCCCCCCCCCCCCCCCCCCCCCCCCCCCCCCCCCCCCCCCCCCCCCCCCCCCCCCCCCCCCCCCCCCCCCCCCCCCCCCCCCCCCCCCCCCCCCCCCCCCCCCCCCCCCCCCCCCCCCCCCCCCCCCCCCCCCCCCCCCCCCCCCCCCCCCCCCCCCCCCCCCCCCCCCCCCCCCCCCCCCCCCCCCCCCCCCCCCCCCCCCCCCCCCCCCCCCCCCCCCTCCCCCCCCCCCCCCCAAGTTGATGATCGCTAGTGTTTTCAGAAGGTGACACATCTTCCTCTAGAGTCTCATCAAGTTCGATAATCCTCACACTGTTTTCTTGAGTGATGAGATTCTTTTCAAAGAACTCAGCATATCTAGCAACTTTAACAGTGTTTTCGGTAGGAAAGTAGAAGTAGTAACCCATCGTTTACTTTGGGTATCCTACAAAGATGCACTTAACTGATCTAGGTTGAAGTTTGTCAGGCGTATCTCGCTTCACAAGTGCCTCACATCCCCAGACTCTTAAGTAAGACAAATTAGGGACACTTCCATGCCACAATTCATGCGGTGTCTTGTCAACCTTCTTGGTTGGAACCATATTGAGAATGCGTACATCAGATTCTAGAGCATAATCCCAAAATGAAAATGGGAGAGTCGTAAGGTTCATCATAGATCTCACCATGTCCAACAAAGTTCGATTTCTCCTCTCAGATAGACCATTATGTTGTGGAGTATATGGAGGAGTAAGTTGTTGAATAATTCCACAAGCTTTTAGATAATCCTTAAACTCTTGGCTTAAGTATTCTCCACCTCGATCCGAATGAAGAATCTTGATAGTTTTACCGAGTTGATTTTCTACTTCATTTTTAAACTCTTTGAATGTTTCAAAGACTTCATGTTTATGTTTAAGCAAGTAAACATAACCATAACGACTGAAATCATCCGTAAAAGTGATGAAGTAGCTAGCACCTTTCCTTGACAGATGTCTAAATGGGCCACAAACATCGGTATGTATGAGTCCAAGTAGCTCTTTAGCCCTCTCCGGTTTATGCAGAAAGGGTTTTCTTGTCATCTTGCCGAAAACACAAGACACACATTGTTCAAATGATTCTTCATCATTTGATTGTAAGATCCCTTCACGTTGAAGTCTTTCAATGCGTTTCTTGCCAACATGAGCAAGACGACAATGCCAAAGATAGGTAGAGTCCAAGTTAGGTTTGACTCTTTTGTTAACATTTGTGAAGATACCTGAAGAACTGGCTAAACCAGCTTGCTTCTTCTTCTCATTCAACTCAGCTAGATACTTAGGACAATTCCTCTTCCAGTGTCCCACTTTAGCACAGTGATGACAAGCCTGGTCCTTAGCCGGATGCTCCTTTTTCGCCGGAGGGGTCTTTTTAGGTTTGGAGACATAAGCACTTTGCTTTCCCTTACCAACATTCTCGCCCTTAGCTTTCGGTTGTTTTGCTTTCTAAACCTTTCCCCCCTTGATCACAAGAACTTGGGTGTCTCAGATTTCTTGGGAAGGTTTTTCTCATACTCAATTAACATGGCATGAAGTTTAGCTATGGTTTTGCTCATGTTGTGCATATTGTAATTGCGCACAAAACTCTCAAAATCCCTTGAAAGAGACTTAAGAATCATGCCAATAGCAATAGGCAGATGATACTCATAGTTTAGCCTTTCCAAGTGCTCAAAGTAACTCTTCATTTTGAGTACATGAGCGCTCACCGGTTTCCCATACTCGTGTTTGCAATCATGGAGTGACTCAATTAGCTCAAATAATTCAACTCCAGCTTGTTTTTCGTACATATACTTGAGTTCTCTGATCATATCATACGGATTATACAATTTAAATTGCTTTTGAAGCTCGGGAGTCATGCTACCAGCATCAAACAAGCAACCTCAATATGTCTATCGTACTGAGTATTGTATGCTTCCAACTGCACAGCAGTGGCACTCGCATCAGGGATAGCGGGCATCTGATTTTCAAGGACATCAGTTTTCTTTTCAACTCTTAGGACAATCCTCAATTGACGATACCAGTCATTGAAATTGGTTCCAGAAAGTTTTTCTCTTTCTAGCATCGATCCTGAAAGCCGATTGGTGTATGTTTTGTGAAGGATTTGTTGCCATTTACAAAACAGATTCAAGTTCAAAGATCAGTATTTTCGATAATAAATTCCTTAAGAAATATAATTACCCAATGTTAAATCATTTAACAATTAATTTCATTAAGGCTAGGATCCAATTGACATACCATCATTTCATCAGTTGATCTGCTAGAAATGACGTACTCAAAGGATAAGTGACGATCAGTAATTGCATTACAAGTACAGTTCCTAGATTTATGAGACTTACAACGACACTTATAGGGGTATTAAGTGTTTTATAATCATGTTTTGTCCCATCTTATGCCACGGGTCAAGGTCTCACCGCTTAACTCGTTTTAAGTCGCCCAATTAAGAACTTGTAAATAGTCTACCACCGTCTCACGATGAGTAGTAATTTACCTTGGAGTTGCAATTCACCTACGTCTCACGTAGAGCAAAAAGCACTTGCAAGTGTTCTTAGAAAAGTGAGTGGCAAAGACTTAACTTTGATTGGGTAATGCAATTGATGTGAATCAAAAGTTTATGTACGAAGATTCATGCACATCTTCATAACATAATGTTTAATAAAATCATTTTTATTGTCTTAACAACACAAAAGAGCTCGGTAGCTCCATTTGAACGCACAAAGAAGCGCAGAAGTAAGGTTTGCGATAGATGCAATTAAGAACCCACTACTTTAGGGAGCTAGCGCATCCCGACTTATACCTCTCTTAGAGTTTGTTCAAATGGGTGAGTCGGTGTATCTTTTGATTGTAAGACACCAATTTTATTAAAACAAAATCATATTTCGATAATTATTAGTCAAGTTTATTCTTTTCTTAAAACAATTTTGCATCACCATTTACAATAATAGCAAAATAATAAACTTACTAACTATTAACAATTAATCATGCAACGATTTATGATGGGCAACCTAAATCATGGTCACTATGGTTAATGTACATGTTTAAGAATGACTCACTCTTCATAGAAGAGGACCACATACATCAAGTTACCTTGATTGCGTAAGCCTTTAAACACTATACAAACAATTATCAATTAAAACATAGATTAAGATGCTGACTGGAAATTTCCAGCAGCTTCACGACCAGATTTGACATAGTAAACGTCCGAATTGGCCTTATCTCAGAACTAAAAAGTTGTATCCCTATGAATCGTGCATCTACAGTCCAAAGGAGAGATCCTAACTCATTACGGTTGATTTTATATGATTTTTTTAGTGAACAGGTGTCAAACAGGAAAAATCACACGAAAAATTCACATAGTCACACAATTATCAAATAATTAACCCTAATTATTGGACCATTAAACTAAGCAATTCATATCAATATATCTAAGTAATAACCATAAAGAATTTTGCATGAATTCCTTATGATTTTTACTTCTATTTAACAACATTAAATTAAAAGATACATAAAACATACAATTTATCACATAAACATGCCAATTCACATAATCAAAACTTGCATACAGGGTTTAATTTAACCATTAACATTAAGTGGGTTGAATTATTCACATAATCAAAACTTGCATAGAGGGTTTAATTTAACCATTAACATTAAGTGGGTTGAATTAATAATAAAAAAAACAAAACCCTAATTTTATTTTTTATAAAAATCGATTTAATTAAAAATAAATAAACAAAACAAATTTTAATTATTTAATTTTAATTAATCAAACCAACCCTCAAACCCCCCTCAAGTTTTGAACTTTGTAACTAATATATCACATAGTAGGCTCTGATACCACTGTTAGGATTCATAACTATTATCAAGAACAATTACACGAGTACGCAGCGGAATAAATCATATGCAATATAATTAATTAACAAAGATAAGTGAATGTGTACCTTTTAGCTTAGCTTCCAATAATCAAATAATAATAATTATTATTATTATTAGGGTTTAAAGTAAAACCCCTCTACGATCGCATACACGACACGTCGAACAATACCCGAAGATTGCTAGATCTTAAATCACCAAAAGCCAAAAGCTCCAAGCTTGCCTTTTAATTATTATTATTGTTCGAATGGTAAAACAAGAACAAAGAGATTAACTTCGTTCTGTTTGACTTGCTTTGCACCAATGAAAACCAAAATTCTAATTAATTCTTAGTAGCAAGTGCATAAGAATGAAAAGGTGATGTTTTGGTTTTCTTATCTATTCGACAATATAAACGAATATGGAGAGAATGGGTTTTTCGGATTTTGTTTTCTGCCGAGAGACTCAAAACCCAAAGAGATTATATTCTTAAGGTTAGATTATTCGGGTATATATAGGATATAGATATATCCCTAATAAATTAACATTCAAGCAATATAATTTGACTTGGACTAGGGTTTAATTAATAATTACATTAATTATTAATTAATATTTAATAATTAATAATTCATATTTATTAATTAATAAATAATTCTAATTAACATATCTAGTTAATAATGTCCAATTATCATTTCTCTCAATTTGGTGATTATAAATATGTAGATACAATATATACATATTACCGGATATCTAAGTGTCATCGCGTGTGACCCCGTAGGCTTAAATATTTTCGGACATACGTTTATTTAACATGATCATATTCCAACAGAATCAACCCTGTAAATATCCTATTCGATTTTAGTGCACAACTACATAGTTACTTATGATGTACTATCTATACCTACTTATAAAAAGAATAACCTTTTTATATTTATAAATGTTGAAAGTTACTCTATACAATATGACAAAAATATCCCTACGCAATATACCTAAAATATCCTCTTCTTTATTCACTTAATTTTTTTTATCTCCACTAATATACCTAAAATACCCTTAATGAAATAAATTACACCACCAGTCCCTCAACTCTTAAAATAACTAAACAAACCATTATATTAATTACATTTACTATCATTATCCTACACTACTCGTCGTCACCACCATCAGTCGCCACCGCCACCCGTCACCACCGCCGCAATCTAGTATATCATATATATGTTTGATAAAGATTTGGGTTTTTCTTATTTATAGTAAGAGTGGATACTTACAATTTGTACAATTCACACCAAGCATGCCATGTGTGGCATTTACCTATGTTATATATGTTCTACCCGTTTGAGATAGAGACTACTTATAATATGTGATGCTATGTGATGCTGAGTTTTTCTTGCTTGTTTGTAGTTCTAACTATTGTTTTAGCAAGATGAAATATGGGTTTTAACTTAATTGCCTTATATTTAGTATGTATAATCATATAAAGGTTTTCATTTCTATAGTTCCACTAGACTTTTAATTTGCAAATTAACTTTTACTAGGATTTTCATCAAATTAAAATAACTATGGGCTCGTTTGGTTGTTGAAAATGTTTCCTAGTTTTTCATTTCTAATTTTCTAGAAAATGAAATGGGTTTTTATTTTCTAGAAAACAAATAAAAATTTTGAAAACGAAAATGAAAAATGGAAAATGGAAAACAAGAAAAAGATGATTTCAAGTTTTCAATTGAAAAGTGGAAAACATTGTTTTTTGTTTTCTTAGAAAATATTCTTAGAAAATTATGATTAGATAGCGTTTTTTGTTTTTCATGTTTTCCTGGAAAACAAAAATGAAAAACAAGAGGTGTTTTTCACAACCAAACGCACCCTATGCATTTCATTTATTGGTTATACAGTTTCCCCTGTTTACGGTTGCACTAAACAAAATAGGGTATGTTTGACAAAAGTAGTTGTAGCTTATAGTTGGAGCTATAAGCTGTAGCTTTTAAGCAAAGCTGTTAGCTAGAGCTTTTATTTTTAAGAATTGTTAGGTATGACTAAAAGCTTCATCGAAAAGCTAAAGCTCCTGAAACGCTACTTCAAGAAGCGTTTCATTTTGGAGCTTTTTCTTTCAAATAAAAGCTAAAGCTAGTTGCATTCAAACAAAGATTTTAACACAATAGGAGCTTTTTGTTCAAAATTAAAAGCTAAAGCTCCCCAAAAGTTCTTGAAAAGCTCTTGCCAAACATAGCCATAGTCCGGCCCATTTGTGATGGACACAGGCCTTATATCCCAAAGTTGTCCAAAGGTTGTTAAGTATTTAACTGTTGTTTATTTTGCATCTATAAGAAATAAGATAAAATTGAGATGATTGTACCTGTGAGAGAACCTGGAAAAGAAAGAAAGATTAAAGGTGAAGGGTGTCATCAGCAAATTTTTTCGGTACCGTATTTTGGCATGTGATAACACTGCCCCTTGCTTTTGGCATAAATTGGTATGCAAGAGTCGGGTTGAAATCGTGCTGATAGAGAGAAAAATCGGCAAACGTGTGAAACATGTAAATAGGGCTGTCAATTTCGACCCAACCCGAACCCAACCGGAAAAAAACTAGGTTAGGGTTGAGTATTTTCGACCCGCCAACCCATCAACCTGATTTTTTTTGGGTTGGGTCCGGGTTGGGTTGTTGGGTTGTCAGGTCGACCCGCCAACCCGATATCTTTAAAATAATTGAGTTATATATAATAGCACATACTCCACATTACACTAATCCATACGCCCCATTCTCATTTTCTATATTTCTAACCTAAAGTAACTTCATATCTAAAATAAGAGGAAGATTTAAAATTCTGTGAGATGATAAGTGATGTAGGATGAGACGCTAAGTTTATTAACTTTTTGTCAAGTACTAACAATACCCTCGTATTTTTTTGTTTTTTTTTTTTTTTTTTTTTTTTTTTTTTTTTTTTTTTTTTTTTTTTTTTTTTTTTTTTTTTTTTTTTTTTTTTTTTTTTTTTTTTTTTTTTTTTTTTTTTTTTTTTTTTTTGATTTTTTTTTAATTTCTTTTTGATATTTTATTTTTTTTTTTTTTTTTTTGATTTTTTTTTAATTTTTTTATGATACTTTAATATTATTTTTTTTTTTTGATTTTTTTTTAATTTATTTTATGATACTTTAATATTATTTTTTTTTTTTTTTTTTTTTTTTTTTTTTTTTTTTTTTTTTTTTGATTTTTTTTTAATTTCTTTTATGATTTTTTTATTTTTTTTTAATTTACTTTTTGATACTTTAATATTATTTTTTTTTTTTTTTTTTTTTTTTTTTTTTTTTTTTTTTGATTTTTTTTTAATTTCTTTTATGATTTTTTTATTTTTTTTTTAATTTCTTTTATGATACTTTAATTATTTTTTTTTTTTTTGATTTTTTTTTAATTTACTTTTATGATACTACAATACCCTCGTATTTTTTTCTTTTTTCTTTTTTGTACCCTTCGTTTTCAGCTTACACCATCAATGATAAAGCTTTATATTGGTTGATTTATTCCATTTTATATTTATATATATTTGCTTATCAGGTCACATGGGTTGGGTCATGGGTTGGCGGGTTGTGGGTCAGGGTTGAAATTTCTGACCTGAAACTTTTAGTGGGTTGGGTTAGGGTCAGAGTTTTTCAACCCGCCAACCCGAACCCGTCAACGAACCCGAACCCATTGACAGCCCTACATGTGAAGGTTGTAGAGTGGGTGAAAGCAATGTCTTAAATACCGGTATATATATCGGCCGGTATTACCGATACCGGCCCAGTATTTCCGTTATTTTCCGGTTTTACCGTTTCGATATTTTCTTTTTTTTTAATTTACTTTTATGATACTTTAATATTATTTTTTTTTGTTATTTGTAAACTTTAAAACTAATATTTTGTTATGAAATACCAATTTGGTTATAATTGTATTTTGAGTATTTTCATTAAATTGTAACAAGTTTTGTAAAATTTTTATATAAAAAATAAAATATATTAAAATAGTTGTACCGTCTGGTATTTCCAGTAATACCGATAATACCGGAAATTTTTTTCACACCTACCTATATGACTAAGATACCGGTTTTTAAAACTATTGGGTGAAAGAAAAGAAAAAAAAAAAAAAAAGTAATACCGATAATACCGGAAATTTTTTTCACACCTACCTATATGACTAAGATACCGGTTTTTAAAACTATTGGGTGAAAGAAGCTTAACCATTAATACTTTGACTCAGCGTTAAAGGTTTGACCCACAAGTTTTGACAAGTTGACAATTATCTTTTACTTTTTTAGCATAGTTTGATTAATTTTTACATGGTTGATGTGATTTTAATTTTTTTTTAACAATAACTTCAATATAATAAATCAAAAATAATAGCTAATATATAATTTTTTACTTTTATTTTTTAATATTATTTTTTTTTTTTTTTGATTTTTTTTAATTTTTTTTTATTTTTTATTTTTTTTTTTTGATTTTTTTTAATTTTTTTATGATACTTTAATATTATTTTTTTTTTTTTTTTTTTTTTTTTTTTTTTTTTTTTTTTTTTTTTTTGATTTTTTTAATTTACTTTTTTTTTCATCACCAATTTACACTTTTTAACCAATAATTTAATATAATAAATCAAAAATAATATATAATAATATATATACTTAATATTATTTTTATTTTTTTTTTTTTTTTTTTTTTTTTTTTTTTTTTTTTTTTCACACCTACCTATATGACTAAGATACCGGTTTTTAAAACTATTGGGTGAAAGAAGCTTAACCATTAATACTTTGACTCAGCGTTAAAGGTTTGACCCACAAGTTTTGACAAGTTGACAATTATCTTTTACTTTTTTAGCATAGTTTGATTAATTTTTACATGGTTGATGTGATTTTAATTTATTGGGTGTTGCCATGCAAATTTGGCATAGCATTCTAGTTAAAAAGTTCATTGCTACAACCAATCACACCCTTTCATATATTAGGTTCGTAGAAATGAGATACACTTATACACACCTTCAATCATATATTGTTTTTCTGTTAAGTTAGACTTGAAATTACAAAATCTTAGTTCATATCGTAAGATGTTGTCCCAAAGGCCCTGTAGTATATATTGATCTACATATTATTAT
>CM067167.1:253534583-253574583 GCA_034093135.1 Erigeron breviscapus
CATACATACATACATACATACATACATACATACATACATACATACATACATACATACATACATACATACATACATACATACATACATACATACATACATACATACATACATACATACATACATACATACATACATACATACATACATACATACATACATACATACATACATACATACATACATACATACATACATACATACATACATACATACATACATACATACATACATACATACATACATACATACATACATACATACATACATACATACATACATACATACATACATACATACATACATACATACATACATACATACATACATACATACATACATACATACATACATACATACATACATACATACATACATACATACATACATACATACATACATACATACATACATACATACATACATACATACATACATACATACATACATACATACATACATACATACATACATACATACATACATACATACATATACACATACATACATACATACATCTAAATCTTGCAAGTACTAATATTTGCACTTAACACAAACACATATCTATATACATGCATGCACATATAAATTACAAATCCAATACTTGTATAATTAAAATTTACATAATCTAACCATCACTACATAACTTGATCAAAACACACCCACATTTTGAACTTAGACATCATTTTGGACCAAATACACCTACACCACAACTCCACCACTTGAGCTAGCCAATCCATGACCCTCCACCACTTTGCTTGGCCAATGAGCATCCTCCCAACCCACTCTTTTCCCCCCTCTCACGTCCATACACTCTCCCACACACACACACTCTTTTCATTTTAGTAAAACACAACACACACATATTTTCTCTCAAAAATTCTGCACTTCCCCTTCCTTTTTCTTCCTCCATTTTTGGATCAAATAATCAAGAAAAACAAGAACAAAAAATCATTCTAAACTATATTAATAATAAGGGTTAAGCAAGGGTTGTTTCAAGATAAGATTAAGGGTTGTTTCAAGCTTGGATTAAGGGTTATTAGGAGCCTAAATAGGTCCGAAAATTCTGCCCATTTTTCACCTTCAAAACCAAGTTCTTCAAGGGTATAAATCTTCATCTCTTTACTAGATCTATATTGTTCTTGTTTATATTCAAAGGTTTTATCAAAAGTTTATGTTTTCTTCTTGATTTCTTTGTTATATACACTTGATGAAGGCAAAGTTGATAGGATCTTTCTCCTCATGCATATGCATGTCGAAATCTATGAGAAAGATCCAAGGATTCAACAAGTTTAAGACCCAAAAGTGTTGTTATAGATTAGTAGCTTTTAAAGTGATTTTTCCTTTGATAGATCTATATGTTTTTGTATATTTTGAAGAATATATTTCTGAGATTTTTTCATTAAAAAGATGTTTTTATGTTGTTGAAAGTTAGATCTATAAAGATTGGTATTGAAAAGTGTTGATTTGAATGAATGCATGTTAGATCTAAGAAAGTGGAATCTTGTTGTTGGATTATGAGATGGATATGGACTTGTATTAAGTGAAAAATATGTTAAAAGAGGTATAATAATCTGGAAATTTGATGTTAAGAGGTATAAAAATAAAGTATTAATCTTGTAAATGATGAACTCAAGTGTTAATAAAGCAAGAATGGTCATTGGTGAGTTGTTTGGACCCAAATACCTTCTGACAGAATCATTCTCCTGTCTTTGGACGGAAAAACTGAACATGTGAGAGCCGTTTCAAGCAAAACTTTCAAAACAAAGTTGTAGATAAAAGAGTTAAGTTTAACCTCCAACTGGAATCACTCAAAAATACTAAACCAAACCAAAGATATGATTTTTCTACCAAAAGTGGTCAAAACTGGATTTTTGTCTTAAGGTTGAGTCAACTTTGACGATTTTTAATTTCTTAACTAATAGGTTTCAGAAGTTTAAACCTGGTGTGAACTGAGTTCAAAGTGTCCCTAATGTAAAATAAAATTGGGGGATTTTTCTTAAATGTTCATCATAGAAATCTTTTATAAAATATTTCGAGTCGCATAGCAGCAAGCATTCTGACCAACTTTGGTTTTGTAATTTTTAGAGGTAGTAAACAATGTCTAAAAATTTAGCAAAAATTCACATAAATATAGGACACATATATGTCTCTGTATAAAAATCACCAATTAATAACTATTTTAAATTAATAGAAAAATTTCATAAATAAATATATATATCACAATATTTTAAGTTAAAAAGCATAATAATCAGAATATAACCCAAATATAATTAGCCACAAATTATAAAGGCAAGTGAGGTACTTAAAAGTATTTTTAAAGAATTATTTGGTTAATAAATCAAGAAAATGAATAAATAATTAATTAAATGATATTATATTAAATAAATAGTTATAAATCAGAAAGTATTCATAAATATTAATATTATGAAGTTACTAATGTCAAATATTATAATCAAGCAAAGCACACAATGGGAACCATGATAATCAAAGGCAAGTTACCGAAATTCTAACAACTTATAACTACATGTATAATGAAAGTGACCCTTTTACACCAACACTCTCTACAACCAAAAAGATGCAAATAATAACAATATACTTGGATCCCAAAATTTATGACAACATAATGAAAGTGGCATTTCTTAGTGATGGCTTAAGATAGGAACTTACGTATATTAGTCCTATCGTAGGGATAGTCTTGGCTTGAAGTGTGATTGAGGAATATGACGGATATATGGTCAAGGAAGCAATAGATGAGAAGTACCCATTTTGGATGAGTGAATATAATATGCGGCATATCAAGGTGAGTCATAGCCCCCTTTCAAACTCTGTTATATGTTTTACTTGCGGGGTGAAAAGCATGATTAATTAAAATGACTTTCTCTTATGAAATGATTCTTTGAAATAATGATAATGATAAGGGAATTATATTGTATGTTCAACGTGTTATATGTTATATGATGAGCTTGAGTACTGTCAAACGGTGGTCCCCTGTACACTACTATTAACTCATTTGAGGCCTGTAGTTAGAGGGTTGCGCAACTAGGACTTGTCCCCTCATCCACTATGATAGGTAACGGTGGGATGTTTGGTCTGCCTTTGTGGTCCACCTTCATCGCCAGTCTGGCCTCGCGGTGCTCTAACTACTATATATTATGGGCGTCTCCATGGCACGACCCTTGGTTATCTTTATGCACGTGATTGACAGCATGTGCTTATCATTTTCTTATCATTTGGGACATTATATCTGATTATTGGGACATAACCGGTCTTAGTAGTGGCTCAAGAACAATCTCATCAAATTATGTCATGGTAGTCTTACCATTGACCAAGAGGTACTGATATTATATTGGATGGAAATTGTGGATTGAACATACGGTTTGGGTATTGGACCTTATGTGGAATCTTGGAAAGTTATTGAATTTGGCAATATTGAAGTATTGATGACCAAATGGTTTTGGTATGATGAATGATTAATCGATTGATATATTTTTCTCTCACGATAAATGTGACAATGAGAACTTTATAATTTACATGGATTTCTCAACTATTTTGAAATGGATATGTAACGAGATTACTTAACCTATGCAAACCTATGCACTCACCAACTACGTTTTCGTAGTTGACACTTTTTCTTCATGCTTTTCAGGATTTAGCGTAAGCTTTGAGGAATTATATGCATCATGATTATTTGCATTGCACTTGGGAGTCAAAGATCAAACCTTGTGACGGGCAATGGAATCCACCCTGATCATTGTAGTATACCATCTCATGTATTTGTTATTTGTTTCGTGGACCCAATATCCAAGTATGGTAGACGTATTGTACTTGGGAATTGGTTCACCTGCTTGTGCATTGTAAAATTATTTTTATCAACTAAAGCTATGGTGAATGCTATCTATTATCCTTTGTTTGAATACTCGACTTTCTGTACATCTCATCATTCCGCCGTGGTTGGGGTGTTACAGAAAATGGTATCAAAGCCTAAGGTTATAGAGAACAATGGGGCTCCTCCAGGAATTCCAAAACTATAGCCTCTTTTCAAAACGAATTTTATAGTCGAGTCGAGCATAAGGTTGAGCGGACTAGTTTGAGCTTTACATGGTAGGACCATAATTAAACGTAAAGTCATGAATCTACGTTTAATTATGAGAGGACCATGTAAAACTCAAACGGCCACTTGGACTTATGTTCAAAAGGATTCCTTTTCAAAAAAAAAAAAAAAAAAAATCTTTATTAAACTCGTCTTAATGAGAATACGTGTTGCATTTAGACATTCACCTAAGCATATATATAGCGATTCGAGACTTGCCTTACTTGAGGATTATGCTAGTTAGTAGGATTCCCCTCTGCACATTAGAAGTGAAATGAATAAGATTGAAAGATATTCGTTGATACATGCTACTCTATGCTATAACATGTGAATTTGGGCATATGATTTAATTGCAATGTGAAAGTTTGTAATATGCAATGTGAAAGTTGTAATGTGCAATGTGAAAGTTTGTAATATGCAATGTGAAAGTTTGGAATGTGCAATGTGGAAATTATGTGAGGAATGCATGCGTAAAAGCCTTATGATTCATGATGTTGAACTTTAAGTTGCCCATGCACTTTAAAAAATAATGAGATTATTATAAGGCACGAAATCATTTTGGGGTATGAATTGTTCAAATTATTGAGTAATGACGTTGACTATTTATGATCGATTTAGAAAGAAAATATAGGCATGACGAGTTGATATGAAATTTCATGGACGGTATGGATATAAGAGCCTTTACTCCCTAAGTTTGAGCTACTTGAAACTAGCGCGTAAATATTGCGACGATTATGTAGTCATGCCTTACTATTAAGATGATTATTGCACCCTGAGATTGAGCTAATTGAGGGCTAGTGCATGAACGATTTAATGATTATATAGTTGTGCCTTATTATTGAGATAGTTATTATGCTCTAAGATTTGACTATTGAGAACACCTGCTAGATATGATTATAATGTGGTTAGTCCGTACTACTGAGATATATATTGCGTGATGAGATTTGACCGCTTGGGAACTAGTGATTGTCCCTGAGAAATGCAAAATGATATAGAAATTTCCTAAGTATGGAAGTTGTCATTAAGTACCCCTCTAATCCAATATTCGTTCACTCGTGCTCTTTTGAAATTATCCCACATCCTATTCCTTACGACACCACTATTTATTATGGACATATGACAACGGCGATATCATCAGCGGAGCATCTTTCCACGTACGTTGGACGATATACTCTAAGAATTGTAGACCCAAGATATGACGCGACTCTATCCTCTTGGAAATGACGCATAACCTTGGTATTCGCTCTGAAATGGTGCGAAACATATGTAAACGTCGAATGAAGTTGGAGACTTATGAAAGACGAGTGGTATTAAAGCTAAATTACGATTTGACGACGCCGATAGAACACATTTCGGTATACATTCTTGACGACACATTCTGGGGATTGTAGCTCCGAAATTTGGTGCGATATCTCTATAATAACACGCGTACACGAACGGTTATCCATATTATCTAAGTCGGTGCGGCATATATCGACGTCATTGAAAGTTGGAGTCCATTGGGCAACGAAGGACAAAGAAGTGATTTCTTTAACTCGCGCAAGGAGTAATCCGAGCCTTAATGAATCTTTTGTTTTCCTATTTCCTATTCCATATTCGAAACCAAACAATGCCATATTCTCCTAATTATATACCTTGCTTCTCCCAGTACTGACTCACCGTTTCTCTTCAACAGTTAGTCCCAAGACAACCGACTATCTATGGAGGAGCTCACCATGGAGGAGATAGGACACCAAACCCTCAACAACATACAACTCGCTACGTAACTTCGCAACGGAGAACAAAGGAAGACAACCACAGGACTACCCGCTAAAGCAAGAGACTAAGTACGCAAGAAAATCGAGTAACTAGAACCCTGCCCTTGCTGCGACATCAAGGGATACGAAAGACGTGAGACATCGGCCGTCCATAAGTGAAATACTTGGGATAACTATATAGCATAGAAGATGTTATTGAATCATGTACATAAAGTAGGGCGGAGAAGATTTGTGGTGTATAAGTCAAAGTACATGGAAGCACAATCGAAGAGTATACTAAGCCTTAACTTGGAGAAAGAATTGAAGGTCTTCCCTAGTCTATGTTCATCGACCAAAAAGAAAGATTGAGTGGTCAACAAATGGAAGGTTGAGTGACATGAAGGTCACCTTTGGTTAAGTACAAGGACGTCCCTAAAACTTGGAGGAGATCACTAGCAATGCTGGAAAATGAAGGTAATTGGAAGAAGAAAACTAATTAAGGGCAATAAGATATTAGGATGGGTTGAGTAACCCTCATGATTAAAGAGTAACAAAAAAGGATTCCGAGCTATCCTTTCTTTTTCGAAACAAGTGTGTAGATGGAGATTTGTTACACGAAGGAATAAGGAAATTGCTGAGTTGAAGATCGTCAAGGAAGGCGAGATGAAGTGAAGAGCAGGAGATCCCTCACATTTTTCTGGAGGAAAAATGTTAAGGGGGTAATCACAACAAAGGTAGATACTCGAACAAGGAGTATGAAGCGCAAGATTATACTTTATCTTTCAAGAAGAATTATTCACTAGCATCATTGAAGATGATTTGGAGTAGAATATAAAGTGAAGAAATGTCATTGACTCAAACAAATGAAGTGAAGGCATTGACGACATTTACCAGATGTAGTTCCGGTAGCGTTCATCTTCACGGCACTCCACACGTTATTCTCTGAATATCAACTGGAAAACCTCTATCGAAAGACAAGCTATTAGTAGAACATATCAACTAAGCCAAGAGAAAGCGGTATACGCTCAACACACGAGTTTAGAGGCACGGTGAGTCGTGAAGGTTATCCCCTCAAGGTCAACAGTCGTAGGGAGGTAAGCTAAAACGAGATGAATCTGAGTGAAAAACAATTTGCAACACATGGTTAATCGTCAAGGACCATCGACCCAAGGAGTAGTGCGCCCAAGAAGAGTGCAGGAGAAAACGGGATGCACAGACAAGCACAAAAGCACATAGTACAAGTTCCAACACAGCCAATAACATTAAAGAAAAGAAGTATAAAAGTTATTACAGCATTTGGGATATACCCCGAATAGTCAATAATTCAAAAGACAGAACATTTGTCTTAAAGTACAGGAGTCTGAACTGAATAAGCAAAGGGAGATCTTCACAGCTTCCAGTCTTGAACGTACGAACAATCGCCAAAAGAGATGAGCTTTAAAGAGGAAGACTCCTATGCTAAGAGATCTACTATCCTAGCCTGAAAAGCATGTAAGTTCAAAGGTCAACTACAAAAGTAGTTGGTGAGATTCACATAAAGTACTAGTACGTATACATATAATAATATGTAGAGTAAGAACAAGTCATAAGATCTGTACGTTTAACAAAAGTGCTTTGTGATAGTAAGAACAGTACAAGAACATATAATGAACTTTAAATGAATTGTCACTGCTAACCCGATTGGCCAGAACTGAACTGTACTGAACTTAAGTACATAATAATCAAGTACTTCACGAAGGTCTAAATTAGAACAAGAACAGATAATATGCATCCTCCAAAACTGCGGAGAATGAGGGTGGGCCTACCCTAAACAGCGCTGTCCATAATTATCTACGGTTCAATCCCTGAACTGTGGATATGAATTGATAGCAGTGAATAAGAACTGAACAAGTACAAGTACGAACTAGAACATGTTAAAGATCAATATAGTAGTATGGAGGTATTTAAGATCCTGCCCATTCAAGACTTAAATACTCTTTCAAATAATTAGGAATCATATCATAAGTTCCTCGTAAGATCATAAAATAGTTCAAGATTATAATATAGTACGTAAAGTAGTTCAAGAACATATGTACAAGTACAAAGTAGTTTTCATGCTTTTCAGTCCCCGATAAAAGAACTTGAACAAAATGTACGAAAGGGGGATTAGTGAACTCACAGTGATCTGGTACAAGCACAGTAGTATAAGCACAGAGAACAAGCACAGAGATAGATAAGTTATATCTATCGAAATCCAAGTACGACTTGATGGATGCCTAAGTACAAGTTATTGTTCATAGATATGCACACATATTAGTTCAAATGACTAATTAATTACTGAAATGTCCTTGATGAACTGATGATTTGGTCCCTGGAAGATCTTTGAACGTTTTGACCCAAAAAGAGTTTAAATGAACTTTAAGTACATGAACTGGACTCGAACTGAACGTCTTAGAACTCACACATAAGTACTTATCGTGTTAATGAGTTGAATGTGTCTTTAATAATGAACTTTAGCCTTTAGAACTTGGTTTAATCGTTCGTAGAACTCGCACTTTGATAATCAAGAAAGAACACGTCCTAATTATACTTAATTAGGGTTTGCACTTTGTACGTTGTCTTAGGTCGAATCATGACCTAGCTGTATTGTCAGTAAGTAGCCTTGAATGTGATTGATGGTGTTATGAACTGGTTTGGTGATTAATGATCAAGTGTGGTATGTTATAGAACAAGTACAAGATCGTCTAGGGTTTTGGACTGCAAGATCGTCCCACTGGACTTGCAAGATCGTCCCACTGGACTTGCAAGATCGTCCCACTGTTTCTGGTTCGGGGTCGTTTCAGCTGACCAGGGATCAAGATCGTCCTGGTTGCACTTCAAGGCCGTCCTAGCTGGTTCAAGCACAAGACCGTCCCAGCGTTTAGATCGTCTTAGGTTCGAAGTCAAGATCGTCTTAGCACTTCCAGTTTAAGATCGTCTTAGTCATTTCAGGTACAAGATCGTTTTAAGTCATTTCAGGTACAAGATCGTTTTAAGTCATTTCAGGTACAAGATCGTTTTAAGTTCCAAGCTCAAGATCGTTTCATATGTTTCTAGTACAAGGTCGTTTTAAGTACATTGAACAAGATCGTCTTAGGTTCCAATGGTCTGGGACGATCCTCCCAGGATCGTCTTGGCTCCAAGTACTTAGCAAAAGAATTGGTCTCCAGGGTGAAACGGTCCTGGTCGAGGTCGTCTTGGTCAGGATCGTTTCATTTCCAGGGGCAAGAACAAGGTCGTTTCTAGTTCAAGAACAAGTGTTTGAGCAAACCAATCCAAAGGATTAGTTACCCACTAAGTACACTACAACACCACACAACACAACATCACGAACGAGCACAAGGCACCAAGACGGTCTGCCTAGGACGATCTTGGGACAAGATCGTCCCAGCCAGGATCGTTCCAGGGCCGAAAACGGCTGAGCAGAACATGAACATCATACAAAGGTCTAGACCGATTTTAAGACGTGTTAGAACGTAGCACTAGTACTTATTTGCATAATAACAACAATTTATATCACTTTTAAGGCTTTTCAAGATCAAATAGCACCTGGACAAGTTATGGCACTCAAGAACATACTTTCTTCATTTTTCAAAAATGGATTTGCAAATTAAGGCACGTTATGACCCAAATTTGTTCATACATATGTTGTTAAACACATTTAGACACAAACCCATTAACTTTTAACACGATTTTCATTCAAGAACTGGACCAAATCATCAAGAACATAAACTTGAAAAGTACACTTTTAATTTGGTCAAAAACTCATAATTCGTTGTTGTTACCTGAGATTTGATTCCAGAAATATGTTTTGATTATCACAAGGATGCTAAAAGTACAAACGATTTTGATTTAACAATCCAAAATCAAAAGATGAATTTAAGGTGTGCTCCATCATCAACTGCTGCTGATGCTCCTAAAAGAAAGAAGAAAGCAGCAAAGGGCTTCACAATCACTACTAGAAAATCTGGTATTACCGACAGATTTGCGACGGAAATATTTTCCGTCCCAAATTAGCGACGATTTTCCGACGGATTTCAGACAACAAGCCAACTAAATTGATTCAAAAGTATTTACGACGGATTAGGGACAGATTACCGACAGATATACAAACCGTCCCAAATCCGTCCCTAAATATATAATTTTTTTCGACGGATTTACGACGGATGAATTTAATAATAGTAAAAGAAATCCAAATAATTAATATAATATATCCGTCCCAAATCCGTCGCTAAACTTAATTTTTTTCGACGGATTTACGACGGACGTCAATTTGGCCGTCCCTAATCCGTCGGTATTAGGGACGGATTTGGGACAGACCAAATCTAATTTTTTACGACGGATTTACGGCGGACTTAAATTTAGCCGTCCCTAATCCGTCGCTATTAGGGACGGATTTGGGACGGACCAAATGTAATTTTTTGTTTTTTCGAGTATACGAGCAATGATTTGCATATACAAGTAATGATAAAGTGTATTTATACAATTAGAGTTCTAATGGTACGATCTACGCGCCAATAGACGATTTGTTTGTGGCGTTCACACGTTCAACCGAGTCGGTGTATATGATGTTTTATACTCGAAAGTTACTGTTTGTACATAAAGTCAGCAAAGTTGTGAGAGTTTTTACACTTTTTAAATTTTAAATATGTTCATTTAGTTATATGATTGTATTTAAGAATGAATGTTCATTCGTTTTTGCGAAAATTGGAATTTAAAAAATAAAAAATCAATTGGCCGTCCCTAATCCGTCGCTATTAGGGACGGATTTGGGACGGACCAAATCTAATTTTTTGTTTTTTTCGAGTATACGAGCAATGATTTGCATATACAAGTAATGATAAAGTGTATTTTTACATTTAGAGTTCTAATAGTATGATCTCCGCACAATAGACGATTTGTTACTGTTTTATACTCGAAAGTTACTGTTTGTACATAAAGTCGCAAAGTTGTGAGAGTATTTACACTCTTTAAATATTTTAAATATGTTCATTGTTTGTTTTTTTATAATAATTGTAGTTATAAGTTCACGAATTTCTATATGTATAGAATGCCATTGTCATTTATCTCATAATTTTTGTTATAAAGCAAGATATCTTTAAGTTTTATCAAGTCTTGACACCTAATGCAATATTGTTTTATATTTATATTTGAAATGAGTAAAGGTCTAGAATATTAAATATTGACCATAAAAAATTAAAAATAAATATTGATCATAAAGTGGACACAACATTGAAGATGTGTATACAAACTTTGGGCCTACAATTGCAAATGATCAATGTCGTTCAAAATAAAAAGAAAGTTGAATTGGATTGCCAAATCATCACATCCAACACCCACTATATTTTTCACATTTCAAGGTTTGTTTTTAGTTTGACCAATAATTCTCTCTCTCATTCTCTGTTTCCTTCTTCAACTTTACCTTTCCCACATATATTTTACATTATTATTTACACAATTATATACACACAATTTCACACCAGTACCACCGCTCTTCCTACACCACCTTCTTTTACCTTCTTTAAACCAACTACCCAAATGACCCACATGAAATTCAATAATTTCATCTTTCAAATTCGAAGTCAACAACAGATTTAATAATAGTCAGATCTAAGGGGTTTTTGTTTGTTTCTTACATATTTTAGGACGGATTTGGGACGGATCTTGGCCGTACGGTGAAACTACTACGACTTTGATTCTTTATTGTTTTAGATCTATGATATTTATGTATATTTTTACTAACTTTATTCATATTTATTTTAACATTTTGTTTTGATTTGGCTTTCTGATAATTATGTTTTTTATTCTGTTTGAACTTTAGTGACTGGATGAAGAATCAAGAATGAATGTTCACCACCACCATCAACACCACTCCGCCGCCAGCCACCACGTTTATCATCACCATTACCATCTTAATTGCAAGGTTTTTTAACCATTGTGTAATATAGAATGTATATTGTTTAGTATAATTTTGTTATTGGAAATTCATATGAAAATATAAAAAGTTTATGTGTATAGAGTATAGTAATTTTGTATTATGTTGTAAAAAGTTGATTTTAATTTGTAGTGTATATTTGTTGATGTTTATTGTTAATTTGATTTGCATATTTTAGAAAATAGATATAGACATAAATACATATATCGTATAAATACAGTATACGTATACCTACTGTATATGTATATTGTATTTATATATTTTTTTGGGAAAAACTTTTAGTGACGGATTAGGGACGGAAATATCCGTCGGTAAATATTCTTCGTAAATCCGTCGTAAATATGTCTGCGTAAATCCGTCGTTAAATATGTCTGTCGCAAATGTGTCCGTCGGTAAAACGCATGTCGCAAATCCGTCGTTAAATTAGTCCGTCGCTAATGAATCCGTCCCAAATCCTTCGTTAATTAAACCGTCCCAAATCCGTCGTTAAATATGTCTGTCGTAAATCCGTCGGTAAAATTTATGTCCGTCCCAAAATCCGTCGTTAAATATTACCGAGGCCGATTTTAGGAACGGCCAGAATCCGTCGGAAATCCGTCGCTAAAGACGTTTTAGGACGGATTTGGGACGGATTTTGGCCGTCGGTAATACCAGATTTTCTAGTAGTGAATTAAGGGGTTGGAATCCTCTCAGCTTTCTATCATTACTGAGCCAGAAGCCTCTACGGCTGTTGAAAACATAGAGCAGCAACATACTGAAACAGAGGCACGCCTTTCTCCCACCCCTATCAATTTCTCTATTGTTGAAAGGGAAGCAGCCACTGCTGATGAACCTGAAGTGCAAGCTGCTAGTAATGATGCTTTAAATGAAGGGGCTGGGAATGATGTTGAAATAAATGAAGGTACTGGTGCTGGTGAAACGTTTGTGGAAAATGTTGAAAGAAGAAATGAAGATGAAGGAACAATTACTGTTGTGAATGTTGGCGATGAAAATGAAGAAGCTGTTGTTAGTTTTGAAGTGGAGGATGTAGACAATGAAAGTGATCTAGATTTGGAAGATTTTTTTGCTGATGAATTCCAGCTTGATTCATACAATCATGCTGACGAGAAGCAGGCTAGTGATATGGAAGTCGAGGAAGCTGATGAGGAAATTGAACCTACTGGTGAAATTGTATCTGAAGAAGCTCCATTCACTGATGCCACAACTGTTGAAACTGAAAATGTGTCAGTGGCTCCAACTGCAAGGCCTAAGAGTCCACCAATTCAACCAGTGAACACCATGCTCTCTCTTGGCATGCCCTCATCTTTTCAAGTTGTTCCTGGTTGTTCTTCTGACTTGCCAAAATAGGTTGAGCCCCTCCCTGCCAAAGAGTTGGGCATTTCTTACTCCACCAACTCATCCAGCAGATTAGAAAGGGTTGAGCATCAGTTGAATGATCTCACCAAAGCTGCACTCTTGCTGTTGAGTGGAAAGAAAAGGAATCTGGCAGGCTGATTGAAACCTTGACCAGCTGGTACAACAAACAGGATGAGAATAGCAAAGTTATAGAGACGCTGAAAGACAAATCCATCTCCATAGCAGCTGCTCAAGACAAAATCAATGCGACAACGAAAATCATTCGTCGTGAACAGCAAATTCTTAAGTCTGGAGCTATCTCGCTGCTTAAACTTGCCAATTCCACCAGCTACTCAGCTAAAAAGACAGCCTCTACAAGCAGCACTGTTGCTGCTGAAGTGAAGAAATTGAAGGATCTCATTTCTCCCTTGGCCACACAAGTTGAAAATCAGGCCAAGGCAATCACTGCTCTTGAAAAATAGGTTGCTGATCTTCCCCAACCTTAAGTATCATTTACTGAGGAAGATCGTAAGAGGCAAATTAACTTGGAGAAGGAGGTGGGGGAGATAAAGAACTTACTGCTTCAGCTGGTGACCCAACAAAGCACCAAGGCAGCAAGTGTGGAAGTTTCTATTGATAATGCAACTTACAAGGGGGAGAAAATTGATAATGTCATTGTTGTGGCTCCCCAAGCTGACGATAAGAAAGAAACTGAAGTTGAAAAGGAAGTTGAAAATGCCGAAAAGGAAGCTGGAAATGCTGAAGTTCCCCCTGCTGGTATTGAGGGGGAGTCTGTTGAAAAAGAAATGAATATTGAAGAAACCCCTGCTGATGTTGAGGGGGAGCAACAAAATATTAATGCTGATGTACCCCTGCCGGTATTGAGGGGGAGCTTGAAATTCATCCAAATGATCCCCTAGCAGTTAAGGCAGCATGAGAGGCTGACATGGCTATCGAAATGGCCACTGATAGATCAAAGCAAATGCTGCCAGTATTCCATAAACGATTTCTCAATCAAGCTGTCATAACTCCCATGACGGACTCTCAGCGTCAGCGCCTTGCTCAAATTCAGCACAAGAGACCTTCATCTTCTCTTTCTGCTGCTCAACTATCTGTCCCATCATCAGCAGGTCACGAACATCAAGTGATCGACATACTGGCCTTGACTGCTGAGGGAAAGACTCAAGAAGAGGCCATTAAAGAGCTGGACAGAATAAGAGAAAATCAAGAAAACGAAAGGAAAAATCTTGAATATATCAAGCAGCTGCCTCTTCTTGAAAAAGACGAGTTGGATGGTGAACAACGAATGCTGTTGAAAACTGGTGGTGCTGAAGCTTTATATAAGCAGAAGCATGCAGAAGTTGAAAAACAGCTAAGTGAAAAGAGAAAGGCCTTCGAAGAAGAAAAAGTTAAGTGGTTGAAGCATATGGAGACGAGAAAAAGGCCACAAAAGATCACTGCTGCTCAAGCTTTTCGTGCTGAAATGGGGTTAAAACCAACTTGAAAATCTTGAGAGAGGGGGCTGACAAACCAATTACACTTGAAGGGGTCAAACCAACTACTCTGGGTGCCTCTGAGTGGTTTGAAATGTATATGCTAGTCAAAGACAAAACTACTGTTAGCTATGCCCATCTCCAAAAGATGCTGAAAGAATATTTTGAGAAGGCAAGAGAATATGAAACAAAGTTTAAAGCAAATCTGCCTATGTTGAGGCAAGTGTTTGGAACTCCAGCAGTGATCTCCTTGTCAGCTGGCAGAAGAATTCAAAGGAAAAGGAAGCCTGATTATCAATATACGCCAGCTGACCTTCCTCCAATATTTGGTGATGCCTCGCTGAACATCAGACTTCCTCCTAGAAGCTTTTTTGAAGAAGGAAGAGTGCTGGAGAATCCAGCAGGCATATTCTTTACCAATTTTCAGAACGATCAACTGTTCTTTAGATTGGCAGAGATTGAAAAAGCATCCACTGGGTTCATCATCAGTATAAGAAGAAGGTGTGCCAAGACAACCAACAATAGATGGTTCATTAGTAAGTTGGATGAAGAGTTGTTAAAGCCTCACAGACGAAATGACCCAGTACTAAGGATTGCAAAGCAAGAGGATGCTTGGGAGATCGAAGCTGCGAATCTCTGAGATGTCTTATAATGTAAATGCTTGATGTGTCAGCGTGTAATGTTTAATGATGAAATATAAGACATCTTTCTGTCATTCCTTTATTTTCTTAAAGTCTAAGTTCACTCAGCAAGTCTTCTCAGCGAATAGGGGGAGATTGTTGAGTCAGGGATTCACTGACCAGACTGGGTCGCTGACGTATGTAGTCAGCAAGTCTTCAGCGAGTCAGAGACTCTTGTCAGCGGATGGTTTACTTTCCAAATTGTAAGTCAAGGCGGGAAGAATTCAAATCAAAAGAAGACAAGAAGTCACATGGTGGTTCATCCAACTGTATTTTACCTAATATGGCAAAGGTGCAGTTGGGACCAAAAGAAGGGTCTTCTCTCTCATACCCGTTTTGGTAAAGAAGACAAAGGCTCGTGGATTCAAGTACTTCGAGCCAATGAGATGTCGACAACCACCATCAATCACTATCAATGTAAGGCTGTGTTGCCCTAATTCCTCCCCTATATAAAGCAATACAGCCGCACCAAAAACACTTGTGTTTGTCACCACAAGTGTGTGTCACTTATTCCCTCTTGTAAATTGTTTAAGTTTTCCAGTTAGTCTAAAACTTAGCAATTGTTTGTTCATGTATTTTTCTTGTAAGACAAGTTGTAATATCGACCATGTATTCACTGTTTAATCAATGATACATATGATTAGACTTGCATAGTTTGTTATACTTGAACTTTACTCTTGTTCTTGTTCTTTACTTTCTATTTACTTTCTTGTCTAGATTAATTACATATAAGTGTGCAAATCGTGGACTATCACAAACCTTTGCTCCTGCGCTTCTTTGTGCGTTCGAATGGAGCTACCGAGCTCTTTTGTGTTGTTAAGACAATAAAAATGATTTTATTAAACATTATGTTATGAAGATGTGCATGAGTCTTCATACATAAACTTTTGATTCACATCAATTGCATTACCCAATTAAAGTTAAGTCTTTGCCACCCACTTTGCTAAGAACACTTGCAAGTGCTTTTTGCTCTACGTGAGACGTAGGTGAATTGTAACTCCAAGGTAAATTACTACTCATCGTGAGACGGTGGTAGACTATTTACAAGTTCTTAATTGGGCGACTTAAAGCGAGTTAAGCGGTGAGACCTTGACCCGTGGCATAAGATGGGACAAAACATGTTTACAAAACACTTAATACCCCTTTAAAGTGTTGTTGTAAGTCCCATAAATCTAGGAATTGCACTTGTAATGCAATTACTGCTCGTCACTTACCTTTTGAGTACGTCATTTCTAGCAGATCAACTGATGAAATGATGGTATGTCAATTGGATCCTAGCCTTAATGAAATTAATCGTTAAATGATTTAACATTGGGTGATTATATTTCTTAAGGATTTATTATCGAAAATACCGATAATTGAACTTGAATCTGTTTTGTAAATGACACCAAATCCTTCACAAAACATACACCAATCGGCTTTCAGGTCGATGCTAGAAAGATAAAAACTTTCTGGAACCAATTTCAATGACTGGTATCGTCAGCTGAGAATCGTTCTAAGAGTTGAAAAGAAAACCGATGTCCTTGAAAATCAGATGCCAGCTATCCCTGATGCGAGTGCCACTGTTGTGCAGTTGGAAGCATACAATACTCAGTACGATAGACATATTGAGGTTGCTTGTTTGATGCTAGGCAGCATGACTACCGAGCTTCAAAAGCAATTCGAGACTTATAATCCGTATGATATGATCAGAGAACTCAAGTCTATGTACGAAAAGCAAGCTGGAGTTGAATTGTTTGAACTTGTTGAGTCACTCCATGATTGTAAACACGAGTATGGGAAATCGGGGAGCGCTCATGTACTCAAGATGAAGAGTTACTTTGAGTACTTGGAAAGGCTAAACTATGCGTATCCTCTACCTATTGCTATTGGCATAATTCACAAGTCTCTTTCAAAGGATTTTGAGAGTTTTGTGCGCAATTACAATATGCACAGCATGAGCAAAACCATAGCCGAACTTCATGCCATGTTGATTGAGCATAAGAAAAACCTTCCCAAGAAATCTGAGACACCCCAAGTTCTTATGATCAAGGGGGAAAGGTTCAGAATGGAAAACAACCAAAAGCTAAGGGCAAGAACTTTGGTAAGGGAAAGCAAAGTGCTTTAGTCTCGAAACCTAAAAAGACCCCTATGGCGAAAAAGGAGCATCCGGCTAAAGACCAGGCTAGTCATCACTGTGTTAAAGTGGGACACTGGAAGAGGAATTTTCTTAAGTATCTAGCTGAGTTGAAGAAGAAGAAGCAAGTTGGTTAAACCAGTTCTTCAAGTATCTTCAAAATTGAATTATATGTGTTATTGTGATTCAAATGATAATTCAATAGCAAAAGAGTCAAACTTAACTTGGACTCTACCTATCTTTGGCATTGTCATCTTGCTCATATTGGCAAGAAACGCATTGAAAGACTTCAACGTGAAGGGATCTTACAATCAAATGATGAATCATTTGACAAATGCGTGTCTTGTGTTTCTGGCAAGATGACAAGAAAACCTTTTCTGCATAAAATAGAGAGGACTAAAGAGCTACTTGGACTTATACATACCGATGTATGTGGCCCATTTAGACATGTGTCAAGGAAAGGTGCTAGCTACTTCATCACTTTTATGAATGATTTCAGTCGTTATGGTTATGTTTACTTGCTTAAACATAAACATGGAGTCTTCGAAACATTCAAAGAGTTTAAAAATGAAGTAGAAAGTCAACTCGGTAAACCATCAAGATTCTTCGTTTGGATCGAGGTGGAGAATACTTAAGGCAAGAGTTTAAGGATTATCTAAAAGCTTGTGGTTTTATCCAAAAGCTTACTCCTGCATAATGGTATATCTTAGAGGAGAAATCGAACCTTGTTGAACATGGTGAGATCAAAGATGAACCTTACGACTCTCCCATTTTCATTTTGGGATTATGCTCTAGAGATTGTTGTACGCATTCTCAATATGCTTCCAACCAAGAAGGTTGACAAGACACCGCATGAATTGTGGCATGGAAGTGTTCCTAATTTGTCTTACTTAAGGGTCTGGGGATGTGAGGCACTTGTGAAACGAGATACGCCTGACAAACTTCAACCTAGATCCGTTAAGTGCATCTTTGTAGGATACCCAAAGGAAACGAGGAGTTACTACTTCTACTTTCCTACCGACAACACTGTTAAAGTTTCTCGATATGATAAGTTCTTTGAAAAGAATCTCATCACTCAAGAAAACAGTGGGAGGATTGTCGAGCTTGATGAGACTCAAGAAGAAGATGTGTCACCTTCTGAAAATACTAGCGATCATCAACTTGGGGGGGGGGATGTTCAAAGTGATGAACCTCAAGTTGAAGATAATGCGATTCCAATTCGTAGGTCCTCAAGGACAATACGTGCTCGTGAAAGATTGAATCTTAATATTGAGTTTGAAGAACACATATTAGGAGACTTAAATGAACCTCCTAATTTCAAATTTGCATTATCAGATCCAGAATCTGACAAATGGCTTGAAGCTGCGAATGTGGAAATGAAATCCATGAAAGATAATCAAGTCTAGAGCTTGGTTGATCTTCCACCTAATGGTAGAACCGTTGGGTGTAAATGGATCTTCAAGAAGAAGACCGACATGGATGGAAATGTACACACCTATAAAGCTCATCTTATGGAAAAAGGCTATACTTAACTCTATGGAGTTGACTATGAGGAAACCTTCTCTCCCGTAGCAGACATTAAAGCTATTAGGATTATCTTAGCCATAGCGGCGTACTATGACTATGAGATATGGCAAATGGATGTCAAAACCGCTTTCTTGAATAGTTTTCTAGACGAGAAAGTTTATATGATACTAGAAGGTTTTGTTATTTCAAAAATATCCCAACAAAGTGTGCAAGCTTCAAAGGTCCATTTATGGACTAAAGCAAGCATCAAGTAGTTAGAATAAAAGGTTTGATAAGGAAATCAAAAAGTTTGGTTTTGCTCAAAATCCTGATGAGCCATGTGTATATCGCAAAGCTAGTGGGAGTAATGTTACTTTCCTTGTCTTATATGTTGACGACATATTGATAATAGGAAATCACATTCCAATGTTGCAAGATGTAAAATCCCATCTTGGAAAGTGTTTTGCTGTGAAAGACTTGGGTGAAGCAGCATTCATTCTTGGAATCAAGATCTATAGAGATAGAAGTAAACGGTTGATTGGACTAAGTCAAAGTGCTTATATTGATAAGATCTTGAAGCAATTCAAGATGGAGAATTCCAAGCGTGGTTTCGTACCTATGCAAGAAGGAATTAACTTATCTAGCAAAACCGGTGCCTCTACACCTAATGAGGTGGAGCGTATGCAAAGGGTTCCTTATGCTTCGGCGGTGGGATCTATTATGTATGCAGTAAGATGCACTAGACCTGACATTGCGTTCGCGCAAAATATCGTTAGCCGATATCAACAAAATCCGGGTGAGGATCACTGGATTGCTGTGAAGAATATTCTTAAGTACATGCGTGCTACTAAAGATTTTCTGGTGTATGGAGGAAATCCCGATACAGAGCTCAAAGTGACTGGATACTGTGATGTTGGATTTCAGACTGATATAGATTATACAAAATCTCAGCCGGATACGTCTTCGTTTTAAATGAAGGCGACGTGGATTGGAAGAGCAAGAAACAAACCACAGTTGCTATGTTTACGACAGAGTCTGAGTATATTGTCGCCTCAAGAAGCCGCCATGAAAGTCATCTGGATTAGAAAGTTTATTTCTGGGTTTAACGTGATGCCCTCAAATAACACACCTTTATATATGTATTGCGACAATACTGGTGCAATCTTTATTGCCAAAGAATCCTGAGTTCAGAAAGGTGCCAGACATTATTCTAGACGATATCACTATGTTCGTGAGCAAATCGAACTAGGTGAAATCAAGTTACTCAAATTTCACACAGATTATAACTTAGCTAATCCTTTTACAAAGGCATTGTCAAAAGGAAAGCTCAATAAGCATGCCGAGGGCATAGGACTTAAATTAGCTAGTTATATCATGTAAATCTGTGATTGGTATTTGGATAAAGGATGTTAAACAATTATTATTTTAAAAATGAATTAAACTACGTGGTATGTTTGTTTTCATTTAATATTAATTGTATCCTATATTTGCATGTTTAAATCCATGAATATTAAATTATTCTAAATGTCCATTGTCGATTAACTATATAGGAATATAGTTAAACTAAGACAAATCTGAGTTATTGGTAATATTCTTAAGAATATTTGAAGATGGTCCTACCATACTCACATGATATCCATAGAGATGCATATCGGACCACCCCACTTAACGAATCCTCACTTTATGGATCGGCGTCATTAAGTGAAATTCGTGAAATGGTTGCTTTATTTATCCTTAGACTTGAGATACAAGCAGGTTATGCATGTGTGGATTGCATTTTCTTGATATAGTTCTAACTATCCTGAACAAGGTAGTAACAAAGGGCTATTTTCAGAAATGTAGTGAAATGACATGACTAACATGTGTAGTCAAAATAGGATTTGTTCCTTCAATTTGTAACTGAAGAATGATACCATTTGGTGCCCTCATTGATTAATTAAGATGTTTGTATGGCCATACCCAAATGAACTCCAGATGTGGTCTCGATTAATTTGGTAATCTTAATTAGTTGTAAAAATGAGAAACATAATCGTTAAATTATGGAATGACATTGATCCATATCCATAATTAACAAGGTATCTGAAACAAAGGGATAGTAAATACTGAAACCGTTTCAAAAATACTTTAAGAAACTATACTTAAATATTTTTGGGAGCATTGGCGTGTTGCTAGACGCTAACCAATGTTATTGCCTTTATTATAACATGCTCAAGTGGGAGCTGTTGGAATATGATCACGTTAAATAAACGCATGTCCGAAAATGTTTAAGCCTACGGGGTCACACGCGATGACACTTAGATATCCGGTAATATGTATATATTGTATCTACATATTTATAATCACCAAATTGAGAGAAATGATAATTGGACATTATTAACTAGATATGTTAATTAGAATTATTTATTAATTAATAATTATGTATTATTAATTATTAAATATTAATTAATAATTAATTGTAATTATTAATTAAACCCTAGTCCAAGTCAAAAGGTGTTAGCTTGAATGTTAAGTTATTAGGAATATATTTATACCCTATATATATCCTAATAATTAACCCTAACTAATATCTTTAATAACTCAAAATTTATATCTATCTTTTCCTCTCGGTCGACTATTTACGAAAACAAAAATAAAGGAGGAACCAAATCTTTGGTTTACATTAAAACCAATTAAAGGATTTTAATATCTCCTTCTTTGGTTTTGGGAGTCAACGAACAGAAGCCATAAGGATTCTTTTGTTCTATTCATCATATGTAAAAGCAAGCTTTGAGCTTTTGGTTTTTGGTGATTCAAGATCTAGCAATCTCCGGGTTTTGTTCGACGTGTCGTGTGTGCGATCGTAGAGGGGTTTTACTTTAAACCCTAAATAATAATAATAATCATTATTATTTGTTTATTGGAAGCTAAGCTAAAAGGTACACATTCACTTTTACTTTGTTAATTAATTATATTGCATATGATTCTTTCCGCTGCGTACTCGTGATTATTTGTATGATAATTGTGCTAAAATCCTAACACATAATTCATCAGTTAATCTCGAAGCTTCTGCTCCTCATCCGGTGACCATAAGCCTTTCATATAGAACTGTAGTCAAATCATGCAAAAATGACTTAATACACACTAAAGTAAGAACAGACAAACTATGAGCCTGCTAATTTTAGGACCGAATATATTAGAGATTAGATATAATATTTAAAAGGTTATAATCATTTGAAAACTAAAATTTGTATGAAAATTAAAAAACTGATCAAACACACTGTGATTTGAAACTTAACACAATGTGTTTATAGTTGCCCACCCCCACCCCCACCAACACCATCGTCGGAAATTATGATATGGTACGGGCGAAACCCTTAATCGACTGGCTGCACCGTTCAGGGGGGCTTCTGTTAGGATTTATGCATATAAACATATAACAAAACACGAGTACGCAGCGGAAAGAAACGTATATGTAATCATATTAATTAACAAAGCAAGAGAATTGATATTGTACCTTTTAGCGTAAGCTTCCAATAAAATAATAATAATAAGATTATTATTAATTAGGGTTTAAAGAAAAACCTCTCTACGATCGCACACTTGACACCCCTATGTTGTATGCTAGTACCCGATCACGAACTCACAAACCCGTTGTGCAATACCCTAAAAGTCGAACCCTAAAACCCGAACCCCCTAGGGTTTTTTCCTTTCGGCCGATCGAACAAAGGAGAGAGAGAGAGAGAGATTTTGTTAGGGTTTTCAAAACTAAATGCTTTGAATGAATGAAAAACCCTTAACCTTTGATCTCTATATATAGGGATTAATTAGAAGGATTTTCTAACTTGGTGACCAAGTTAGATGAGGATTAGGAAACCCCATAAGGAATTTCGCCCCCCCCTTCATTGTACAATTAGGAAACTTCTAATTTACACTTTAATCCATCTCTTTTAATTTATATAACTATTAACTTATGTTTATTAATCATTTCATGATCATATTAATCAATATATTACATTTAATATATTAATTAATTACATAGAGTTTACGTGTCATTTTGTGTGACCCCGTAGGCTTAAATGATTTCCGGACATGCGTTTATTTAACGTGATCACATTCCAACAGCTCCCACTTGAGCATGTTATATAAAGGCAATAACATTGGTTAGCGTCTAGCAACACGCCAATGCTCCCGAAAATATTTAAGTATAGTTTCTTAAAGTATCATTGAAATGATTTAGTCTTTATTATCCCTTTGTTTCAGATACCTTGTTAATTATGGATATGGATCAATGTCATTCCATAATTTAACGATTCTGTTTTTCATTTCTATAACTAATTAAGATTACCAAAATAATCAAGACAACCTCTTGAGTTCATTTGGGTATGCGCATACAAACATCTTAATTAATTAATGAGGGCGCCAAATGGTATCATTCTTCAGTTGCAAATTGAAGGAACAAATCCTATTTTGACTACACGTGTTAGTCATGTCGTTTCACTACATTTCTGAAAATAACCCTTTATTACTACCTTGTTCAGGATAGTTAATACTATATCAAGAAAATGCAATTCACACATGCATAACCTGCTTGCATCTCAAGTCTAAGGATTAATAAAGCAACCATTTCACGAATTTCACTTAATGACGCCGATCCATAAAGTGATGATTCGTTAAGTGGGGTAGTCCGATATACATCTCTATGGATATCATGTGAGTTTTGTAGGACCATCTTCAAATATTCTTAAGAATATTACCAAAACACTCAGATATGTCTTAGTTTAACCATATTCCCATATAGTTAATCGACAATGGACATTTAGAATATTTAAAATATTCATGGATTTAAACATGCAAATATAGGACACAATCATTATTGAAATGAATACACACATACCAAGTATTAAATTCATTTATTGAAATAATAATTGTTTAACATCCTTATCCAAATACCAATCACAGATTTACATGATATAACCAGCTAATTTAAGTCCTATGCCCTCGGCATGCTTATTGAGCTTTCCTTTTGACAAAGCCTTTGTAAAAGGATATGCTAAGTTACAATCTGTGTGAACTTTGAGTAAATTGATTTCACCTAATTCGATTTGCTCACGAACATAGTGATATCTTCTCTGGTAATGTCTGGCACCTTTCTGAACTCCGGGTTCGTTGGCAATGACAATAGCTCCCGTATTGTCACAGTACAGATCCAAAGGAGTGTTATTTGAGGGCATCACGTCAAGCCCAGAAATAAACTTTCTGATCCAGACAGCTTCCATGGCGGCATCTGCGGCAACAATATACTCAGACTCTGTAGCAGACATAGCAACTTTAGATTGTTTCTTGCTCTTCCAATCTACCACACCTCCATTTAAAACAAAGACGTATCCTGACTGAGATTTTGTATCATTTTTATCAGTCTGAAATCCAGCATCACAGTATCCAGTTACTTTGAGATCTGCATCAGGATTTCCTCTATACACCAAGAATAAATCTTTAGTAGCATGCATGTACTTATGAATATTTTTCACAACAGTCCAGTGATCCTCACCCGGATTCTGTTGATATCGGCTAACGATATTTTGTGCGAACGCAATGTCAGGTCTAGTGCATCTTACCGCATACATAATAGATCCCACAGCCGAAGCATAAGGAACTCTTTGCATACGCTCCACCTCTTCAGGTGTAGAAAGCACCGTTCTTGCTAGATAAATTAAGTCCTTCTTGCATAGGTATGAAACCACGCTTAGAATTCTCCATCTTGAATCGCTTCAAGATCTTATCAATATAAGCACTTTGACTTAATCCAATCAACCGTTTACTTCTATCTCTATAGATCTTGATTCCAAGAATGAATGCTGCTTCACCCAAGTCTTTCATAGCAAAACACTTTCCAAGATGGGATTTCACATCTTGCAACATTGGAATGTGATTTCCTATTATCAATATGTCATCAACATATAAGACAAGGAAAGTAACATTACTCCCACTAGCTTTGCGATATACACATGGCTCATCAGGATTTTGAGCAAAACCAAACTTTTTGATCTCCTCATCAAACCTTTTATTCCAACTTCTTGATGCTTGCTTTAGTCCATAAATGGACCTTTGAAGCTTGCACACTTTGTTGGGATATTTTAGATCGACAAAACCTTCTGGTTGAACCATATAAACTTCCTCGTCTAGAAAACCATTCAAGAAAGCGGTTTTGACATCCATTTGTCATATCTCATAGTCATAGTACGCTGCTATGGCTAAGATGATCCTAATAGCTCTAATGTCCGCTACGGGAGAGAAGGTTTCCTCATAGTCAACTTCGTAAAGCTGAGTATAGCCTTTCGCCACAAGACGAGCTTTATAGGTGTGTGCATTTCCATCCATGTCGGTCTTCTTCTTGAAGATCCATTTACACCCAACGGTTCTACCATTTGGTGGAAGATCAACCAAGCTCCAGACTTGATTATCTTTCATGGATTTCATTTCCACATTCGCAGCTTCAAGCCATTTGTCAGATTCTGGATCTGATAACGCAGCTTTGAAATTTGGAGGTTCATTTAAGTCTCCTAATACGTGTTCTTCAGATTCAATATTAAGATTCAATCTTTCACGAGCACGTATTGTCCTTGAGGACCTACGAATTGGAATCACATTATCTTCAACTTGAGGTTCATGAGATTCATCTCTTTGAACATTCCCCCCCAAGTTGATGATTGCTAGTATTTTCAGAAGTTGACACATCTTCTTCTTGAGTCTCATCAAGCTCGACAATCCTCCCACTGTTTTCTTGAGATATGAGATTCTTTTCAAAGAACTCAGCATATCGAGATACTTTAACAGTGTTGTCGGTAGGAAAGTAGAAGTAGTAACCCATCGTTTCCTTTGGGTATCCTACAAAGATGCACTAACAGATCTAGGTTCAAGTTTGTCAGGCGTATCTCGTTTCACAAGTGCCTCACAACCCCAGACCTTTAAGTAAGACAAATTGGGAACACTCCCATGCCACAATTCATGCGGTGTCTTGTCAACCTTCTTGGTTGGAACCATATTGAGAATGCGTACAGCAGTCTCTAGGGCATAATCCCAAAACGAAAAAGGTAGAGTCGTAAGGTTCATCATTGATCTCACCATGTCTAGTAAGGTTCGATTTCTCCTCTCAGATACACCATTATGCTGTGGAGTATATGGAGGAGTAAGCTGTTGGATAATTCCACAAGCTTTTAGATAATCCTTAAACTCTTGGCTTAAGTATTCTCCACCTCGATCCGAACGAAGAATCTTGATGGTTTTACCGAGTTGATTCTCTACTTCATTTCTAAACTCTTTGAATGTTTCGAAGACTTCATGTTTATGTTTAAGCAAGTAAACATAACCATAACGACTGAAATCATCCGTAAAAGTGATGAAGTAGCTAGCACCTTTCCTTGACACATGTCTAAATGGGCCACATACATCGGTATGTATTAGTCCAAGTAGCTCTTTAGCCCTCTTCGGTTTATGCAGAAAAGGTTTTCTTGTCATCTTGCCGGAAACACAAGACACGCATTTGTCAAATAATTCATCATTTGATTGTAGAATTCCTTCACGTTGAAGTCTTTCAATGCGTTTCTTGCCAACATGAGCAAGAGGAGAATGCCAAAGATAAGTCGAGTCCAAATTGGGCTTGACTCGTTTGCTAACATTATACATTGAATTATCATTTGAATCACAACCATGCATATCAATTTCATAAATACCATCACAAGCAATAGCATTAAAATAATGAACATTATTTCGAGAAACTGAAATACCATAATCATTAAAAACATTAATGAATCCGTTGTTTTTCAACAAAGAAACTGAAATTACACCTCTAGTAATAGATGGTGCATAATGACAATTGTCTAAAACAATAACTAAACCAGTAGGTAAAACTAAATGATAGTCGCCTATTTCTTCTACAGCTGTCGGTAGACCATTGCCCACAAACAGTTGTAAAGATCCTGGCTTCAGTTTCTTTCTCCTTCTAAGCCCCTGTAAAGAATTACAGATATGAGTTCCACACCCGGTGTCATAAACCCACGAATTACGCTTAGAAAAGGAATATAATTCAATTGTGAAGATACCTGAAGTACTGGCCGAACCAGCTTGCTTCTTCTTCGCATTCAACTCAGCTAGATACTTAGGACAATTCCTCTTCCAGTGTCCCACTTCAGCACAGTGGTAACAAGTCTGGTCTTTAGCCGGATATTCCTTTTTCAACGGAGGGGTCTTTTTAGGTTTTGGGACAGTAGAAACTTGCTTTCCCTTACCATCGTTCTTGCCCTTAGCTTTTGGTTGTTTCCCTTTCTGAACCTTTCCCCCCTTGATCATGAGAACTTGGGGTGTAGCAGATTTCTTTGGAAGCTTTTTCTCATACTCAATCAACATGGCATGAAGTTCAGCTATGGTTTTACTCATGCTATGCATATTGTAATTGCGTACAAAAGACTTTAGGATCATGCCAATAGCAATAGGCGGATGATAAGCATAGTTCAACCTTTCCAATCGCTCAAAATAACTCTTCAATGTGAGTACATGAGGACTAACCGGTGTTCCATACTCGTGTTTCAACTAGTTCAAACAATTCCACTCCAGCTTGTTTTTCGTAGATAGACTTGAGTTCTTTGATCATATCACACGGATTAGTATAATTCTCGAATTGCTTTTGAAGTTCGGGAGTCATGTTTCCTAACATCAAACAAGCAACCTCATTATGTCTATCATACAGAGTATTGTATTCAGCCAATTGTGCAACCGTGGCACTGGCACCCGGAACATCGGGCATCTGCGTTTCAAGGACATCAGATTTCTTCTCGGCTCTTAGAACAATTCTCAGCTGACGAAACCATTCCAGAAAGTTTTTCTCTTTCTAGCATCGACCTGAAAGCCGATTGGTGTATATTTTGAGAAGGATTTGTTGTTGCCATCTACAAAACAGACAAAAAGTTCAATTATCGGTATTTTCGATAATAATCCTTAAGAAATATAATTTACCCATGTTAAATTCATTTAACAATTAATTTCATTAAGGCTAGGATCCAATTGACATGCCATCATTTCATCAGTTGATCTGCTAGAAATGATGTACTCAAAAGGTAATCGACGAGCAATAATTGCATTACTAGTGCAATTCCTAGATTTATGGGACTTACAACAACACTTAAAGTGTTTTGTAAACATGTTTTGTCCCATCTTATGCCACGGGTCAAGGTCTCACCGCTTAACTCGCTTTAAGTCGCCCAATTAAGAACATGTAAATAGTCTACCACCGGTCTCACGATGAGTAGTAATTTACCTTGTTAGATACAATTCACCTACGGTCTCACGTAGAGCAAAAAGCACTTGCAAGTGTTCTTAGCAAAGTGGGTGGCAAAGACTTAACTTTGAATGGGTAATGCATTTGATGTGAATCAAAATTTTATGTATGAAGACTCATGCAAATCTTCATAACATAATGTTTAATAAAATCATTTTTATAGTCTTAGCAACACAAAAGAGCTCGGTAGCTCCATTCGAACGCACAAAGAAGCGCAAGAGCAAAGGTTTGCGATAGACGCAATTAAAAACCCGCTCTTTTAGGAGGCTAACGCACTCCGACTTATACCTCTTTTAGAGTTTGTTCAAATGGGTGAGCCGGTGTATCTGTTGGTTGTAAAACTCCAATTTTATTAAAACAAAATCTTATTTCGATAATTCTTAGTCAAGTTTATTCTTTTCCAATAAAACAATTTTGCATCACCATTTATACCACAATAAAAGAAGCAAAATAATAAACTTATTAACTATTAACTAATTAATTATGCAACGAGTTAAGGTGGGCCACCTAAACATGGTCACTATGGTTAATGTATATGTCTAAGTCGGCTCCCCCTTCAAAGAAGAGGACCACATACATCAAGTTACCTTGATTGCGTAAGCCTTTAAACAAACAATTAGCAAGTAATTACACATAAACATGCTGACTGGAAAATTCCAGTAGCTTCACGACCTGTTTAGACCTGTTTCTGGTCAGAATCAAGCTTCGACCAGAACTACAAAGTTGTAGCCCTATGAGTTGAGCATCTACAGTCCAAAGGGAAACTCCTAACTCATTACGGTTGATTTTATATGAATTGTTTAGTGAACTGGTGTCAAAGCAGGAAAAATCACACGAAAAATTCACATTGTCACATAATTATCAAATAATTAACCCTAATTATTGGACCATTATGTAACACCCCAAGCCGGAGCTCGAAATGTCACGGAAATCATACAGCACCCGGTGGAATTACAATAGAACAAACTAAATGCAATTAATGATTCGGTGAATCCAAAACATAGCAAAACAAGTAACAAAATACAACAGGAGCAAATAGCCATCAACGTTAACATAATACATCCAAAGGTGGCAAACGATCCTAAGTATAATGCAAAAGGAGGGTCAATGAATCCTTGATCCATGAGGTCCAAGTCCGGGTTAGACAGCAAGCAAGCAACTAAACACCACGTCCGGGGAGAACCTGATTACCTGAAAAGTGTACTAAGCATAGTCAACACAAGGTTGGTGAGTTCGTAGTAATGGTTCGTAACGAACCAACAATAATAATCACAATATACAAGTAAAGGCTAGGCATGACTTACAGCGAGCCTCTAAGCAACACAATATCGTCCAACATCAGGATTTCACAAGACAAATAAGAGTGAAATGGGAATGCACGAATGATGTATGAATCAATGTAAGTGCCAAATGCATGAATAAGCCAACATGCCTATCCTATGCGTGAACGCAGTCACCAATGCAACGATACCCTTCTGTCATAACAATGAACAAGGCTGTATCTCAAAAACATCGAGATATATATGTCTATATACTCGGGGTCAGGAACTACATCCCTAATGGGTGCATACATCTATGCACCAGGATGTCGGCAATCCCCTGCCGAGGGCTCATCAACAATGTATGCAATGCTTACAATCAAATGTAAATGCATGCTCATGAACCAACAATCAATGTACAATGAACCTGTGCCACCCAACCAATATTCCTCAAACATAACTCAGCAATCAAAATACGACAACCATAAGCCAACGATCAATAAATCAACAAAGTGCACCACTAGTCACAATATAAACCAACTATACGTACATATACTTCAGAGGATTCTACTTTCTTGAAGTCCCAGATGCTTATGTATAGGGTCACCCGCAGCCTTCCCACCACATCTAAAACCCAAAGGAAGGCATAACCGACTTCCATGTATGTACGTCTATCCTAATGTGTAAGTAATACTTAACGAAAACACAACCCAAGTCAATCAAACGAAAAGATATGTCACATCAATCCAACAATCAAGTCAAACAAACAATACATCAATAAATACAAGTAAACACGCCAGGTTTACACTTTTCAGCCCGAATCCCAAGCGGGTAGGGAGATACGAAACTCACCTTGATCGGCAAAGAAGTTAGTAAAAGATTACAAACGAGTAATAGGGTCCACACCTCCACAACCTATAATTATACATCAATATACTGGAATGTCAATTATACGACCTCAACAATATGAAATTCGACACACATAAAAATCACAGTGACTATCCACTGCGCCGCAGTGGAGCAGAACTATGCCCACTGCGCCGCAGTGGCTAAACTGGACCAGGACCAGAAACAATGCACTGCGCCGCAGTGGGCAAGAACTATGCCCACTGCGCCGCAGTGGCTAAACTGGCCCAGAACCAGTAGAAAAGCACTGCGCCGCAGTGAGCAAAGGTGAGCTCACTGCGCCGCAGTGACCACTTTCTGCAGCCAGCACCAGCAGCTTCAACAGCAACACGAACCCAAAAACCCCCAAAACAACCCAAAACGATTTGTAAGCGTTTGTAACATAATTTGAAACATCTTTAAGCATTGTTACACATAACCACACTTAACCCATACCATAAATCCGCCCATTAACATCAAAATCGTACCGAATCGCCCCAACCCTAAACAAAACCCTAATTACACTAAATCGCCTTTTGACTCGATTCAAGACTTGCAATAGCACCAAATCAACTAGAAACATATAAACAAGCATAAATGGAAGTAAATGGGATGATTTAGACTTACCAAAACTCTTCCTAGTGCTCAAATCCGAAATTAGGTCAAATGGATAAAATGGTAAGAACTTGACTTTGATTCTTCAATATGAAGCAAACGAGGTTAAGATGGCTAAGATTCTTGTGTTATAATCGACCCACTACTAGTTTGATGCAAGAAATGGTGAAGAGATTAAATTGGTTCTTTTGCTAGTTTTTGAGAGAAGAGAGAAAGAGGATAAGAGATAGATAGAATGAGAAGAAAGAAGGAAGGAAAGGATAAGGGGGGAAAATGGGTCATTGGGGCTGGTGGGTCATGGGCTACCCACGGGCCGACCCGTTTCTCCCACAAGCCATAAAACAATCGATTACACTACTAAACGCCAAACAACAAATTAACGACTCGACTAACATACCACATAGTCATAAAATCATAAATGGGCCCGAATTACTTCATTCAATAAGTTTGTTAGTCAAATTACACAAAAGTCAACGGGTCAAAATTCGCGGATGTTACATTATTCCCCCGTTAAAAGAATTTCGTCCCGAAATTCAACAAAACCCTAATTATTAAATAAATGTGGATACTTCGACCTCATATGATCCTCTCTCTCCCAAGTGAACTCGGCTCCACGTCTAGCACTCCATCTAACCTTGACAATTGTGTAGCGTTTCTTCTTGAGTTTCTTTTCTTGACGGTCCATGATCTCTACCGGTTCTTCAACAAAGTTTAGGCTCGAATCCACCCTAATTTCGTCCATAGGCACATGATGTGTAGGATCCGCCAAACACTTGCGCAAATTACAAATATGAAACACATCATGCACGCCGCTAAGCTCTTGAGGCAATTCTAGCCTATAAGCAACTTTCCCAACCCGTTCAAGAATCTTGAAAGGACCAACATACCTTGGTGCAAGTTTTCCCCGCTTCACGAATCGTACGACGCCTTTCCAAGGCGACACTTTCAAAAGTACAAATTCACCAACTTCAAACTCCAACGGTCTTCGTCTCACATCGGCATACTTCTTTTGACGTTCACGGGCCAATTGCAACTTCTCCTTAATTTGAGATATTACCTTGGTAGTTTCAATCACAATTTCCGGCCCGATAAGTTGACTCTCTCCAATTTCCGCCCAAGCTAAAGGAGAACGGCACACCCTACCATACAAGGCCTTAAAGGGTGCCATTTGAATAGTAGCGTGGTAGCTATTGTTGTATGAAAACTCAACTAACGGCAAATGGTCTTCCCAACTTCCACCAAAATCAATTGCACATGCCCTCAACATGTCTTCAAGTGTTTGAATGGTTCTCTCGGTTTGCCCATCCGTTTGAGGGTGAAACGCCGTGCTCATGTCAAGTCGAGTACCCATGGCTTTTTGAAAGGCTTCCCAAAATTTTGATTTAAAACGGGCATCCCTATCCGAAATGATAGAAATCGGCACTCCATGCTTAGATATTACCTCCTTGATGTACAAACGAGCCAAAGTGTCAAATTTATCGGTTTCACGAATGGCTAAAAAGTGAGCCGATTTCGTTAACCGATCTACTATCACCCAATCGTGTCACGGCCGCTTCTTGTCTTCGGTAGTTTAGTAATGAAGTCCATTGAAATATGCTCCCACTTCCATTCGGGCATCACCGGTTGTACCAACAATCCGGGTGGCTTCTTGTGATCGGCCTTAACTTGTAAGCAAGTAAGGCACTCACTCACATACTTAGCCACATCACGCTTCATGCCCGGCCACCAATACAATTCCTTCAAGTCAAAGTACATCTTATCCGACCCGGGATGGACCGAATAAGGTGATAGGTGGGCTTCATTCATAATAAGCGTTCTTAAATCGCCGAATATAGGAATCCAAAGTCTTTCCACCATGTATAGCCCGTTATCATTCTTTCGGTCAAATAGTTGCTCCATGCCATCTAGGTTTTCGTTTCCAAAGTTTTCCGGTAGGGTGGCTTGAATTTGGGCTTCAATGATCCGATCACGAATGTTTGGCCCTACCGTGAGGCTCATAGCTCTAGCCCGTCTTGGTTTCACTCTCTCCTTTCGGCTCAAGGCATCGGCTACTACATTTGCCTTGCCCGGGTGATAACGGATGTCGCAATCATAATCACTAAATAGCTCTAACCAACGCCTTTGCCTCATGTTCAATTCACTTTGGTTGAAGATGTGTTGGAGACTTTTGTGATCGGTATAAATCACACATTTGGTGCCATAGAGGTAATGCCTCCAACACTTCAAAGCAAACACAACCGCCCCCAATTCCAAATCATGTGTCGGGTAGTTCTTCTCATGCACCTTCAATTGCCGAGAGGCATAAGCGATGACTTTACCCCTTTGCATAAGAACGCAACCCAACCCTTGCCCCGAAGCATCACAATAAACCACAAAATCTTCTATCCCATCCGGTAATGTCAAAATAGGAGCATCGCATAGCATATCCTTAAGTGTTTGGAAGGCGTTCTCTTGTCTTTCGCCCCATTCGAAGTTTCTATCTTTTTGAGTCAAAAGGGTGAGTGGTTGTGCGATACGGGAGAAATTTTCAATAAACCTTCTATAGTAACCCGCCAATCCAAGGAATTGACGGATCTCGGATGGCGTTTCGGGTCTTCTCCAGTTCTTGACCGCTTCAATCTTGCTTGGGTCCACATGAATACCATCCTTGCTCACTACGTGACCAAGGAAGTGGACCTCTTCCAACCAAAACTCACACTTGGAAAATTTCGCGTACAACTTCTCCTTCCTTAGTAATTCAAGCACTTCGCGCAAGTGCTTAACATGCTCCTCCTTTGTCTTCGAGTATACAAGTATGTCATCAATGAACACAATAACGGACTTGTCTAAATATGGTTGACACACCCGGTTCATCAAGTCCATGAACACCGCCGGTGCATTAGTCAACCCAAAAGGCATTACGGTGAATTCAAAATGGCCGTACCGTGTGCGAAAAGCCGTCTTGGGAATATCATCTTCATGTACTCGGAGTTGATGATAACCCGAGCGAAGATCGATTTTTGAGAAGTGCTTAGCTCCTTGAAGTTGGTCAAATAAGTCATCAATTCGAGGGAGGGGATACCGGTTCTTCACCGTGAGCTTGTTTAATTCCCGGTAATCAATACACATTCTGAAGGATCCATCTTTCTTTTTAACGAATAGAACAGGAGCACCCCAAGGAGATTGACTAGGGCGAATGAAACCCTTCTCTTGGAGTTCCTTGAGTTGAGTTTGTAGCTCTTGCATTTCGGTTAGAGCTAGCCTATAAGGAGCTTTTGCTACGGGCGCGGCTTCGGGGATAAGACTAATACGAAAATCAAGCGCACGAGTTGGAGGTAATCCCGGTAAGTCATCCGGAAAAACATCGGGAAAATCACAAACGATAGGAACGGTCTTCAATTCTACCTTTGTGGTGGTAGCACTAAAGACTTTAGAAGTTGAAGAATCGGAGGTTTCGCCTTGAACCCTAAGAATTTTACCGTTGGCCAAAGGTATCTTAACAACTCTCTCACCACAATCAATCGTAGCGTTAACCGCCGCTAACCAATCCATACCCACTATAATATCAAAACTACCAATGTCTAAAGGCATAAGATCAATGAAGAAGTCGACGTCCTCCAAAGTCAAGACACAATCACGGAGTATTTGGCTAATTCTAGTTAGTGACCCATTTACCATTTCAATGTCAAGCACATAGTTTAGAGCACATGGATGCACATCAATCAAAGGAACAAAGTTAGAAGACACGAGGCTAAAATCGGCCCCGGAATCAAATAGTACGGTTGCATAGAGACCATTAAGGAGGAAAGTACCTGCCACTACGTTAGGATCATTTCGGGCTTCATTTACATTGGCCGCAAAAGCTCGGCCGCGTGGTTGCACTTGGTGGCCTTGTTGCCCCCGGTTTTGATTAGGCCCAACCATTTGGAGTTGATTGGGGTGGACGGCTACTTGGACTTGTTGTCCCACCCATCGAGGACAATTATCACGGTAGTGGTCACGGCTACCACACACAAAACATTCACCTCTCCTTTGGTTACCTTGAGGAGGAACGGCCCGAATAGGAGCCGCATTCATTGGGCCTGCTCTTGGAGCTCTACAATCGCCTTACCAGAGGTGCCCTACCACGGACCCCTACCACGGCCTCTACCACGGCCTCTACCACGGCCTCTACCACGGCCCTACCACGGCCTCTACCACGGCCTCTACCACGGCCTCTACCACGCCTGTACCAGGAGCCTTACCACGCCCTACCACGGCCTCTACCACGGCCTCTACCACGGCCTCTACCACGGCCTCTACCACGGCCTCTACCACGGCCTCTACCACGGCCTCTACCACGGCCTCTACCACGGCCTCTACCACGGCTTACCGGCCTTTGGCTCAGGAGCTCCACCACGACCCCTACCACGGCCCTACCACGGCCTCTACCACGGCCTCTACCACGGCCTCTACCTCCCTGTACCTCCGGCAATTACCTCAGCCAAGTTTGGCTCAGGAGCTCTACCACGACCCCTACCACGGCCCCTACCACGGCCTCTACCACGGCCTCTACCACGGCCTCTACCAAGTTTGGCTCAGGAGCTCTACCACGACCCCTGCCACGGCCCCTACCACGGCCTCTACCACGGCCTCTACCACGCCTCTACCACGGCTCTACCACGGCTCTACCACGGCCTCTACCACGGCCTCTACCACGGCCTCTACCACGGCCTCTACCACGGCCTCTACCACGGCCTCGACCACGCCTCTACCACGGCCACTACCACGGCCTCTACCACGGCCTCTACAGGAGCTCTACCACGACCCCTACCACGGCCCCTACCGGCCTCTACCACGGCCTCTACCACGGCCTCTACCACGGCCACTACCACGGCCTCTACCACGGCCTCTACACGGCCTCTACCACCCTCTACCAGGCCTCTACCACGGCCTCTACCACGGCCTCTACCACGGCCTCTACCACGGCCTCTACCACGGCCTCTACCACGGCCTCTACCACGGCCTCTACCACGGCCTCTACCACGGCCTCTACCACGGCCTCTACCACGGCCTCTACCACGGCCTCTACCACGACCCCTACCACGGCCCCTACCACGGCTTCTACCACGGCCTCTACCACGGCCTCGACCACCCTCTACCAGGCTCTACCACGGACCCTCTACCACGGCCCTACCACGGCCTCTACCACGGCCTCTACCACGGCCTCTACCACGGCCTCTACCAGGCTCCACCACGACCCCTACCACGGCCCACCACGGCCCCTACCACGGCCTCTACCACGGCCTCTACCACGGCCTCTACCTCCCTGTACTTCCGGTTGAGCTTCCGGCTGAGGCTCTTCTTCTTCAGCCCTATAGTTTGTTCGGACCCTTCTTGGTCTTTCCATTTCTATAAAACAAGTGACACGTTGACCCGAGAGTTAGTCTCAAATGCTCGCATGTTAGTCACACAAGTAGTCATGCCCTCATACCGATACCACATATTCATTTCATAACATTATGCTAAGGCAACAGTGTTAAAATCGTAAGGGGGTTTACATATCATATCATCACGTTGCATTTATTGCCGTATTTCATCATTAAATTAAGTACTCATGTTCATTTCATCATGTAATTAAACAACTAACACGAATGATTCAAAGTATAATCCGAATTCGATATGCTCTCTAGTTATCAACCGGGTATGTATACAAGGTGTACCAACGGCTAACCTTCCACCCAATCAACTTCCATTAAGCATATCGGTTCCTTATTATACTTTAAGCCACACATGCGCAATCCACGATGTCATGAACTTGCTATAGTATCGGGTAACCATAAAAGAGTTGATCGGGTTCTTTTAGGGTTGCCACAATATTATACTAAGTTAATGGCATCCTTTCATTTTGCCCTAAATCATCACATTAGTTCCAACAATTAGCAACAACAAATCATAGTAACCGTATTCATCACGTTGAATTCAAGCTATCACACAAATGGTCTTAACTACGAACTCACACGGGGATTCACAAAATTCATATTGCACACGAATTTCCTAACCATGCATGCTATATGAAGAGTTTTAACTTAAGCCGTAGTCTAGGTCAAACCGCCTAATTCTCTACGACCACGCATGGGCCACCATTCTGTAACACCCCAAGCCGGAGCTCGAAATGTCACGGAAATCATACAGCACCCGGTGGAATTACAATAGAACAAACTAAATGCAATTAATGATTCGGTGAATCCAAAACATAGCAAAACAAGTAACAAAATACAACAGGAGCAAATAGCCATCAACGTTAACATAATACATCCAAAGGTGGCAAACGATCCTAAGTATAATGCAAAAGGAGGGTCAATGAATCCTTGATCCATGAGGTCCAAGTCCGGGTTAGACAGCAAGCAAGCAACTAAACACCACGTCCGGGGAGAACCTGATTACCTGAAAAGTGTACTAAGCATAGTCAACACAAGGTTGGTGAGTTCGTAGTAATGGTTCGTAACGAACCAACAATAATAATCACAATATACAAGTAAAGGCTAGGCATGACTTACAGCGAGCCTCTAAGCAACACAATATCGTCCAACATCAGGATTTCACAAGACAAATAAGAGTGAAATGGGAATGCACGAATGATGTATGAATCAATGTAAGTGCCAAATGCATGAATAAGCCAACATGCCTATCCTATGCGTGAACGCAGTCACCAATGCAACGATACCCTTCTGTCATAACAATGAACAAGGCTGTATCTCAAAAACATCGAGATATATATGTCTATATACTCGGGGTCAGGAACTACATCCCTAACGGGTGCATACATCTATGCACCAGGATGTCGGCAATCCCCTGCCGAGGGCTCATCAACAATGTATGCAATGCTTACAATCAAATGTAAATGCATGCTCATGAACCAACAATCAATGTACAATGAACCTGTGCCACCCAACCAATATTCCTCAAACATAACTCAGCAATCAAAATACGACAACCATAAGCCAACGATCAATAAATCAACAAAGTGCACCACTAGTCACAATATAAACCAACTATACGTACATATACTTCAGAGGATTCTACTTTCTTGAAGTCCCAGATGCTTATGTATAGGGTCACCCGCAGCCTTCCCACCACATCTAAAACCCAAAGGAAGGCATAACCGACTTCCATGTATGTACGTCTATCCTAATGTGTAAGTAATACTTAACGAAAACACAACCCAAGTCAATCAAACGAAAAGATATGTCACATCAATCCAACAATCAAGTCAAACAAACAATACATCAATAAATACAAGTAAACACGCCAGGTTTACACTTTTCAGCCCGAATCCCAAGCGGGTAGGGAGATACGAAACTCACCTTGAATGGCAAAGAAGCTAAAAAAAAAAAATAAAAAAAAAAAAAAAAAAAAAAAAAAAAAAAAAAAAAAAAAAAAAAAAAAAAAAAAAAAAAAAAAAAAAAAAAAAAAAAAAAAAAAAAAAAAAAAAAAAAAAAAAAAAAAAAAAAAAAAAAAAAAAAAAAAAAAAAAAAAAAAAAAAAAAAAAAAAAAAAAAAAAAAAAAAAAAAAAAAAAAAAAAAAAAAAAAAAAAAAAAAAAAAAAAAAAAAAAAAAAAAAAAAAAAAAAAAAAAAAAAAAAAAAAAAAAAAAAAAAAAAAAAAAAAAAAAAAAAAAAAAAAAAAAAAAAAAAAAAAAAAAAAAAAAAAAAAAAAAAAAAAAAAAAAAAAAAAAAAAAAAAAAAAAAAAAAAAAAAAAAAAAAAAAAAAAAAAAAAAAAAAAAAAAAAAAAAAAAAAAAAAAAAAAAAAAAAAAAAAAAAAAAAAAAAAAAAAAAAAAAAAAAAAAAAAAAAAAAAAAAAAAAAAAAAAAAAAAAAAAAAAAAAAAAAAAAAAAAAAAAAAAAAAAAAAAAAAAAAAAAAAAAAAAAAAAAAAAAAAAAAAAAAAAAAAAAAAAAAAAAAAAAAAAAAAAAAAAAAAAAAAAAAAAAAAAAAAAAAAAAAAAAAAAAAAAAAAAAAAAAAAAAAAAAAAAAAAAAAAAAAAAAAAAAAAAAAAAAAAAAAAAAAAAAAAAAAAAAAAAAAAAAAAAAAAAAAAAAAAAAAAAAAAAAAAAAAAAAAAAAAAAAAAAAAAAAAAAAAAAAAAAAAAAAAAAAAAAAAAAAAAAAAAAAAAAAAAAAAAAAAAAAAAAAAAAAAAAAAAAAAAAAAAAAAAAAAAAAAAAAAAAAAAAAAAAAAAAAAAAAAAAAAAAAAAAAAAAAAAAAAAAAAAAAAAAAAAAAAAAAAAAAAAAAAAAAAAAAAAAACTATGCCCACTGCGCCGCAGTGGGCAAGAAACATGCACTGCGCCGCAGTGGGCAAGAACTATGCCCACTGCGCCGCAGTGAGCAAAGGTGAGCTCATGCGCCGCAGTGAAGAACTATGCCCACTGCGCCGCAGTGGGCAAGAACTATGCCCACTGCGCCGCAGTGGGCAAGAACTATGCCCACTGCGCCGCAGTGGAAAACTATGCCCACTGCGCCGCAGTGGGCAAGAACTATGCCCACTGCGCCGCAGTGAGCAAAGGTGAGCTCATGCGCCGCAGTGAAACAATGCACTGCGCCGCAGTGGGCAAGAACTATGCCCACTGCGCCGCAGTGGCTAAACTGGCCCAGAACCAGTAGAAAAGCACTGCGCCGCAGTGAGCAAAGGTGAGCTCACTGCGCCGCAGTGACCACTTTCTGCAGCCAGCACCAGCAGCTTCAACAGCAACACGAACCCAAAAACCCCCAAAACAACCCAAAACGATTTGTAAGCGTTTGTAACATAATTTGAAACATCTTTAAGCATTGTTACACATAACCACACTTAACCCATACCATAAATCCGCCCATTAACATCAAAATCGTACCGAATCGCCCCAACCCTAAACAAAACCCTAATTACACTAAATCGCCTTTTGACTCGATTCAAGACTTGCAATAGCACCAAATCAACTAGAAACATATAAACAAGCATAAATGGAAGTAAATGGGATGATTTAGACTTACCAAAACTCTTCCTAGTGCTCAAATCCGAAATTAGGTCAAA
>CM067167.1:253579583-253582083 GCA_034093135.1 Erigeron breviscapus
AACGGAAGCGTTAATAGCGAGGCTTTGAGCACCTGTTTCGGTCAATGTTGGATCAAAACACAAAAAATAAAGTTAGATTTATAAGCGCTCTGTATGTTGGTATGTACGTATGACGAAATATGGAGTGGCATCTAATAAAAGGGGGAAAATAGTTGGCAAAAATAACCCCTGCTAATACTGAATTATAGCAGGTTACCAATAATAAATGATAACAAAATCAATCACAAATATTAAAGATATAAGTTGGTTAGTTGACTTTCAAACAATAAATAATTACTAGTTAATTACCTACCAAATTTTACATATTATTTTGGTAAAACCTTTACAACCTTCATCCCGAATGACTATCCTTCAACCCGATTGAAATTACCTTCAACCCTATAAAAATAGAAAATGTTTATACCTTTGGAAGATATTTATACCTTATCAATACGAGTAAAGATGTTTATATGATAAACCATCAAAACAGTTGTCTTATAGTATATAAAAAAATGTTAATACCTTTGGCTTTGGAAACCCTATAAAGGTAGAAAATGAGTAGAGAATGAGAGGGAGGTTTTTGATGGAGTGTAACAACCGTCATTTGGGCCGGTCAGTTTTATGATCTAGTGAAATGGAAATGGGTCAAATTTGAACTAAGTGAACTTATGAATGCATGTAAATAGTCATTAGAAACGTAACTTCAAAATATGTAATGTTGCATCAACAAAATATTTAAAGGATTATCGAGTCAAAAATGTTAACTAAACACTTCTAAAAGTAAATAAAAATTTAAACATTTTTAAATGTGAATTTTGTGAGAAAAAATTTCACGTTTCTATAAAATGTGAACAAAGATGTGTGAATAATTGATAAGTCATTATTAGATGTATATTAAACGGTCTAAGTATGATTAAATAGATTAATTTTCTACAAGAATAGGCTACTTTTATATACTTCTTGTGCATTTCAGGTTTGAGTTAAAACGGATAAAAGGTAGATTATTAAAATACAAGTAAATGATGACGTAGAAGACTTTAAAGAATAGTGCAAATACAATCATATTTGCTATACTTGAAGTGAGGAATTAATTCCATCCACAAATTTTATGAAGAGACATGCCGCTGAGCCCAAATTTGCCGTTAAAAAAAAAAAATTCCATCCACAAGTTGGTTCTGGTGGTTTACGAGAAGTCGAGACAACAAAATAGCAAGACATAATTGATTGTTTGCTATTTGGGCTTATAATTCCAAACGGGCTACATCACATGCAAAACTAAAGGAAAAGCCCACTCCAAAGCTTGTTTCTTGCGGCTGGACCGCTGGACTACTCACGAGAAAGTCAACAACCCTTATTATATGTTTTGTTTTTTTTTTTTTTTTTTTTTTTTTTTTTTTTTTTTTTTTTTTTTTACTGAACCACTTTTACTCTTTTTTTTTTTTTTTTTTTTTTTTTTTTTTTTTTTTTTTTTTTTTTTTTTTTTTTTTTTTTTTTTTTTTTTTTTTTTTTTTTTTTTTTTTTTTTTTTTTTTTTTTTTTTTTTTTTTTTTTTTTTTTTTTTTTTTTTTTTTTTTTTTTTTTTTTTTTTTTTTTTTTTTTTTTTTTTTTTTTTTTTTTTTTTTTTTTTTTTTTTTTTTTTTTTTTTTTTTTTTTTTTTTTTTTTTTTTTTTTTTTTTTTTTTTTTTTTTTTTTTTTTTTTTTTTTTTTTTTTTTTTTTTTTTTTTTTTTTTTTTTTTTTTTTTTTTTTTTTTTTTTTTTTTTTTTTTTTTTTTTTTTTTTTTTTTTTTTTTTTTTTTTTTTTTTTTTTTTTTTTTTTTTTTTTTTTTTTTTTTTTTTTTTTTTTTTTTTTTTTTTTTTTTTTTTTTTTTTTTTTTTTTTTTTTTTTTTTTTTTTTTTTTTTTTTTTTTTTTTTTTTTTTTTTTTTTTTTTTTTTTTTTTTTTTTTTTTTTTTTTTTTTTTTTTTTTTTTTTTTTTTTTTTTTTTTTTTTTTTTTTTTTTTTTTTTTTTTTTTTTTTTTTTTTTTTTTTTTTTTTTTTTTTTTTTTTTTTTTTTTTTTTTTTTTTTTTTTTTTTTTTTTTTTTTTTTTTTTTTTTTTTTTTTTTTTTTTTTTTTTTTTTTTTTTTTTTTTTTTTTTTTTTTTTTTTTTTTTTTTTTTTTTTTTTTTTTTTTTTTTTTTTTTTTTTTTTTTTTTTTTTTTTTTTTTTTTTTTTTTTTTTTTTTTTTTTTTTTTTTTTTTTTTTTTTTTTTTTTTTTTTTTTTTTTTTTTTTTTTTTTTTTTTTTTTTTTTTTTTTTTTTTTTTTTTTTTTTTTTTTTTTTTTTTTTTTTTTTTTTTTTTTTTTTTTTTTTTTTTTTTTTTTTTTTTTTTTTTTTTTTTTTTTTTTTTTTTTTTTTTTTTTTTTTTTTTTTTTTTTTTTTTTTTTTTTTTTTTTTTTTTTTTTTTTTTTTTTTTTTTTTTTTTTTTTTTTTTTTTTTTTTTTTTTTTTTTTTTTTTTTTTTTTTTTTTTTTTTTTTTTTTTTTTTT
>CM067167.1:253584583-253642083 GCA_034093135.1 Erigeron breviscapus
CAAACCCGATTAATTCCAACATTTCACCCCCTTAATCGGTGTTTGTTTCACGCCGTTCGTCACAGCAGCCAAATCACTATCTTCTCGATCTTGAACCATCTCGACTTTTACTGAACACCCGACCTTCACCTTGTCACGTTCAAGTCTCCCTGGTTCAATTCAAATAAACCGCCACACTAGTAACATATCACATGGAATGCATCCCGTTGGAAACGTTCACTAACAATCTTGACTTATCACGGATCAACGACCTATACCCCGGTCACATCCAAAGCCACACGATTTGAACTCCAACACCATAAATGTCACCACAAAACACCACAAAACACCACAAAACACCACAAAACACCACAAAACACCACAAAACACCACAAAACACCACAAAACACCACAAAACACCACAAAACACCACAAAACACCACAAAACACCACAAAACACCACAAAACACCACAAAACACCACAAAACACCACAAAACACCACAAAACACCACAAAACACCACAAAACACCACAAAACACCACAAAACACCACAAAACACCACAAAACACCACAAAACACCACAAAACACCACAAAACACCACAAAACACCACAAAACACCACAAAACACCACAAAACACCACAAAACACCACAAAACACCACAAAACACCACAAAACACCACAAAACACCACAAAACACCACAAAACACCACAAAACACCACAAAACACCACAAAACACCACAAAACACCACAAAACACCACAAAACACCACAAAACACCACAAAACACCACAAAACACCACAAAACACCACAAAACACCACAAAACACCACAAAACACCACAAAACACCACAAAACACCACAAAACACCACAAAACACCACAAAACACCACAAAACACCACAAAACACCACAAAACACCACAAAACACCACAAAACACCACAAAACACCACAAAACACCACAAAACACCACAAAACACCACAAAACACCACAAAACACCACAAAACACCACAAAACACCACAAAACACCACAAAACACCACAAAACACCACAAAACACCACAAAACACCACAAAACACCACAAAACACCACAAAACACCACAAAACACCACAAAACACCACAAAACACCACAAAACACCACAAAACACCACAAAACACCACAAAACACCACAAAACACCACAAAACACCACAAAACACCACAAAACACCACAAAACACCACAAAACACCACAAAACACCACAAAACACCACAAAACACCACAAAACACCACAAAACACCACAAAACACCACAAAACACCACAAAACACCACAAAACACCACAAAACACCACAAAACACCACAAAACACCACAAAACACCACAAAACACCACAAAACACCACAAAACACCACAAAACACCACAAAACACCACAAAACACCACAAAACACCACAAAACACCACAAAACACCACAAAACACCACAAAACACCACAAAACACCACAAAACACCACAAAACACCACAAAACACCACAAAACACCACAAAACACCACAAAACACCACAAAACACCACAAAACACCACAAAACACCACAAAACACCACAAAACACCACAAAACACCACAAAACACCACAAAACACCACAAAACACCACAAAACACCACAAAACACCACAAAACACCACAAAACACCACAAAACACCACAAAACACCACAAAACACCACAAAACACCACAAAACACCACAAAACACCACAAAACACCACAAAACACCACAAAACACCACAAAACACCACAAAACACCCTCACGGTCTCTGTTTACTGCTGTAAAACAGTCCCAAAACAGCCACAAAACACCACAAAAACAGCCCATAAAACAGCCTCCTTTGTTCATCACGGTCACCCTTGTTATCTTGAACGGTACAACCCCGTTTCAACCCTGACAACACTCGACCCGAACACCATGTTGTCTTCATCTATAGCTGTTGTTTGTGTGTTTCAACTGTGATCAAAACATCACAGCTTCTGTCAAACCCAAAACCCGGTTCTCTCATTGCTGCTCCATTTGCCCGGCAGCCTAGGCGACCCCTCTCTCGAAACCGACTCTCAAAACGCCCTCTTTCTAAGCCTTGCTCTGATACCAAATGAAGGATTCAGGCCCAAGATTAAACACTCTCACACACACAATATCACTATATTCGTATATGTATGAAGTAAATATGCGTATGAGATGAATATCAAAGAGTCTGTATTCAAATAATGAAAAAGGGTACATAAAAAAGAAAACAAGTACACCTATATATAATAACAAAATAACTAAACACACATGAAAGTTTCGTCCATGATCCCACGTATTCTCCACTTTACTCGGTCAACTATGGACTAAATCAAACAGCCTTCAACTTGATTAATCCCACGTGCATGGATTCTTTGATTAACTCCTATTTTCTTAATTAATCACGAGTAACTATAAACCTATTAGTATTGGCATGCATATCATACGTGACCCGTAAACGTTGATCAAACTCAAACCCGTTTACAAACCCGATTAATTCCAACACTATTAACCGATGTTTGGTGGTTGTCATCCTCGGCGTTGTCGGTAGTAGCCGCAAGAGGTGTTACGGGCAGCAGTTTTGTGCGGGTTGTCGTCGTGTTGCTGTGTTGATTATTAGATATTTGATGTAACTTCGGTACCTCAGGACTGGAGGAAATATGTAACATTTGTGAAATTTGACTAGATTTGACTTATAAATTTAATGTAAATGATTTTTGAGAAAATATATGAATAGTAACCGTATTTGTGAATAGTAACCGTATACGTGAATAGTAATGTATTGTGAATAGTACCGTATATGTGAATATTGGCCCATACGTGTTATAAAAATTTTATTATAGAAAATGATTGAGTAACTGTAGTAATAGGAAAAACGTATATACAAAACCTTAAGTATAATGTACGGTAAACAGTGTCGGTGGTTATCTAATAATTCCATTAATAGGACAAAGCCGACATACTTTATGGAAAGTAGGAATACTCGTGAAATTGTCACAAGCTATATTCGATTTATTAGTTGAATAATGTTACTAGTAGACAATTGTTGTGTAAATTGTTAAGAAAACTTACTTCCAAAGCTAGTAAAACCATACACCTCCATGAGGAAACTTCCTAGCACTTTCCTTTACTTAGTAACAAAGTTATAAACCTCTAAATATCTTTAAAAATCTGATCATAAGTTGTTAAAGTCAAGAATGTACATTATTTTTATTATATTTAACTCCATTTTATTTACTATAAATACTAGGCTTAAGTTATCATAAAAACTCACACCTTAAACTTCATTCTCTCTCAATTTAGCATTCTATAAGTCTAAAATCATCCTTTCCCTTCTTGTTATAAGTTTCAAAGAACACTTGATTGTTCTAGTATAAGCAAAGTCGCTTTGATCTCAAAGTTCGCCGAAAACCGTCAAGAAAAGTTGTTATCAACAAATCTCTCTAAGATCTTCAAAAGTTCTAGTATAAGCAAAGTCGCTTTGATCTCAAAGTTCGCCGAAAACCGTCAAGAAAAGTTGTTATCAACAAATCTCTCTAAGATCTTCAAAAGTTCTAGTTATAATACTCAATTTGGGTTGGGAATAATCTTCAATTATTAAGTAAACAAGTCCAAGTCTTGGGCAAATTTCATTTGAATCAGAAGTCGTGTTCTTCGTACGTCGAAAGTTTGATCTTAGAGTTCATAAACTCTCCTTTCTTGTAAGTATTTTTATAAAACCTTACTATACTTTGCTCTATGATTTTAGAAATATATGTTATGTATTGAAATGCTTGTCAACTTAATTTTATACTCAATTGATACATAATTGCATTTAAATACAGTAACTATCGCTTTTATATATGAATATTGAAATATTGTTACTATTGCGAAAAATGAATTATTAGCAAAAGTACGAGAAATCGTAAAACTTTTATTAAATCATTTTAAATACTTATTATGGTATATAAACAAGGGCATAGTTATATACCTAACTATCCTAATTCATATAATTACTATTCACCATCTGTGAATTATTTCGTATTTTCGAATTGTTTGATTTATGGATAGAATATATCCTCGATACGCTTTTAACCGCACAATGTTTCCGAAAGTGATTGCACCTTGGGCCTCTTTGGCTTATGCTGGAGGAATGGAAGGTAGTTCGCGAAAAGTTTGCATAAGCAATCACTAAGCAACTTAATCCGCCCCGGTATTCTTCACGACCCAAGGCCAACCCTAACACAACTTGGAAATAAAATGCTGGTTTTTCCTGCCATTTAAGGTATCTCTTCAATTGTAATCAATACATTTTGTATTGATTATAATACATACCATTCAAGGTATCTTTTCATATCTCTGTTATTGAAAACATCTATTCGTTACAAGATTAATACATTCTTCGTATTAATCCTATTATTTGAAAATACTTCAAAAGGATTTAGAAATATCAGAGGAGTACTTTATATATCCTACGGATACGTATTACATATGGAAAGTTACATTTTTACCCTACACTTTCAAAGGTATCATTTTTCGTCCTTATACTTTGGACATTTGACAATTTAGTCCCTTAAACTTTTATAACAAAAATTACGTTGACAAGCGTATTAATAAATCCTTATAGTTGTATATCTATATTTGGAATTTAGCACGAATATAAATCAATTCACATTGAAACTAGGGAATACGTAACGTGGCCAGTTGACTCGCTCGTCATCGTTAACTACATCAATCTCTTCTATTTTGCTGTTGAACTATCAACAATAAGGTGAGTTTCGTAAACCCTCCCTACTCTAATTGAGATTCGGGCTGAAAAGTGTACATATACGTGTTTGTTAAACGTGCTTGTTGAACGTTGTTAATCGTTATATGGAATCGTATTTGTTGAACGTGCTTGTTGAACGTTGTTAATCGTATATGGAATCGTTGTTGTTAAACGTTGTATTGTATGAAACGTAAACGTTGTGATCATGCCTTTGAAATATATGTAAGTCATGCCGTTATACATGCTGTTGAAAGACACATAAGTCATGCCGTTATACATGCTGTTGAAAGACACATAAGTCATGTTGTTGTACATGCATTTGGAATATATGTAAGTCATGCTGTAATGATCACGCCTTTGGAAGACATGTAAGTCGTGCTGAAACGTGTGGAATCGTGATATGTGTTGATGTTGTGCTAACGTATACCCTTTTAGGGTTTTCTTGATGTGATTAGGTATTCTAATCCCCGTATATCGTTAACGGTTGTATTTCCCGATACGTTTATTCCTGGTTATATGTCCCTACGAACTCACCAACTTTATGTTGACGCTCTTTAGTACACTTTTCAGGTAATCAAGTTAATCAGAGACAAAATGGATGAATAGATGCTTGCATTACTAGTGTTTGGACTATCTTTGGACTTTCTGGATCCGTGATCCTTATTCTCCCTTTAATGGGTTACTTTTAGGATCAACTATTATTGATTTGAACTTCCTTTTATTATTGATTGAACGTGTATTTGACGAATGTTGATGAATGTATACGTTTGTACGAGTTTATGGATCGTTTCGATCTTATGTTTTCATATAGTTGACTCTACATAATTCCCATGTCGTGATGTGCTATTTCTAAGTGATACCCCATGATTCCGCCATGTTGGGGTGTTACAGAATGGTATCAGAGCCGTGGTTGTAGAGAATTAGGTGGATTGACCTAGTCTATAGCCATTGCACCCACAATTCATATTAGCATGCATGATAGGAAATTTTGTGTGCAACGTGAACTGTATGATGCATAAAAATGGTTTAAACGGAGTTCGTAGGTTACTTATGATTTGATGACTTGATTGTTATATGACAACTTGATGGACGTATATGATAGTGTCGGGATACACCGTGAATTGTGGAATTATTGTGATAAACGTTGATGTGTGTGGAATCTTGGATGCATTTATTATTTGTCCCCCAGCAAAATGAAATGATGGCATTAATGGAGTATAACATTCGATAACCCTAGAGGCGCCTCTATGGTTATCCTATGTCATATAAAGTTAATGATCTCATGGATTGCGCCTCGTGAATAAAGTATAGTAACTAACCCGGTATGTTTAATGAGTGTTGATTAGGTGGAGGGTTAGCCGCTGGTACACCCTGTATACATACCCGGTCAACACTTAGAGAACATATCGAAACCGAGTTTTGGACATCCATTCTATATATTAACGGTGTGGAGGGTTAGCCGATGGTACACCCTGTATACAAACACTTTTAATGTGTCGAATGTTGAAGTTAAAATTCGGACTATGCTTTACTCACCTTGTTATGACTTGACCCTTTTATTTATATAGTGTTGAATGTTTTCGTGATTGTATTGTTAATTGTAAATTGTACGATTGCTGAAACCTTAGATTATTGCCATGGTAATATCCCTGTAGAGATAACTATATTCATGCAATGATTTATAAGGACTTGATGTGGAAATTGTGTATTACTTGAAGATCAATTTTGATATTCAAGTGTGGATTGTGTGGACTTGAATTTTATGTTAATAGAAATGGTAGTACAAGTATAGGATATTTTGGATGGGTTGGTAATGTGTTGGGCTAGCCAATGGTATGCCTTATAGGCATTACCGGATGACCCATGTCTAAGTTATATTACTTACAATTGTCTACAATTATCAGTTATTGTTGGAATAACAGTATGAGAATAAGATCTAGAATACATGCTTATTAAGGTCTTAGATACTTATAATCTATAATTGTAGACCAATGATTTATTATGAACTATAGACTAAGTTCAAACTTATAGTTACGATTGACTGATAGAATGAGCTAAGATTTTTGGAGACTATAATGTTCAATTAAAGTGAGATACTATGAAATAATAGGAGACCTAGTGTGTTAAGAGACATTTTTTTTACGAACATGAAGTTTGAGTTGGTAATTTAACGAATGTGTTCAAGAAATGACTAGAATAAGAGCAAAAACGATGGTCGTAGAAGATTATGAACTTAAATGATTATATGCAGGATTAAAGTCTTGTAGATTTCATTCTTAAATGATTTTGTACTTTAAGGTGAGAATACATGATTTTTACTGTGAGGTACTATTCGCTTATATAACGTAAGCAATGACGTCAAATGAAAATAATTTTTTTCAAAATGGCCGACAACAAATAAAATATCTGGATCTTCCTGGAACAAGATAAAGTAGGATAGCTTTATCAGACTATTTTGATATAAGCAATAATAAAAGTGTTAACTACAAACAAATTATATATAAATTTTGCAATAAAAAAAAAAAAAAAAAAAAAAAAAAATAAAAAAATAAAAAAATAAAAAAATAAAAAAATAAAAAAATAAAAAAATAAAAAAATAAAAAAATAAAAAAAAAAAAAATAAAAAAATAAAAAAATAAAAAAATAAAAAAAAAAAAAAAATAAAAAAATAAAAAAATAATAAAATAAAAAATAAAAAAATAAAAAAATAAAAAAATAAAAAAATAAAAATTATTTATTAAATGTATACTTGTTAATCCCATGTTTAACCCAATGATCTTTCAAGTCAATTGGACAATCGAGATCGTACCCTTCTAACAATAATTTCTCTATGACCTTTGAGAATGTACTACAACCCATTCTTCTCCCCGGCAACCTTACAATACGACTTGGCCCGACATATGTTGGTAACGGATACATGGAAAGAGAAGCTGTACAACAAACGGAGGTCCATCCCTCTGTACTCCACCCGCGACAGGTCCTAGGTATCCCTGTGCATGAGCATATCGGTGTTGGCATCTCTGATATGTTCATTTCTTCCCCAAATACTACCAAAGTAGTATTTTGTTTCACAAACTGGTAAGACCTTTTTGACTTTACATTTTTTTGGGCTTTCGAGGACGATACCTTTGCGGACTTTTTCTTTCGACTATAAAGCTTGCAAATATAAGCCCATGAGTCTTCTACGTGCTTCTCAAACTCTGGTCCATGATTCATTATCGTATCAACCGGTTCCACCCTGTTCGAGGTTGAGACCCCATAATATGTGTCACCAATTGGATTGGGGTATAGTGTGGGCGAGTCTGACATTGGACGTTTGCCTGGTGCCCTGTTACTATAGACTAAGTTCAAACTTATAGTTACGATTGACTGATAGAATGAGCTAAGATTTTTGGAGACTATAATGTTCAATTAAAGTGAGATACTATGAAATAATAGGAGACCTAGTGTGTTAAGAGACATTTTTTTTACGAACATGAAGTTTGAGTTGGTAATTTAACGAATGTGTTCAAGAAATGACTAGAATAAGAGCAAAAACGATGGTCGTAGAAGATTATGAACTTAAATGATTATATGCAGGATTAAAGTCTTGTAGATTTCATTCTTAAATGATTTTGTACTTTAAGGTGAGAATACATGATTTTTACTGTGAGGTACTATTCGCTTATATAACGTAAGCAATGACGTCAAATGAAAATAATTTTTTTCAAAATGGCCGACAACAAATAAAATATCTGGATCTTCCTGGAACAAGATAAAGTAGGATAGCTTTATCAGACTATTTTGATATAAGCAATAATAAAAGTGTTAACTACAAACAAATTATATATAAATTTTGCAATAAAAAAAAAAAAATTATTTATTAAATGCCTTATAGGCATTACCGGATGACCCATGTCTAAGTTATATTACTTACAATTGTCTACAATTATCAGTTATTGTTGGAATAACAGTATGAGAATAAGATCTAGAATACATGCTTATTAAGGTCTTAGATACTTATAATCTATAATTGTAGACCAATGATTTATTATGAACTATAGACTAAGTTCAAACTTATAGTTACGATTGACTGATAGAATGAGCTAAGATTTTTGGAGACTATAATGTTCAATTAAAGTGAGATACTATGAAATAATAGGAGACCTAGTGTGTTAAGAGACATTTTTTTTACGAACATGAAGTTTGAGTTGGTAATTTAACGAATGTGTTCAAGAAATGACTAGAATAAGAGCAAAAACGATGGTCGTAGAAGATTATGAACTTAAATGATTATATGCAGGATTAAAGTCTTGTAGATTTCATTCTTAAATGATTTTGTACTTTAAGGTGAGAATACATGATTTTTACTGTGAGGTACTATTCGCTTATATAACGTAAGCAATGACGTCAAATGAAAATAATTTTTTTCAAAATGGCCGACAACAAATAAAATATCTGGATCTTCCTGGAACAAGATAAAGTAGGATAGCTTTATCAGACTATTTTGATATAAGCAATAATAAAAGTGTTAACTACAAACAAATTATATATAAATTTTGCAATAAAAAAAAAAAAATTTATTTATTAAATGTATACTTGTTAATCCCATGTTTAACCCAATGATCTTTCAAGTCAATTGGACAATCGAGATCGTACCCTTCTAACAATAATTTCTCTATGACCTTTGAGAATGTACTACAACCCATTCTTCTCCCCGGCAACCTTACAATACGACTTGGCCCGACATATGTTGGTAACGGATACATGGAAAGAGAAGCTGTACAACAAACGGAGGTCCATCCCTCTGTACTCCACCCGCGACAGGTCCTAGGTATCCCTGTGCATGAGCATATCGGTGTTGGCATCTCTGATATGTTCATTTCTTCCCCAAATACTACCAAAGTAGTATTTTGTTTCACAAACTGGTAAGACCTTTTTGACTTTACATTTTTTTGGGCTTTCGAGGACGATACCTTTGCGGACTTTTTCTTTCGACTATAAAGCTTGCAAATATAAGCCCATGAGTCTTCTACGTGCTTCTCAAACTCTGGTCCATGATTCATTATCGTATCAACCGGTTCCACCCTGTTCGAGGTTGAGACCCCATAATATGTGTCACCAATTGGATTGGGGTATAGTGTGGGCGAGTCTGACATTGGACGTTTGCCTGGTGCCCTGTTACTCTCCTCAGAAGGTACTGCTTGGAATGTTGATTCCAACTGGAATGTTGCTTCTGGTGTATCGAAAGAGAAGTTTTGATATAAAGGGTTCATTGGGATTGGAGATGAAACTCCATGATGTATTGTATCAACAAAAGTTGGGAACGATGCACTGACATTTTCTGTTGGGAGTTCTAACTGTGATGTTGGTACTGTATTTTGGAGAAGCCAATTTTGGCAAAAATCATCGATTGATGTTCCCCATTCACTAGTACCAATCATCTGGTTTTGCCTTGCGTCCATGATTATATTGAGTTCTTCTTATCTACAATAAGTTTTGGTCAGACATATGACATAACAAATACATAAGAAACATTATCAACAATATTATTCTGATTTAAAAACACATTCTGGACAACTTAAGATTTGATTTATAAATTTATAACAGAATTCCAAATATTTCTATAAATCCCTATTGATTTCAAGAATTAGGAGTTCTGTCAGAACTCGACCCTGACATGTTGCTTCCCCCAGCAACATTTCTTTTTCTTCTCTTAAGAGGTGGAATATTGAGATTTTCTTCTTCTTCAGATGACATAGCAAAAATGGACTTCTCCCTTTGAGAGAGATTATCTTCGTCTTGCTGAGCTAGGGCTCTTGCAAACTTTTCATCTTCTTTTATTTGACGATTCACAAGGATAGATTCCTCCTCTTCTAAAAATTTAGATAAAAGTTTTGCTAACTTTTCATCTTCTTTTATTTGACGATTCACAAGGATAGATTCCTCCTCTTCTAAAAATTTAGATAAAAGTTTTGCTAACTTTTCATCTTCTTTTATTTGACGATTCACAAGGATAGATTCCTCCTCTTCTAAAAATTTAGATAAAAGTTTTGCTAACTTTTCATCTTCTTTTATTTGACGATTCACAAGGATAGATTCCTCCTCTTCTAAAAATTTAGATAAAAGTTTTGCTAACTTTTCATCTTCAGAAGTCTGTTTCTCAAAAAGGTGGACATCTTCGTCTACCATCGCCTTGTAATCTTCAAAGGAAATACCTAATATCACGGCCTCCTGCTTAATCCTTTTGACCCTATTTGTTTCAAGATCTTCAAGATCCTCTTGAGCCATTGGCCTTTTGCCTTTTGGATCGCTCGAAGAAGCACCGAAATTTTTCATTATCTTATGATAAATCGGTGGAACAATATTGTTATTTAAGCAAACATGAATTAAAAGATAAAAGTTTTATATAAACATATAAATAGATAGTATATTATGCAAGATGAGAAAGAAAGAGCACAAAAATATAGCTTACCAAAGAGAAAGTCGGAGTTCTGTCAGAACTCGACCCTGACATGTTGCTTCCCCCAGCAACATTTCTTTTTCTTCTCTTAAGAGGTGGAATATTGAGATTTTCTTCTTCTTCAGATGACATAGCAAAAATGGACTTCTCCCTTTGAGAGAGATTATCTTCGTCTTGCTGAGCTAGGGCTCTTGCAAACTTTTCATCTTCTTTTATTTGACGATTCACAAGGATAGATTCCTCCTCTTCTAAAAATTTAGATAAAAGTTTTGCTAACTTTTCATCTTCTTTTATTTGACGATTCACAAGGATAGATTCCTCCTCTTCTAAAAATTTAGATAAAAGTTTTGCTAACTTTTCATCTTCAGAAGTCTGTTTCTCAAAAAGGTGGACATCTTCGTCTACCATCGCCTTGTAATCTTCAAAGGAAATACCTAATATCACGGCCTCCTGCTTAATCCTTTTGACCCTATTTGTTTCAAGATCTTCAAGATCCTCTTGAGCCATTGGCCTTTTGCCTTTTGGATCGCTCGAAGAAGCACCGAAATTTTTCATTATCTTATGATAAATCGGTGGAACAATATTGTTATTTAAGCAAACATGAATTAAAAGATAAAAGTTTTGCAAACTTTTCATCTTCTTTTATTTGACGATTCACAAGGATAGATTCCTCCTCTTCTAAAAATTTAGATAAAAGTTTTGCTAACTTTTCATCTTCTTTTATTTGACGATTCACAAGGATAGATTCCTCCTCTTCTAAAAATTTAGATAAAAGTTTTGCTAACTTTTCATCTTCTTTTATTTGACGATTCACAAGGATAGATTCCTCCTCTTCTAAAAATTTAGATAAAAGTTTTGCTAACTTTTCATCTTCTTTTATTTGACGATTCACAAGGATAGATTCCTCCTCTTCTAAAAATTTAGATAAAAGTTTTGCTAACTTTTCATCTTCTTTTATTTGACGATTCACAAGGATAGATTCCTCCTCTTCTAAAAATTTAGATAAAAGTTTTGCTAACTTTTCATCTTCTTTTATTTGACGATTCACAAGGATAGATTCCTCCTCTTCTAAAAATTTAGATAAAAGTTTTGCTAACTTTTCATCTTCTTTTATTTGACGATTCACAAGGATAGATTCCTCCTCTTCTAAAAATTTAGATAAAAGTTTTGCTAACTTTTCATCTTCTTTTATTTGACGATTCACAAGGATAGATTCCTCCTCTTCTAAAAATTTAGATAAAAGTTTTATATAAACATATAAATAGATAGTATATTATGCAAGATGAGAAAGAAAGAGCACAAAAATATAGCTTACCAAAGAGAAAGTCGGAGATCTGTTAGAACACAAGCTGGCTGTGAACGGAATAAATTAGCAGATGAAGAACTAAGTAAATAAAAGAGATAGAAGATTTAGTGTGCATTCTTTCGTAAGAAAACACGTTTCTTTATAGAGGATGAAAAGGGAAATGTGACCTGGAAGAACGGACAGATGTCCATAAACTACAGTAATTTTAATCATTGTTACAGTAATTGGTAATTACTGAATTATATTTTTACTAAAGATAAAATTTTCTAAACTTTATCATCCCTTTAACCAAGGTTGAAAAGAGCTGAACAGTTTACTCAAAAGTGTATACTATGTTGAGAAAATCCTCAACTAAATTAATAGCTTAATGAATAGACCGTCTTCCACACATCACTATTTTTTTTTTCACTGCTTCTTTTGCAAGAACCATATCAATTGCAAATTCATTTTTTTAATCGCTCGAAGAAGCACCGAAATTTTTCATTATCTTATGATAAATCGGTGGAACAATATTGTTATTTAAGCAAACATGAATTAAAAGATAAAAGTTTTGCTAACTTTTCATCTTCAGAAGTCTGTTTCTCAAAAAGGTGGACATCTTCGTCTACCATCGCCTTGTAATCTTCAAAGGAAATACCTAATATCACGGCCTCCTGCTTAATCCTTTTGACCCTATTTGTTTCAAGATCTTCAAGATCCTCTTGAGCCATTGGCCTTTTGCCTTTTGGATCGCTCGAAGAAGCACCGAAATTTTTCATTATCTTATGATAAATCGGTGGAACAATATTGTTATTTAAGCAAACATGAATTAAAAGATAAAAGTTTTATATAAACATATAAATAGATAGTATATTATGCAAGATGAGAAAGAAAGAGCACAAAAATATAGCTTACCAAAGAGAAAGTCGGAGATCTGTTAGAACACAAGCTGGCTGTGAACGGAATAAATTAGCAGATGAAGAACTAAGTAAATAAAAGAGATAGAAGATTTAGTGTGCATTCTTTCGTAAGAAAACACGTTTCTTTATAGAGGATGAAAAGGGAAATGTGACCTGGAAGAACGGACAGATGTCCATAAACTACAGTAATTTTAATCATTGTTACAGTAATTGGTAATTACTGAATTATATTTTTACTAAAGATAAAATTTTCTAAACTTTATCATCCCTTTAACCAAGGTTGAAAAGAGCTGAACAGTTTACTCAAAAGTGTATACTATGTTGAGAAAATCCTCAACTAAATTAATAGCTTAATGAATAGACCGTCTTCCACACATCACTATTTTTTTTTTTTCACTGCTTCTTTTGCAAGAACCATATCAATTGCAAATTCATTTTTTTAACCCTAGATGAATTTTTGATCCAAATTATTGTTTCAGGAGTGATCTAGGTAATATTTGGTTCTTTGACCCATGGATCGCCTTTAATGATTGAATTTAAGAAAATGAGACAAAGGTTATCAACAAAAATATGTCGACTTTTCTAACTGGATAACAGTAGTGTCTTGGTAAAAGAACTTCAAATTTGAAAATAAGAATTATTTGAAAGGCTAAAGTTATGATGGGCGATCAACGATTAAAATAGACAAATGAACTTGGTATAAAAATCTATCAAGACAAATATGGGAAATTCTTTTAACTGGGGAATTTCCCTAATCGACAACAATCCCAAAAGAGATCGAAGAAAGTTGTATTTCATTATTCATACAATACGGGTGAAACTCGTTACATTATTTTAATGGAAATACAACAATTAGGGATACAACATATTTAAAAACCATACAAAGAAACCCATGTGGCTATAAACAGTAAGGGAACCACGCCAAGAACGAAGGCGACTAACCATGGATAAGCTTCATCTAATGGAAGTTGAGCCACAGTAAGTAACCAAGCTATGATAACTATGTAAATCATAATTAGGAAAGGGCTCAACATTTTTAGTATAAGATTTGAGGAAGGAAAATGTTAAGTTGATATAGTATGGAGAAATCTGCGTTGTGGCATTATTATAGTATAAGAATGAGCCGTTTCTAACGGTCAGATATGGAAAGAGAAATAAATTTGAATCCCGTGTGATGCTAAAGTTAGACTTACTTGTATCTAGACAGAACATCTATACAATACCATAGATGTGTAAGCATTCCATACTATATGTGTATAAGTCGTTGATTTCTTCATGGGTACAAGTTGTAGATTGTCATACATACTAGTCTAAATGTTAATCCTGTCAAGTATTGTGTGCAAGTTCATCCTACTCTGTTGAGAGTAGAAGGATTCTATTTTGAATCATATGAGTTCAACCTACTCTGTTGAGAGTAGAAGGATTCTGTTTAGAATCATATGAGTTCATCCTACTCTGTTGAGAGTAGAAGGATTCTGTTTAGAATCATATGAGTTCATCCTACTCTGTTGAGAGTAGAAGGATTCTGTTTAGAATCATATGAGTTCATCCTACTCTGTTGAGAGTAGAAGGATTCTGTTTAGAATCATATGAGTTCATCCTACTCTGTTGAGAGTAGAAGGATTCTGTTTAGAATCATATGAGTTCATCCTACTCTGTTGAGAGTAGAAGGATTCTGTTTAGAATCATATGAGTTCATCCTACTCTGTTGAGAGTAGAAGGATTCTGTTTAGAATCATATGAGTTCATCCTACTCTGTTGAGAGTAGAAGGATTCTGTTTAGAATCATATGAGTTCATCCTACTCTGTTGAGAGTAGAAGGATTCTGTTTAGAATCATATGAGTTCATCCTACTCTGTTGAGAGTAGAAGGATTCTGTTTAGAATCATATGAGTTCATCCTACTCTGTTGAGAGTAGAAGGATTCTGTTTAGAATCATATGAGTTCATCCTACTCTGTTGAGAGTAGAAGGATTCTGTTTAGAATCATATGAGTTCATCCTACTCTGTTGAGAGTAGAAGGATTCTGTTTAGAATCATATGAGTTCATCCTACTCTGTTGAGAGTAGAAGGATTCTGTTTAGAATCATATGAGTTCATCCTACTCTGTTGAGAGTAGAAGGATTCTATTTTGAATCATATGAGTTCATCCTACTCTGTTGAGAGTAGAAGGATTCTATTTTGAATCATATGAGTTCAACCTACTCTGTTGAGAGTAGAAGACATCAATTAGGAATGCGCCTTGTATCTTTCTGTTAATTATGTGTGATTGTCTAATGTAGAATATATACTTAGATGCCATGTCCTCTAATATCGATTAATTGTCACTAAGACAAAATATAAATCAAGTAAAGTATATTTTTATTTGATGCAATCTAGATTTCGAGGACGAAATCCTTTTAACTGGGGAATAATGTAACATTTGTGAAATTTGACTAGATTTGACTTATAAATTTAATGTAAATGATTTTTGAGAAAATATATGAATAGTAACCGTATTTGTGAATAGTAACCGTATACGTGAATAGTAACCGTATTTGTGAATAGTAACCGTATTCATGAATAGTACCGTATTTGTGAATAGTACTGTATTTGTGAATAGTACCGTATTTGTGAATAGTACCGTATTTGTGAATAGTACCGTATTTGTGAATAGTACCGTATTTGTGAATAGTACCGTATTTGTGAATAGTACCGTATTTGTGAATAGTACTGTATATATGAATAGTGATCGTATTTGTGAATAGTACCGTATTTGTGAATAGTACCGTATTTGTGAATAGTACCGTATTTGTGAATAGTAACCGTATTTGTGAATAGTACCGTATTTGTGAATAGTACCGTATTTGTGAATAGTACTGTATACGTGAATAGTACTGTATTTGTGAATAGTACTGTATTTGTGAATAGTACCGTATTTGTGAATAGTACCGTATTTGTGAATAGTACCGTATTTGTGAATAGTACCGTATTTGTGAATAGTACCGTATTTGTGAATAGTACCGTATTTGTGAATAGTACCGTATTTGTGAATAGTACCGTATTTGTGAATAGTACCGTATTTGTGAATAGTACTGTATATATGAATAGTGATCGTATTTGTGAATAGTAACCGTATTCATGAATAGTAACCGTATTTGTGAATAGTACCGTATTTGTGAATAGTACCGTATACGTGAATAGTAACCGTATTTGTGAATAGTAACCGTATTTGTGAATAGTAACCGTATTTGTGAATAGTAACCGTATACGTGAATAGTAATGTATTGTGAATAGTACCGTATATGTGAATATTGGCCCATACGTGTTATAAAAATTTTATTATAGAAAATGATTGAGTAACTGTAGTAATAGGAAAAACGTATATACAAAACCTTAAGTATAATGTACGGTAAACAGTGTCGGTGGTTATCTAATAATTCCATTAATAGGACAAAGCCGACATACTTTATGGAAAGTAGGAATACTCGTGAAATTGTCACAAGCTATATTCGATTTATTAGTTGAATAATGTTACTAGTAGACAATTGTTGTGTAAATTGTTAAGAAAACTTACTTCCAAAGCTAGTAAAACCATACACCTCCATGAGGAAACTTCCTAGCACTTTCCTTTACTTAGTAACAAAGTTATAAACCTCTAAATATCTTTAAAAATCTGATCATAAGTTGTTAAAGTCAAGAATGTACATTATTTTTATTATATTTAACTCCATTTTATTTACTATAAATACTAGGCTTAAGTTATCATAAAAACTCACACCTTAAACTTCATTCTCTCTCAATTTAGCATTCTATAAGTCTAAAATCATCCTTTCCCTTCTTGTTATAAGTTTCAAAGAACACTTGATTGTTCTAGTATAAGCAAAGTCGCTTTGATCTCAAAGTTCGCCGAAAACCGTCAAGAAAAGTTGTTATCAACAAATCTCTCTAAGATCTTCAAAAGTTCTAGTTATAATACTCAATTTGGGTTGGGAATAATCTTCAATTATTAAGTAAACAAGTCCAAGTCTTGGGCAAATTTCATTTGAATCAGAAGTCGTGTTCTTCGTACGTCGAAAGTTTGATCTTAGAGTTCATAAACTCTCCTTTCTTGTAAGTATTTTTATAAAACCTTACTATACTTTGCTCTATGATTTTAGAAATATATGTTATGTATTGAAATGCTTGTCAACTTAATTTTATACTCAATTGATACATAATTGCATTTAAATACAGTAACTATCGCTTTTATATATGAATATTGAAATATTGTTACTATTGCGAAAAATGAATTATTAGCAAAAGTACGAGAAATCGTAAAACTTTTATTAAATCATTTTAAATACTTATTATGGTATATAAACAAGGGCATAGTTATATACCTAACTATCCTAATTCATATAATTACTATTCACCATCTGTGAATTATTTCGTATTTTCGAATTGTTTGATTTATGGATAGAATATATCCTCGATACGCTTTTAACCGCACAATGTTTCCGAAAGTGATTGCACCTTGGGCCTCTTTGGCTTATGCTGGAGGAATGGAAGGTAGTTCGCGAAAAGTTTGCATAAGCAATCACTAAGCAACTTAATCCGCCCCGGTATTCTTCACGACCCAAGGCCAACCCTAACACAACTTGGAAATAAAATGCTGGTTTTTCCTGCCATTTAAGGTATCTCTTCAATTGTAATCAATACATTTTGTATTGATTATAATACATACCATTCAAGGTATCTTTTCATATCTCTGTTATTGAAAACATCTATTCGTTACAAGATTAATACATTCTTCGTATTAATCCTATTATTTGAAAATACTTCAAAAGGATTTAGAAATATCAGAGGAGTACTTTATATATCCTACGGATACGTATTACATATGGAAAGTTACATTTTTACCCTACACTTTCAAAGGTATCATTTTTCGTCCTTATACTTTGGACATTTGACAATTTAGTCCCTTAAACTTTTATAACAAAAATTACGTTGACAAGCGTATTAATAAATCCTTATAGTTGTATATCTATATTTGGAATTTAGCACGAATATAAATCAATTCACATTGAAACTAGGGAATACGTAACGTGGCCAGTTGACTCGCTCGTCATCGTTAACTACATCAATCTCTTCTATTTTGCTGTTGAAAGACACATAAGTCATGCCGTTATACATGCTGTTGAAAGACACATAAGTCATGCCGTTATACATGCTGTTGAAAGACACATAAGTCATGCCGTTATACATGCTGTTGAAAGACACATAAGTCATGCCGTTATACATGCTGTTGAAAGACACATAAGTCATGCCGTTATACATGCTGTTGAAAGACACATAAGTCATGCCGTTATACATGCTGTTGAAAGACACATAAGTCATGCCGTTATACATGCTGTTGAAAGACACATAAGTCATGCCGTTATACATGCTGTTGAAAGACACATAAGTCATGCCGTTATACATGCTGTTGAAAGACACATAAGTCATGCCGTTATACATGCTGTTGAAAGACACATAAGTCATGCCGTTATACATGCTGTTGAAAGACACATAAGTCATGCCGTTATACATGCTGTTGAAAGACACATAAGTCATGTTGTTGTACATGCATTTGGAATATATGTAAGTCATGCTGTAATGATCACGCCTTTGGAAGACATGTAAGTCGTGCTGAAACGTGTGGAATCGTGATATGTGTTGATGTTGTGCTAACGTATACCCTTTTAGGGTTTTCTTGATGTGATTAGGTATTCTAATCCCCGTATATCGTTAACGGTTGTATTTTCCAATTCGTAAATTTGGGGGGAATCAGCTATAATAAAAAGTTAGGAGGTGATATTCATACAACAGAATTTAGCCATTTACAACAAAAGTACAAAATTTAATGCACAGAGTATAACTGAATTATGCATATATTGTTGTAGATGTCTAAATTTTGTTGTCGCAATATCATTTCCCAAAAAGTTACTTTTTAAATAGTATTTCGCACAACTTTTTAATTGTTGGTTATATATATTTTTTCTACTTTGGTACGACTTTGTAATTTACGTTTATCATTATGTATATACCACCGAATTTATACATTATAAATTTTACGTGTCGTTATGTGTCCCGGGGCAACGCCCGGGCACAAAAACTATTCATATGATAATTAGTTCGAAGATGCATGAGTATAAAGTTAATCATTCACTACTCACCTTTTGCATGAAAACCCATGATTTCTTGTTATATATAACAATTCATGAACGTTTAGTAATAGTACCTCGCTGACGTCATGCTGACGTCAGCTATTTTGTCTTATTCATATTTTGTCTTTTTCTGTTTTTTTTTTTTTTTTTTTTACGATTGTATATTTTTAGAGTTTCTTATTTTTACCACTTAACTTTTAGGTTTTATCACTTTAGTCTAACTTTTGTATACAAGTATAATTTACTTTTAAAGTCTTTAATTTTTATCAATTAACTTTGGATTTTAACTTTAATCATCAATTTTTTTTTTTACTTCCTTTCTCTTATTTTAACGCTTCAAACTTATTTTTACCACTTAACTTTTGGATTTTTTTAACTTTAGTCCAACTTTTTTTATACAAACTTAATTATAGTTCTAACTTTAATCATCAATTTTTATTTTTTTTACTTTCTATCTCTTATTTTACTTTCTATCTCTTATTTTAAGGCTTCTAACTTTTACCATCAAACTCTTGGTTTTAACCACCAATTTTTTTAATTTCTACCCCTTATAGTAAACTTTAAGTGTCCAAACTTTTAGGTAATGTTGTACGTATATATGTTTGCATGACGCAACGTCGATCCCGGGCAACGCCCGGGGTCAAAAAACTTGTTATATATAACAAAAAAGTTTGGCTTATGAACAGTAAGCCGAGCCATGAACAGTAACGGCTCGGCTCGTGAACAGTTCCGGCTTGCTACTAATAATTTTTAAGTTAAAGGTTTGCAGCTTTCTATATTTAAAATATACGGAGTAGCAATATTTATATTGGTCACATTACATTTTCTTTCCTTTAATTTGCAATTCGTACATCATTGTATGAAATGTATCATATCATTCCAAGCAAAGCGTCGTTTGGACAAGAATATACTGTATATGATAAACTAAAAATAATATCTTTGGCAACTATTATAAGGATGATGTGCTACGTATCTGCTCAATAATGTAACTCTTGATCAGCTTACCACAACGGATAAGAGTCAATAAAGAAGATCATTATTGTTGCCACGGAAATAGAAGGTTTAGTGTGACCAGGATTCGATGTGAGGTAAAGGCGGGATTTTTATTTTATTTGTTATCCGTGTAATGTGACAGTAATGACCAATATGGAGGTGTGGCGGTGTCAACGACGGGTGGTGATGACGGTGAATATTGGTGGTTGTAGCGGTGTCGAGTGGTTGAGTTTGATATATGAAAATATTTTAGATTATAGAAGGATAATGTGGCAATGTGATTGTGGTGACAACTAAAAATTGATCTAATAGGTAGTTGAAGACATTTACATAAGATAAGAGACTAATGATGTAAATTAATTCATTAAGGGTATATTTATTTTTTAAAATTTTCAACAAGAATATAAAATCTTTACATTGTAGTACGAGACAAAGTACCCGCGCGTTGCGGCGGTGAGATGGTGGGGTGATAGGTCATAGAGTATGATAGGTCATAGGAGGTGATAGGTCATAGAGTGTGATAGTCAAATGCCTTAGCCGTACGGGCTCCGCCCTCGGATTTAAAAATTTGTCGAAAGTATATCGAATGACATCTCTAATGAAAGAGCATGAAATTTTAAGAACACCCATATAATTTTTATAATTTATCGATGTACGGTTTTGAGATAAAAGATTTTGAATGAATTAGATGAATAAAAGGATTTATGGAGGAGAGAGAAAAATGAGTGGTTGAGATTTGAGAAGAGAAAAAAAAATGAATGGTTGAGATTTCTTCTAATGGTATAATGAATAAGTGACAGGGGTATTTTGGGGTTTTTAGTTACTTAAAGTTGAAAAAATTAAGAGAACAAATGTTTTATAATGTAGTAGAGATAAAGATAAAAATATATATAGTATATTCCAAAAATAATTAAACGTTGTTGCTTGAGAAAAAGTTCGTTTTAATTTGGTTCACCTTAACCACGTACCTTAGCATATGTGTTTATTTAAGAGAAATACTAAACATACAAACATAAAATTACAAACTGAGTTGTCAAGTGTTGTTGACCAATTAAAATAAAGTATATTTTCTCTTTCATGCTTCCCCCTAAATTTTATTGGTGACACCTAGATTTGTAAAGTTTTATTTGTAATTTATTTGTAACTCTAGCATCACTCTTTATTTAATGACAAGCAATGTGACATATGATTTTATCCAACTATTGACGGCCGGGTTATAAATTTAGAATGTGATAATTGATGCGTTAACAATTCAAGTCCCCACCCGCTCACTTGAGAAACATAGAATTTATATATCTACCCATCAAATTATAATTTTTTTTTTATTTTTTTAGTAAACCACAGGGACGATTTATGTCGATAACTCATTCAAATTATTATATATAACAATTAAAGTTGTGTTAGCTACAGTAAGCTTTCTGATTTTTTCACTTTTATCATCAAATTTTTACTTCTCTCATTTTTAACCCCAAACTTTGCTTCTCTTCATAATATGCCACTGTTCACTTTGTTAAGCAACAAGTACAAGCCTTAATGCATACTATTTGTGTAATTAACTCTGTTATATTGAGGGTGCCGCCCCATCTTTGTCATCATCAACTTCGGCCGTTCGGAACAAACCACCGTAGGTAACAGTCAACAGGAACAACCGCCGGAAATTTGGTACAAGTGGTTGATGCTTTTCTTCTTCCTAACTATGATCTAAATTTCTTCCACCCCATTAATGTTAAGCTTATACCATCATCATCATCAACATAATCTATGAAACCAAAAAAAAAGGAAGTAAAATACAAGAATATGATATGTATTAAACATTAAAAAGAGAAAGAAAGAAAGAGTTCAAAAATATTCCCAAAATAAAAGATTATAAGCGGGAAAAAAAGGAAAAAATAAAATCACCATGAAATGGCAAAAAGATCACCATGAAGATCGATTCTATGGAAACTCGAAAGAAATTAAAAGTGTTATGACTCCGATATAAATAGCAAATAATTGTAACCGTGGTTTATATTTTGAAATGGATAGAAGATAAAGAGAAACATTTATGTTTAAAAAGTTGAAATGAGAGAAAATTGTTCAATAACAAATGAGAAGTGTTTGTAAAAAATGCAAATGAAGTTGCAGGTGGCTTCATGAGGTCTCAAAAGGAGTTGGAGGTGGCTTTTCATGAAGATGTCAAAAGAGTGACAAAAAAGCAAGCACACGGTTTCAGAAAACCATTTATGGTTTATGGCTATTACTATTTTCTTTTTAATTCTTGATTTATTAACTATCTCCCTCTCCTACTAGAGGAGATCTTTGATATACATCAGCAAATCTGATGTGTTAGCATCTTAGGGCTTCCACATTGGATTTCTTAGGTAATGGATGATGAAATCGGTATGTGTGTGTACTTTGTGTGTGTATTTTAATCCGTATATATGTATGTAATTTGTATAGAATTATGTATGCAATGTGTATATGTATGTGTGTACTCTGGATGTGCCGTCTGAATGTGTATATGTATGTGTGTAGTCTGCCGTCTGAATGTGTGTGTCTCAATCTCAATGTATCTATACTAGGGTATGGATGTGAGATGATCATAGGTTATATGTGTGTAATCATAGGGTATATGTGTGTAATAGTAGGTTAATATTATATGTGTGTGTGTGGTATTATATATATTAAACAATTTCCCTCCATGCTTGTACTATGTTCAACAAGATTGGATGTGCATTAAATGGTATCATCCCATGCTTACTTTCAGCCGTCTGTTTTAGCTTTCTCTTGAAGCAAAAGCTTGTGTGATTTTACAACTCAATCAATTAAAAGTCTTTCCCACTTTCCAACTACTTGGAAATCACAATTTCTTTTGAATTTTAATTTTATATCACACATTCACACTCATATATCCAGAGATATATAGATATATATCTGTATATGTATACATTTTTTCCCGCTCAAAGTTGTCTTATATATACATTGGATACCAAAACTCATCCCCATATATCCTGGTTTCATTATTATCCTTTTCTTTACCACTGGTTTCTTTATTTCTATCTTATATCATGGATAATACTCTTAGTTTTGTGAAAGATCTTTCTTGTGCCAAAGATATGTGGAACATGAAAGTTCGTATCATCAAAAAATGGAAGCAAAGTTTTAGGCTGGATATGATATTTATTGATGAGCAGGTACATACTTTGCTGATCAATTTAGATCTGAAATTGTTTGTGGTTATATGGTTTTACATTTGCTTATTTTGATGTGGTTTTTCTTTATATTGTGTTTATGTGGTTATTCTTTAGGGCCAAAAGATTCAAGCATGTGTTAGAAGTGATTTGATTTCTGACTTTGAAGACCTTCTTAAGGAAGATGGTGTTTACATACTCCGTAAGTTTGGTGTGGGTCAGCAAAAGGACCAATATCCTGTGACAACTAATGAGGTGAAGATCAATTTTTTTCGTTGTACTGAAGTCACCCCTGCTGAAGGTTGGACTGGCCATCCATATGGTTTTACTTTCTGGAAGTTTACTGGCATTCTTGAGAAGAAGGCTGCAAGAGCAAGAACAGTTGGTTAGTAAATCATCAATTTTACTTATGTTTAAATCATCCATATGGTACACTCAATTTGTTTAAAGTTGTCATTCTTTATTGTATGTATCATAGATGTAATGGGAAGGCTGGCATGGTGTGGGAATCTGGATATTTTTAAGACTAAAAACAAAGAAAGTAAGAGAATCAATTTCGAGCTCCAAGACTATGGGTAAGTATCTATTCTCATCTTATGTGTAAGTATATCTGAATTGTTGTTTCTTAACTAAGTATTTCACATGATCAGATTTAGGTTGCTACGAAAATTAGACTGGATTATATTAGTGTAGACTAAATTTCTATGAAATTTTAGTGCCCTGCCATTATCCTTGGTTTCTGGTAGTTATATATACATGAGACAAGCTTAATGTACATTCTTTTTACTTCAATGTAGGAATTTATGGTATAATGATTGGATTGATATATTAGATCAGAAAGACAGACATTCAATGTGAAATGTTTGTGTGTATTGAATGAGAAAGACAAACATTCCATTACCTTTTCAAGTATATATATATATATATTATATACTTTATTTGTAGTAATGTAATAGAATACATTATTATTTTCAATATATATATATCAGACATGTTTCGTACTTCATTTGTAGTATAGTGATTGGATTAATATATTAGATCAAAAAGGCAGGCATTCAATGTGAAATGTTTGTGTGTATTGAATGAGAAAGACAAACATTCCATTACCTTTTCAAGTATATATCAGACATGTTTAATACTTTATTTGTAGTAATGTAATAAATAACATGTATTTAGTAACATGGAAGTGTTTATAGTTTTACTTGAAATGGCCAGTGAGAGGATAACCTTCATATTTATGCACCCACTACCTAAAAGCCCCCCCCCCCCCCCCCCCCACCCCCCCCCCCCCCCCAACCCCCCCCCCCCCCACCCCCCCAGCCACCCACCACCTAAAAGCCCCCCCATGCATTTTATGGTAAACCAACCAAATAATACCCCTCTTCCCCCTTCCAGTATTTTTGTTTTTGAAACTAATTTTGGTTATAAATATAGGTCTAATGTTCTCAAATGCACTATGTGGGATAACTATGCTGTCTAGTTTAACAACTATATTGCTGGCCATAATTCTACTGAGATGATCATAGTTATCATCCAACATGCTAAGATTAAGGAATGGAATGGTAAGTTTGTACATACATGTTATTGAGAAGGGGTTACTCACATTCTATTTTTAGGACTGCTTAAGTCTTATGAAATACTTACGATCTTATTTTTAGGAAATTTGACTGTTCAAAATGACATGTTTGGCACACGGGTTTTTATCGATGAAGACCTTGAAGAAGCTAATGTATTCAGAAGGGGGTACTTACACTTTGGCTGTGTCTATATGGTTAAATATGTTTTTCTAATTCTTGATTTATGACACTTTTGTTTTTTCAAATGTCTTGTAGTCTCATACTCAGAGATGGTGCTTCAGCAAGTCAAAGCCAACTTTCATCTCAAACGGTTTACCCTCTTCGAAGGGAATTTCTGGTGGAGACTGAGAGAAAAACTGTTGATTCAATCATTGAGACCACTAAGGTTAATGTTGTTACATTAGTTTTATGTTATCTTTTGAATTTTATTTTCACACATTATAGTTACATATTTATAATTTCCAGGACTCCTATTTCATTGTTTTGGGCACAATAAAGATTGTGGAAGACCAAGCTGGTTGGTTTTATGTAGCATGTAGAAAGTGCAACAAGAAGGTCATGACTAAGTCGGAGTATTTACAAAAGGCAACTGAAATTGATGACAAGTTTCTTGAAGCTGACCCGTCATCTTTGTGGTGTCACACTTGCAAGGGGACGGCAACATCTATGGTTCCCAAGTAATTACATATATTTAATTTACTTACTTTTCTTTGGTACACAACTTTACCAACATATTTGATGTGCTTAAATCGAGTTTAAAAATTAAAACTAGAAATACCTCGAAACTCACTACTACACACTATCGGGCAGTGGACCCGATCGTATGCAATATAGTTAAAAAGTAAGTCCAGGTTCGTTCACGAGGATTGGTCTGAATCAATTGTCTAATAAAGTAGTTTGGAAAATAGGGTGTTGCTTCAAATCTCTCTTTGGCAATTAAAGTAAAATAACTTAAAAGAAAAAAACGCGTAAAAGTAAAGGTAAAGCTTCAAACAATAATAGTAAAGATCATCCACCTTGACTTCGCTAGACTTCAAACATGATTGCATTTAATTAAGACCAAATTCATTTAGAGTTGACAAGATAATCGTGAAAGGATAAAATGCTCGCGTGGTACCACCAACCGCTCACAAATCACCCAAACACCTAAATTGCTAGTTTAATTACCCAAGCCGGTACCACCAATGCCTAGACAACCTTACCAACAATTAGTTTGCTTGATATCAAATTATCAATTGTGCCTATGTGAAAATAACGTGGTACCACCAACCGTTACAAACACGTTGACAAAATGATTCCTTTTATTAAAATGACATTCACTATCATACCATGAACTAGTGATAATTGCTCATAGACAAGCAACCGTTTGAAAATCACATATGTATTCAACTAGTACCACTAACGAAAAACACACATGCCACCAATATCATAATAATAAACATAAAGGAATTAAATCATCAAGATCTCGACACAACGATAAATGAAATCAACTCTTTGAATTAAAACATATAGCAATCACGTCATTCGTCTAGTTTCATCAAGGTGGGTGATTAAAAGATTAGCCACTCATGATTAAATTGAAAGAACAATCAAAATAAAGGAAGAACATGATGTACCAATCGTTTGAGAAATAGAAATTGCGAGACAATAAAATAGATACGATCTAAGTGGGTGCACGTGAATCTTCAATGAATCGGAAGATGATGAAATCTTGAATTGATCCTTGAAGGTGTTCCTTGAAGTGCAGCTCTTAGAAAGAAGACTGATGCTTTGGGAATTAGGTTATGTTTTCTATTTATACCTCCCTTTAATCTGAAGCAAAAGCTGCCCAAAACCTTTCAGCCCCGTACTCTCACTGCGGCGCAGTGGGCGCCCCACTGCGGCGCAGTGATTATACACTGCCCTTTTGTGCTCGTTTGTCAAGGCTGACTGCGGCGCAGTGGGCACACGCACATCCCACTGCGGCGCAGTGTAATATTACTGGTTGAATTCTCCTTTTTCCACTAGCTGACTGCGGCGTAGTGGGCCTGTTCACCACCACTGCGTCGCAGTATAAATATACTGGTCTCGATGCTCATTTCCATTAGATGACTGCGGCGCAGTGGGCTTGTTCACCACCACTGCGTCGCAGTATAAATATACTGGTCCGAATAACACTTCTTCAAAAATGAGAACTTGCATAAATTTTCTATCTCTTTTCACCTTAACAACTCTCGAACTCTCCAATCAACTTCATGACCTCAAAATTACTCGAAATTGCACCAAACGGACACGTCACCTGTTTAGAACCTGAAACCACTAACAAAACCCATAAACGCGCAAATGCCAGCAAAATCGACTAAAAACATATAATAAAAAGGCCAATAACGATGTGGGCGATGGGTATAAATTGGTCACATCAAATCCCCCCATACTTGAGCATTGCTTGTCCTCAAGCAAATCCAACATTTAAAGAAAAAGTAATCCTTGGCAAAGAAGCTAAATAAACAATTACGAGTATCAAAAAGAAGCAACACCAAGTATGTCAAAGACAAAGAAGTTGGGTGAAGCAGTTTTAATCTTAAATGAAAACCCGAAATGTTCCCTTTTGTTTATGTCTTTTCGCTTTCTCTTCTCTCTTCTTTCTATTTTCTAACTTTAATTTTCTGCTTTTTCTTTCTGACTTTGAAGCAGTTTTAATCTTAAATGAAAACCCGAAATGTTTGACAATATCTGAACAATCCACAAGCCTCAATAACACGACTATGCTCAAGTGAAACAAATGAACCTATCAATATTAATGTACTCCAACGAACTTACTTTTGGGGTTGAATATTCAAGAATCACTCATAGCACAGTCGTGATGCATATCTTACCATAGGCTTGAACAAGGATCATAGCTCCACCGACATGGCGTAAGCACCAAGTACATCATCAAAATAGGCATATAAGATGGTTGTATAGTTAGGCTAAGGTATATATATAGGACATTTACAATGAGTGAGGGAGTGTAGGTTAGAAATGAAAGGAATCAATCAAAAGTATAAGGTAAGTATGAAATATGTACAAAATAGTCTAATCAAAACCCGTACCATTGATTGCCAACAACCCATAAATTGCAATTCCGCTAAAACACCTCAAAAATACCAAGCAAACTCGACACCATTGTGGTGTATCAACTTCAAACAACTTAAAATCAACCAAGCCCTCCATTCTTAACGATACAACACCACTCTAGACATATAAAAATGAGAAGTACCCACTAGTAGCCCAAGCTCTCTCTTTTTTTTTTTCTTTTTTTTTTTTTTTTTAATAAATCAATTACTCTACTAGTAGGCACCCTCTTACAATGATGAGCAATGTCTAACACAATCTACTTCCTTTGAACAACACAGGACATTCCTCAATAATTTTGACCAATCGACGTATTCCCAAGTACTAAGAATATTCCAACTGACAATCCACTGAATCTCTCCCAAACCATCCAAACAAACCAATGACAATCAATGGCCCCCCGGATTAGACTATCGGTATAGTAAGGTATAATTAGGTAAAGTTTACATAAATGAGTGGATATATACAATGGAAAAGGCTAAGTTAAAAGGATGTATAAGAAAGGTTTACAAAGAAAGGAAGGATGTATATGTAAGTGAGTATAAGTATAGTAAGGGTATGAATATACAAAAGGAAAAGTGAAAATAAAGAAAGAAAAGTATGGGTCAAACCTATATGCCAATTCGTCATCCGATGTACTTTTATCACAAAAGTGATCTCACTGCGGTCTCGTCACGATCACAAGGCCAAGTTCTAGCTCAACACATCACCGGCACACTCAAATCAAAGAAAGAAACCCGGAAATGGAATAAATTAACCTCAAATTCGCACATCTTAGTGCAGAGTTCGAAATAGAACCCTTACTCCCGAATAAATCCAAGAGCCTAAGAGAGGGACAAATTACAAGGTAATCAAACCAAAACCGTAAACACCTAGCACATCTATATATGAACAATGAATCTCACAACTTTAGGTGTTTGGGAAATTTGAGTATGCAAGTAATGTTATCAATCCACAAGGATAAGCCCCATAACCGTTCAGAACACATTTCGCCGATTAAAATTTTTGCCAAAGGAAAATTTTGTAGTAAAAATTGCTCATTAAATTATTATGACTTAAATGACAAAAGCAATTTACCACAAGGACAAGCTCAACACAAGTTTTGAAACCACATCAACCTCTATTATCCCACCAAATTGACAACACCGATTTCAAACATGCACATCACAGTGAAGAGCTCAAAATAGAAACTCCTACCCTCGGATAAAATCCGAAGGCCTATGAGAGGGACACATCAACAAAAACGGTAGAAATCTCAATGGCAAAACAACAAAAGTGATGTACCTGGTAGCTAAAACCTATTTGCCACCCCCCCACACTTAAGATGGACAATGCCCTCAATGTCCATATTCGGTCAAACAAAGGTAAATAGGGGTAAGCAACATAGAAAAATCAGAACACATACCGGAGTAAGGACACATCCCGTTTTGAAACAAGTTAGTCGACCCCGTGTCACAAATGCGCTTCCGAAAAAGGAAGAACAAGTCGCTTGGCGGGAGAAACAACTTGTACCAAAACGGAAAGTGCGAGAGTTGCGTGTGCATCAAACATACCAAACATAAATATAGCGGCGCTAAACTTACTGCCAGCATATGCACACCATCACACAATCAACAATTTGATGCCACAGAGTAAAGATGAGAAGAGAATCCAACGGGTCCCCCCCCCCACACTAGCAAAAAAAAACAAAAAAAAAAAAAAAAAAAAAAAAAAAAAAAAAACAAAAAAAAAAAAAAAAAAAAAAAAAAAAAAAAAAAAAAAAAAAAACAAAAAAAAAAAAAAAAAAAAAAAACAAAAACAAAAACAAAAAAAACAAAAAAACAAAAAAACAAAAAAAAAAAAACAAAAAAACAAAAAAACAAAAAATAAAAAATAAAAAAAAAAAAAACAAAAAAAAAAAAATAAAAAAAAAAAGAGAATCCAACGGGTTCCCCCCCCCCCCCCCCACACTAGTGTTGCACAATAGCCATCAAATTGAATAGTCCTGTTGCACTTGCACCACAAACAAACCACATTTCTAAGCATATCAAAGTAACTACTGTTTTATGCAGAAAAATAAAAACCTAAAAGAAAGAAAACAAACGAAAGTACAATGTCTCATCACCCCGTAGGGTGGATATCAGAAAATAGAGAACAGAAAATAAGACACAATGTATAAAGTACAGTCATCCTGAATACCAATCATCATAAATCGTAAAATGATTCCATCCCACGGAACCGGATGGGAACCATAACCATCATCACTGCGACTGTCCATGATAGCCATAGGGAAGACCAGATGTATCAAAAAGATCGGTGATCCAATTGCGGTCCTTCTTGACCCGAACCAGAGGCGCCAACATCTCCTCCAGACGGTCCACCGCCAAAGCCTGAGCCAGAACCTGCAACAAAACCAGGAACAAAAGAAGATGAACCACCAACAAATCCTCCAGAACCACCAGCATCTCCACCTGCTTGACTAGCGGCACCTGTCCATGGTCTCCAATCTGCACTAGTACCTGCATCAAAAGAGGATCTACCGCCAAAAGAACCAAACTGCACAGGACTACGAGGAGATCCTCCTAGATCATGTGGGAAGAAAGAACCGCCTCCCTGACGATATGTCGGAACATGAATAGGTGGTGGTGAAAAATCAGGAATAGGAGTATCTGGAACGAACGGCTGCCCATGGTACTGCGCATCCCACATAGGCTGATAATAATCTAGGGTATAGTTGGCGCGGGCCTGCTGCGATCCCATCCAAGTCATATCCTGATCCATCCTCCTTTGATAATCATCAAATGCCCTACCACTAGCCTGCTGCCCATCCAAAATCTGTTGCAGCTGTGACCCTATATCAGTCAAATCAATACTTGGACGGCCCCGCCTCCTCTGAGGCACTTGAGGGGCGTCCTCCATCTCATCATCATCAGAATCCTCCACCTCTGGAGGTGGTGCAGCGATAACACCTGTATCATCCAACAACCTCGCTTGCTCATTCTTCTTTGGCTTCTTCACTATCTTGGCTATTATCAACTCCTTCTCAGTTAAATGCTCCTGTCTAACCTGCAAAGACAATCCCTCATGACATATATCATAATCAAAAACTCCCATCCTCTTGTAAAGACGGGTGATAAACTGCCCAAGCACCAACTTTGAATCCGAGTGATTCACCATCCTATCCAGAACAACCATCGGGGCCAAAGTAAACCTCCTCGGTGCCCCCTCAGAAAACAACTTAATCAGCCATAAATCTAGCTGGTACGCCTTGTCCCAATGGGTGGACCTTTGTACCAGAAACGTGACAAGCATCCTATGCAACATCCTCAGCTTCACACTGCTAATCTTAGACACACTAACATAGCCACAAGAAGGCCAATTGTGTCCCCCCGAAATACGAGTCCAATACTGAGATATCGACTCTCCATCTCCCAAATCCTGTTTCACATACAAACCCTTCCTCAACAAAGCCCTAAATTCCTGACTATCTAACTGCTCCCTCGTATACATACCACAATAAAAACTAAATTCAGGAATAGATAACTTCCTAGGCTGTCCCCCGCAGAAAAAAGTTACTACCCGCTCTTCAAAAATATCCTTGACTTTATTAAGCTCCTTGGTCAACTTCAAGGTAGAATAAAACTCAAGACAAAGTTCACAAAAAACTGGTTCCCGATTATTGAAAATGTTGTGCCACATATCACTACTAACCACCTGGTCACCAATTTGAACCTCAATACGAAACCACCGACGGATATCCTCCTGTATCCCATAATTTCTAGCAAAAATCGGATCAAGATATTTGGGAGGGCAACTACCTGGCGATGGAGAGCAAAGAGATTATTCAAGAAGTTGTTCTTATGGGGTTGCCTAGCCCCATTGAACTCTAACCATGCGTGAGACTCGTCCATATCGTGCTCTCCAAACCTTAGATCAGGCACTTCTGGCTCTTGCCTAGCCCTCTTGGCACCAGTCCCGCTTCCTTGACCAACTTCCATCTGTCTTCTCTGATCTGCGGTCTGCAAACACATCCATTAAAACAAACAAACTTGAGACATAAGGAATGCAAAGCTAAAACCTCAATAATCACCAACATAATTTTTGGACAGAAACTTCCCACTGCGGCGCAGTGGGACATGGTATCCCTCACTGCGGCGCAGTGAGGCAATAGTCACGTGCAGGTCACTAGCCAGCCACTGCGGCGCAGTGGCTAACACACAATACCACTGCGGCGCAGTGGTCCAAAATTCTGGGCAACATGGATGGTGTTCATCACAACTTTCAGCAAAAAGGGTAGATTCAAACCATCAAACAACTATATTTCAACAATGTAACAACAACTAGGCTAACATTAACCTCCCCCACACTTGTCCATCAAAAAGCCCCAAATTTCAAAACTCTAGCATTTATTTTATCTCAAAATCGGATGAACAAGTGTTAGAATCGCAAAATTAAACACCACATTGGTATCAATAGCCCATAACTAACACAACCCACTAATTAATTTGAAAATTAAAACCCTAAAAATTAAAATTAAAGAAATAAAAAGAAAAACTAGTCAAGAAATCTTACCTCTTTTCCCATGATACTGAAAGAAGATTGATAATCTAAGGCAAAGAGGAAGAATAATGCAAGAATGGTGAATTAATGGGAGAATTCAGGAGCAAAAGGGAGGTTTTGAAAGCAAGAAGGAAAACAAAACTGATAAAAATTTTGAGTGGTAAAAAGTAACCCCTTCTTTTGACTGGTAATAATACACTCTGGTTGACCGGTCAAAGGCCCACTGCGGCGCAGTGGGCATCGGCCTCCCCCACTGCGGCGCAGTGGGGCACTTTTGCCCCCAGATGGCAGAACAAATAGGCTGCGGCGCAGTCAACCCATACACCCCCCACTGCGGCGCAGTGGGGCAAAAACTCACCCAAACATCAGTAATAATCGACTGCGGCGCAGTGAGATAGTAACCCCACCACTGCGTCGCAGTACAAATCTACTGGTCACGACCCCCCTATTTTTTTCCTTAGAAAAATTTTGACAATGAAAATTTTGAACACTTACCTCAATCCGCTTCACATCAAATTGTACCTGCATTTTTCTAGACAAAACCACATCAAATCTAACTAACAAAAACAAAAATAAAATGCAAGAAAATAACACGGGTTGCCTCCCGAGAAGCGCTTAATTTATTTACGAGTCGTTAGCTAGACTCGACTACCTTTCAAGCCTCATATTCAAAAACGGGGATCTCCTCGATTATCCCCTCCACTTGTTCTTCTTCCAAGTACAACTTAAGTCTATGGACCATTAACAATGAAAGACCCGTCTCCATTTCTCTTAAACAGTTCAACATAACCTGACGGATAAACATGCTTAATAACAAAAGGTCCAATCCATCTAGAAGTTAGCTTAGGTTGCTTGATCTTAAACTTAGACAAAAACAACAAAACTTTATCCCCAACCTTAAACTCCTTTCTACGGATCCTCTTATCATGCCAAACCTTGGTTCGCTCCTTGTAAAGCCTAGAATTCTCATATGCACCTAACCTAAGCTCATCAAGCTCATGAAGTTGCAACATTCTAAGTTCACCGGCTTCCATCATATCCAAGTTTAAATTTCTCAAAGCCCAATACGCCTTATGCTCTATCTCAATAGGTAAATGACAAGTCTTACCATAGAGCAACCGGTACGGCGTGGTGCCAATCGGCGTCTTATAAGCCGTCCTAAACGCCCACAAGGCGTCATCCAACTTCTTTGACCAAACCTTAGGGTTATCTCCCACAGTTTTCTCCAAAATTCTTTTCAAAGCCCTATTGGTGTTTTCTACTTGTCCACTAGTTTGTGGATGATAGGAAGTCGAAAAGTAATGCACAACACCATATCTTTTCATGACCTTAGCTAATTGATGATTTGCAAAGTGGGTTCCTCGATCACTAATTAAGGCTCTAGGGCAACCAAATCGGCAAAACAATTGTTTAAGGAAATCAATTACTACCCTAGCATCATTCGTGGGCAAAGCCTTGGCTTCGGCCCATTTAGACACGTAGTCAACGGCGACGAGAATATATAGAACTTATTAGACGGTGGGAACGGTCCCATGAAGTCTATACCCCAAATATCAAAAACCTCACATACCTGAATGCTCTGTTGAGGCATCTCGTCCCGCTTAGTAATGTTTCCTTATCTCTGACAAATGTCACAAGTCTCCACCAAAGTTTGAGCCTCCTTAAAAATTGTAGGCCAATAGAAACCTGCATCAAACACTTTCTTACCGGTGACTGAAGGACCGTAATGACCTCCAGTAGGACCATAGTGACAAGCATCCAGAATCTCCCTAGTCTCAGCTCCAGCTACACATCTCCTCACCATACCATCTGCACAAACACGAAACAAGTATGGGCTATCCCAAAAATAGTACTTGGCATCCGATATGAGCTTTTTCTTCTGTTGGTGCGTGAAGTCAGTTGGTATCTCACCTGCAACCAAATAATTAGCAATATCTGCAAACCAAGGTGCATCATCAGAAGTAGAAATAAACATTAAACACTCATCAGGGAAGTGATCATTGATCTCCCCATCACGAAGTTCCTCCCGGTGAGGATCTTCCAATCGACTCAAATGGTCGGCAGCCAAATTTTCAGCCCCTTTCTTATCCTTAATCTCAATATCGAACTCTTGTAACAACAAGATCCAACGGATAAGCCTAGGTTTAGCATCTTGTTTCGAGAACAAGTACTTAAGGGCTGAATGGTCAGTAAAAACTATGGTCTTACTTAACACCAAATAAGATCTAAACTTATCAAAAGCAAAAACCACGGCAAGCAACTCCTTCTCTGTTGTGGTGTAATTTTGCTGGGCGGGGTTCAAAGTTTTGCTAGCAAAGTAAATGGGCTTGAAATGCTTATCAACCCTTTGCCCAAGCACGGCTCCCACAGCAAAATCACTTGCATCACACATCAATTCAAAGGGCAATTCCCAATCCGGCCCGACCATGATAGGAGAATTAGTCAACTTCTCCTTAAGAACCTGAAAAGCACTTAAACACGCATCATTAAACATAAAAGGGACGTCCTTCTCCAACAAGTGGGTCATAAGACGAGTAATCTTAGAGAAATCTTTAATGAAACGGCGGTAAAAACCGGCATGTCCAAGAAAACTCCTTACCCCTTTCACATTGGAGGCGGGGGTAGTTTGGCTATAACATCAATCTTAGCCCTATCGACCTCTATCCCAGCCTTAGACACTTTGTGACCTAGCACAATACCCTCGGTCACCATGAAGTGACACTTTTCCCAATTTAAAACAAGGTGTGCCCTTTCACACCGTTCTAACATCCTATCCAAGTTATGCAAGCAAGTACGAAATGAGTCCCCAAAAACCGAGAAATCATCCATGAAAACCTCCATGGAGGTTTCAAGCATGTCCTGGAATATAGCTATCATGCACCTTTGGAAGGTGCCCGGGGCATTACATAGACCAAACGGCATTCGCCGGTAAGCAAAAGTGCCAAAGGGGCACGTGAAAGTGGTCTTTTCTTGATCCTTTGGATCGATGGGTATTTGAAAGTACCCGGAAAACCCATCAAGGAAACAAAAATACTCATTACCTGCAAGTCTCTCTAACATCTGATCAATAAAAGGCAATGGAAAGTGATCCTTTCGGGTGGCATCATTAAGCTTACGGTAGTCAATACAAACCCGCCATCCCGTTACAGTTCTAGTAGCCAAGAGTTCCTTATTTTCATTTTCAATCACTGTCATGCCCCCCTTTTTGGGCACACAATGAACAGGACTAACCCAAGGACTATCAGCAATAGGGAAAATGATCCCTGCATCTAACAACTTAATCACTTCTTTCTTAACCACTTCTTTCATATTAGGATTTAGCCTCCTTTGTCGCTGGACAACGGGCTTAACATCATCAACAAAATCAATCTTGTGCTGAAAAAAGTTAGGACTAATACCTGGAATGTCGGTGGTCTTCCAAGCAAAAGCCCGCTTATGGGCTTTAAGCACAGCCAGAAGAAGTCCTTTTCGTCACTCGAGAGTGAGGACGAGATAACCACGGGTAAAGAGGATTCACCTGCCAAGTAAGCATACTCCAAATGGGCAGGCAATGGCTTAAGCTCCAAATCTGTAGGTGGTACATCAACTGAATTAGGTACCCTTGAGCTTCCATCAGCAACAACTCTCTCAAAGCTCTCATCCGCTGGAGGTGTCTCATCCAAGCTAAGTGCCATAACCTCTGCAAACAAATCATCATCAGAAATTTCTCCCGATCCTAGATTAGCAATCTCCTCATCTCCCATATCGGTCTCCATCAATTCTTGAAATTCTCGGTCCAAAGCATCATCAATCACATCAATCCTGAAACATGACTCATCATTAGAATATGAATGCTTAATAGACCTCTCAACATTAAAAACAATCCTATCCGTACCCACGCCCAAAGAAATTTCCTTATCCTTCACACGGATGATAGCATCCGCGGTATTAAGGAATGGTCTACCAAGTATTAGGGGTACCTGTGCATCCTCCTCCATCTCGAGGATAACAAAGTCAACTAGGAAAACAATATGGCCCACCTTGACTCTAATGTTTTCAGCAATCCCCATGGGATACTGAAATGAATGGTCAGCTAATCTTATACTCATGCGAGTCGGGCGAAGGATTCCTAAAGCCAACTTACTCCAAACCGAATAAGGCATCAAATTAATGCTAGCACCTAAATCAGCTAAAGCCTTACAAATAATGGTTCTAATAGAGCAAGTAATAAGAAAACTCCTTGGGTCTTCAAGCTTAGGGGGAATGCGGTTCTGCAAAATAGCAGAACACTCGGCATTGAGAAAAGTAGCTTTGGCCTCCTCCATCTTTCCTTTGTCCGTCACAAGTTCCTTAATGAACTTGGCATAATGAGGCATCCCCTGTATCAAATCAACTAAAGGTACATTAATATGAACATTTGAAATCATTTGAACAAACTTGTTATATTGTTCCTTTAACTTTGCCTTCCTGAACCGTTGTGGAAATGGAACTTTTGGTTTATAAGCTTTAATCTCGGGTTCCACAACCGGTTTTGGTGGAGTGACCGGAGTCTTCTCGGTCGGATTCTCCTCCATCTCAATCTCCTCATCAATCTCATCATCATTACCTGAATCCTGTACATCTGAAACAACAACATTAGGCATAGTAGGAGGGTCATAAGATTTACCTGTACGAGTGGTGATGGCCTTGGCTTCCTCATTACGAGCTTGAGGTGGAGTGTACTTCTGCCCCGCATTTTGTCCCTGATTCGGCCCCATGCTAAACTGAGGCCTAGGATTTTGTTGAGTATTACTAGGCAAAGTACCAAGAGGCCTAGAAAGTGCAGAAAATAAAAAAAAAAAAAAAAAAAGACCTAGGAAAAACTAATACCAGAAGGCCTAGAAAGTGCAGCCATCCTACTCTCAAGATCCTTAAAGTTAACACATTGATTCTTCATATTTATCTCAACCTTGCCATCTATCCTATCCAACCTCTCATTCAATGCCTTAGTATCATCCCGAATCATCTGAATGTTACTGTTAGTTTCAGCCTGATTACTAACCAACTGTTTCATCATCTCCCTCAACTCGGCATTTGGATCGGTATTAGAGGAAGAAGAACCTGATCCTTGTCCTTGTTGAGGTTGTTGTTGTGGTTGACTCTGAAAGTTATCCTTTTGCCACCTATTTCCTGAAAAACGAGAATTATTACTAGGAAAAGAAGGGTTATAAGCAGGATTACCTGAAGAACGGTTATGGAAACCGGTATTGCGCTGGTAGCTCCCTTGTTGTTGATTCTGGATGTAACTCACATCTTCGGGTGCCCGATTTGGGCACTCATCAGAATAATGCATATCACCACAATGATCACATCCATCGGCTACTACCTTTACATCCCGTTCAATCGCTCCAAACCGATTCTCTTGCATAGCAAATCCCTTTTCCATGCGCTCAGATAGCGCTCTAATCTCACCAATCATCCAGAATCATGACTAGCTTCAACCTTTGCAACCCTACCTTGGCTAGTACCTTTCTTTAGTCTTCTCTCATTCTTCAAAAATCTATCATCATCTATATTTGCATTGTCCTTTGCCATGGACTCCAAAATATCAAAACCTTCATTGGGTGTAATCTTGTTGAAACCACCCCCAAAAGCATATCCTAACTCACGCTTGGACTTCTTATCTAGGCCATCAAAGAAAAGCTCAACATATTGCTCCTTAGTCATGTTATGGCCCGGACAATTTCTCAACATCTCCTTAAACCGAATCCATGCATCCACCACATCTTCATCTTCATCTTGGTCAAAGGACCTAATCAAATTCTCCAACTTCCTTTGAGTTCTAAGTGAATAAAACTCACCAATGAAAGCTTGCTTGAGTTGGTCCCAAGTTGTTATGGAATTTTCCGGAAGATCATAAACCAATCTAAAGCATCACCGGTAATGGACATGGGAAATGTTTCAAGTTTAACGGCATTCATTTGGTTGTTCCCATATTGGTATAACCGAGCCAACTTCTCAAACCTCTCTAAGTGTTGATATGGATCCCATTTCCTTTTACCATCAAACTGTTGCTCCTCAATGCTTTTAAGATGATTACCTTTCAGATTGAAATCGTGAGCAATGGCCGGAGGTCTTATAGGACTACCACGGTTGGCAGGAATAGTACGGACCCTCTCACCATAACGTATATCATTCGGATCCCTTTCTTCGTCTCCCATTTCCTCTTCTAACTTAACTTCTAAATTGAAAAACTCGTCTAAATAGAACCCTTCCTCGTCCGAATCAGGAGTGGGTCTAGCAATAGGTGAGAATGGTGTAGGTGTTGTGAAGTTAAACCTACGTCTTGTTGGCGTTCTCAAAGGACTATTTAGAGGTAAACCCGAAGACCGCAAGTTCATCAACTAAGAAGTAGACCTGTAAAAACACAACTAACCAAACACGTCAACTGCACCTGTGATAAGACAAGCAAAGAAAAACTAAACTATTAAAGCAAATAACTTCCTCACGCATGAGGAAGGATCAAACCACTAAATTAACAACTAAAACGACACACAATCCCCGGCAGCGGCGCCAAAAACTTGATGTGCTCTTCGAGTTTAAAAATTAAAACTAGAAATACCTCGAAACTCACTACTACACACTATCGGGCAGTGGACCCGATCGTATGCAATATAGTTAAAAAGTAAGTCCAGGTTCGTTCACGGGGATTGGTCTGAATCAATTGTCTAATAAAGTAGTTTGGAAAATAGGGTGTTGCTTCAAATCTCTCTTTGGCAATTAAAGTAAAATAACTTTAAAGACAAAAACGCGTAAAAGTAAAGGTAAAGCTTCAAACAATAATAGTAAAGATCATCCACCTTGACTTCGCTAGACTTCAAACATGATTGCATTCAATTAAGACCAAATTCATTTAGAGTTGACAAGATAATCGTGAAAGGATAAAATGCTCGTGTGGTACCACCAACCGCTCACAAATCACCCAAACACCTAAATTGCTAGTTTAATTACCCAAGCTGGTACCACCAATGCCTAGACAACCTTACCAACAATTAGTTTGCTTGATCATCAAATTACCAATTGTGCCTATGTGAAAATAACGTGGTACCACCAACCGTTACAAAACACGTTGACAAAATGATTCCTTTTATTAAAATGACATTCACTATCATACCATGAACTAGTGATAATTGCTCATAGACAAGCAACCGTTTGAAAATCACATATGTATTCAACTAGTACCACTAACGAAAAACATACATGCCACCAATATCATAATAATAAACATAAAGGAATTAAATCATCAAGATCTCGACACAACGATAAATGAAATCAACTCTTTGAATTAAAACATATAGCAATCACGTCATTCGTCTAGTTTCATCAAGGTGGGTGATTAAAAGATTAGCCACTCATGATTAAATTGAAAGAACAATCAAAATAAAGGAAGAACATGATGTACCAATCGTTTGAGAAATAGAAGTTGCGAGACAATAAAATAGATACGATCTAAGTGGGTGCACGTGAATCTTCAATGAATCGGAAGATAATGAAATCTTGAATTGATCCTTGAAGGTGTTCCTTGAAGTGCAGCTCTTAGAAAGAAGACTTGATGCTTTGGGAATTAGGTTATGTTTTCTATTTATACCTCCCTTTAATCTGAAGCAAAAGCTGCCCAAAACCTTTCAGCCCCATACTCTCACTGCGGCGCAGTGGGCGAGTGATGCCCCCACTGCGGCGCAGTGATTATACACTGCCCTTTTGTGCTCGTTTGTCAAGGCTGACTGCGGCGCAGTGGGCACACGCACATCCCACTGCGGCGCAGTGTAATATTACTGGTTGAATTCTCCTTTTTCCACTATCTGACTGCGGCGCAGTGGGCGAGTGATGCCCCCACTGCGGCACAGTGATTATACACTGCCCTTTTGTGCTCGTTTGTCAAGGCTGACTGCGGCGCAGTGGGCTTGTTCACCACCACTGCGTCGCAGTATAAATATACTGGTCCGAATAACACTTCTTCAAAAATGAGAACTTGCATAAATTTTCTATCTCTTTTCACCTTAACAACTCTCGAACTCTCCAATCAACTTCATGACCTCAAAATTACTCGAAATTGCACCAAACGGACACGTCACCTGTTTAGAACCTGAAACCACTAACAAAACCCATGAACGCGCCAAATGCCAGCAAAATCGACTAAAAACATATAATAAAAAGGCCAAAAACGATGTGGGCGATGGGTATAAATTGGTCACATCAATATTTATTGTCTGCTGTATACATATTGTTATAGGTTCAGGGTGCAGATGAGGGTCCAAGACGCTACAGGTAGTGTGTCTTTCTTGATGTTTGACAAGGAGGTAAACAAGATTCTTGGAATATCCGCCAGTGATATTCGTGATCGACAACTTAAATCTAATGATATGCTAGCATTCCCTCATGAACTTGATGCTTTGGTTAACAAGTTGTATGCTTTCAAAATCCATGTTGCTAAGTACAATATTGACAATAAGCACTATGTCTACACTGTTTCCAAATTCACTGATGATCCCGATATAATTGGTGAGTTGGTTGAAGCTGAAAGGGTTGAGGCTCCGAATGAAGATGTTCAGGAGGTGATAACTTACTTTTTATATACACTGCTGAATTTCAGTTTGAACACATTATGGTTATATCATTTAACTTATGCATTTGTGTATATATCATTATCAGGACCCAGAGCAAGCTGCTGAAGGATGTTCCGTTAAGTTGTCCGAGTCTTCACAGTGTGGGTTTGATTCCAAGGTGAATAATTCATTATATTAGAGCTTATTCAATAAACCAGTTCTGTGCCCTGTACTAAATAACTAACGTTACCATAGTATTTCTGCAATATCTTTGAAGGATGCTGCATCTGTTACTGGCGACTCTTTGGCCGGTAATGCTGAAAAAGACGATGCAATAAGTCCTCCTGGAAAAAGGTCTGCTGCTGCTGTTCCAGTGGATGTTCAAGCTTCTACAACTAAAAGAATCAAGAAGAAGTTGCTACCATATAATGTGTAGAAGAATCATACTTCTATACTCTCTTTTGTTGCAGATGTTATTATGTTATTTGACATCTTGCATTATCAAACCTCTGAACATGGTCTGTATTATTAGCTACTTTTAATTTGGTGTTATGTATCATGACTCTTGCTATCTATGTACTCCTAGATTAATGTATGCTTTGGTGTAATGTGTTAGAACTTATTAATGTATGATTTGGTGTTATCTATCATGACTCTTGCTATCTATGTACTCCTAGATTAATGTATGCTTTGGTGTAATGTGTTAGAACTTATTAATGTATGATTTGGTGTTATCTATCATGACTCTTGCTATCTATGTACTCCTAGATTAATGTATGCTTTGGTGTAATGTGTTAGAACTTATTAATGTATGATTTGGTGTTATCTATCATGACTCTTGCTATCTATGTACTCCTAGATTAATGTATGCTTTGGTGTAATGTGTTAGAACTTATTAATGTATGATTTGGTGTTATCTATCATGACTCTTGCTATCTATGTACTCCTAGATTAATGTATGCTTTGGTGTAATGTGTTAGAACTTATTAATGTATGATTTGGTGTTATCTATCATGACTCTTGCTATCTATGTACTCCTAGATTAATGTATGCTTTGGTGTAATGTGTTAGAACTTATTAATGTATGATTTGGTGTTATCTATCATGACTCTTGCTATCTATGTACTCCTAGATTAATGTATGCTTTGGTGTAATGTGTTAGAACTTATTAATGTATGATTTGGTGTTATCTATCATGACTCTTGCTATCTATGTACTCCTAGATTAATGTATGCTTTGGTGTAATGTGTTAGAACTTATTAATGTATGATTTGGTGTTATCTATCATGACTCTTGCTATCTATGATTCTATGTACTCTTAGATTAATTTATGAGCAGCACTCCTTTTTTGTTGTAATTGTCAACTATGTTTCATATTCAAAGTCTAATGGTGAATTCTGTTATTTGAACTTCATTTGAATTTAGAAAATGCAATGTTTGAAAAATAAACATGAACACACTAATGGTACATCCATATAACTACCAGAAATTGAGGGATATAATTAGTTATATAAAGTAGTTAAAACTATACAACACAAATGGCCATTGATTATGAATTTTGGATTAAAATGCTCTGCTTTTTAAATTTTGCAAATTATAGTCCAAATTAAGCTTTGAAATTCTGTCAAAGTTGAGGGAAATTTAAAAAAATTGAAAATTTTTGGTTTCCCACTTACACATTTCAGATGATTTCCCACAAAATTCATATGCAAATTTGGGGGGAATTTCAAAATTTTGCAGATTTTATTTTTCCCACTAACAAATTTCAAGAAAAACTTTGAACCCATCAAATTCAAATGAAAAGTTAGCCCAGGTATTATTAGTCCACCATTTGTACTTGCTTTTCAAAAATAAGCATCTAATGGATAAGAAGAAAAAAAAAAAAAAAAAAAAAAAAAAAAAAAAAAAAAAAAAAAAAAAAAAAAAAAAAAAAAAAAAAAAAAAAAAAAAAAAAAAAAAAAAAAAAAAAAAAAAAAAAAAAAAAAAAAAAAAAAAAAAAAAAAAAAAAAAAAAAAAAAAAAAAAAAAAAAAAAAAAAAAAAAAAAAAAAAAAAAAAAAAAAAAAAAAAAAAAAAAAAAAAAAAAAAAAAAAAAAAAAAAAAAAAAAAAAAAAAAAAAAAAAAAAAAAAAAAAAAAAAAAAAAAAAAAAAAAAAAAAAAAAAAAAAAAAAAAAAAAAAAAAAAAAAAAAAAAAAAAAAAAAAAAAAAAAAAAAAAAAAAAAAAAAAATAAGCATCTAATGGATAAGAAGAAAAAAAACCCTTTCAAGATGAGATGTCCCTGCATCCAAATTATGCTGCATTCAACCGTAAGAAAAGGAAATCAGTTTTAGATGAACGTAAAACTAATAGATGTGCAAAGCTTCCATCTCCAACTACTCCTTTTTCCAGGTCTCCATTTATCAAACATTACGAATGGTAAAGGTCAATTCTCTACTACATTCAAGATAAATAACATTATTGGATAACATTTAACTTCTATATGTTGGCTTTCACCAGTTTCATCAAGAAATATCTCTTCAACCCCCGTATATTACACTCCTCCCAATGGAACTCCTTCATCAAGTAACCTGTGTAATTGATGGTATGAAATCCTCTTATTTTCCCTTTTTTATGCAATAATATACTTCATTCTACTTTTACTCATGTGAAAACAAAACTGTCTTAACAACTTCCACAAGATTAAAGCACGTATACCAAACTCCTCCTAATATACTTACTGGTGCATCCACAACTATACCCTCAGCAAGTTTTTTCACTGGTAATATTTATCCAACTTGGTTTTGTTGTATTTAAATTTTAATAATTGCCATCTTATTATAATACTCATGTTATGCACAACTGTTTGTCAAGGTTCAACAAAAGTTAGATCTGCAAATCATGTCATTCACAGTCAATTTAATGCTATGCCTTCATCCAGTACTCGACCCTTATCATATGTGATGAATGGTAAGTTATACTTTCTGTCTTTGGTCGTATATCAAGGTTTTTAAAACTTGCCCTTTAGAGAACTGCCCTTTAGTCGTAAGTTAATTATATTTTCTTATACCAAATGCTATTTATTTGTGTTTCAAAGAATTTGCCTTCATCATCAAACCAAAACAAATATAACCTTCCAACTGGAATTCGGACTTCCTCTGGTACTGCCCTTTAGAAAACTCCCGTATGTTATCTTGGTGTTTTACCATATGCTAATTTTTTGTGTTTTACCAGCTTCTAAGAACTTGATTTCATCATCAAACCAAAACCAATATACCCTTCCAACTGGCAATCCAACTTCATCTGGTACTAATGATCATGTGACAAAAGGGAAGCAGAAGTCAAATCTTATCCCCTAAATATGGACTCCGCATTTCAAAGCTCATCACGAGACTTTCATAGCAATGTAGATGATACAATTCATACCAGCAAATTCAAGAACTTCAATACAAGTGACATACCTATACTCGATTTCGACATGACTGATGATCCATGCACACAGGCAGTCAATAAACTGCGTGGAATTTCCACAGGTAGAATAGCTCTACTGTTCTGTACTTATTTGGCCAAAATATTATTGGTAACACTCTGGTTTCTATGATTTAACTTATTATTTTTTACAATATTTTTGAAGAATACATTGATCACGGAGATCCAATACATGTGTGTGCAAACTGTGGAGCAATGTTGTGGGAAGCGGAAATGCTACGGGGTAATCATGACAGAAAGAAACGTGCATTCTCACTCTGTTGTTCAAATGGCAATATTCAGCTCCCCCCAGCAGTAGAACCTCCGCCTGTGTTAAAAAATCTCTATACGAGTAAATCTTCGAGGAGCAACAATTTTATGAACAACATTCGTGCATATAACATGATGTTTTCCTTCACCTCAATGGGTGGTAAGGTTGACAAAAGTTTTCAAAGACGTAAAGGACCATATGTGTTTAGACTACAAGGACAAAATTATCACCGGATGGGTAGTCTTCTCCCGGCTGAGGGAGAACAACCCAAATTTTCACAACTCTACATTTATGACTCTGAAAACGAGCTAGCCCATCGACTGAAGGCAGTAAGGTTAGTCCTATATTGTGTCTCTGAATTAATTTATTTTTTTTGTCATCTTACTCAACTTAAGATTAGACTATATCATCTTTAGATGCAGTACTTTGATATTTAAAAACTATTATGTTTCTAACAGTTCTGGAACTCAATCCATTAGTGGGAAAAAGAATGATTTAGACCATGGCACAATCAACATTCTTAAAAATATGTTGGACTCTTGCAATCCCCTTGTGAAGTCATTCCGGATGGTTAGAGATTGCTTCCAAGAAAATGATTGGCAAAACGTAAGTTTAAAGCTAATTGCGACACGAAAACAAGATGGGAGAACTTACAATCTGCCCACGGTATCCGAAGTTGCTGGATTAATAATTGGTGATATTGATTCGGTACTTGATCATCGGGACATTATTCTTCGAACTAAGTCCGGTTCTCTTCAAAGAATTAGTGAGCTTCATCCTTCGTATCTTGCTCTACAATACCCACTTATCTACCCATTTGCTGAAGATGGATTCAGAGTAGGTATCAAACACAAGGGGATAGCGGATGACTGTGAAGTGGTGAGAACAAGACTAACGATGAGAGAATTCTTCGCTTATAGAATACAAGACAGATTCAAGCAGTTTTCATTGTTACTTGAAGCGAAGAAACTGTTTCACCAATTCTTGGTGGATGCATACACCATGGTTGAATCCGATAGGTTGTCTTTCATAAAATCACAACAAAAGAAACTTAGAACATCTACTTTCAAAAACTTGAATGAAACAGTTGAGAATGGAAACAATGATGCATCTACTTCTGGTAAACGAATATTGTTACCATCATCATTTACGGGAGGATCCCGATATATGATGCAGAAGTACTTGGATGCTATGGCAATATGCAAAGCTGTTGGATATCCGGATCTTTTCATCACAGTTACGTGTAACCCGAATTGGCCAGAGATTTATAGATGTATGCTCAACAAAAATATTAAAGCAGAAGATAGACCAGATATTCTAACAAGGCTGTTTAAGATAAAACTCGATGAGTTAATACATGACATCAAGACCAACCAGATCTTTGGTCCTATACAAGCAGGTTCACTTCCATTTTATAAATTCAGTTTATTCTTTTTCATTTTTTGTACTCATTTATAGTTATATACTAACTTCTATTTTTAATAAAAAACAATATTTTCAGTTAGTTATACCGTCGAAATCCAAAAGAGAGGATTGCCTCATGCTCACATTTGTTTGTTTTTGAGTACTCCAAACAAGTTTCCAACTGCAACACATGTTGATAATGTAATTAGTGCTGAGATACCCGACAAAGAAAAGGATCCACAGTTATATGAGCTTGTGAAACAGTTTATGATGCACGGCCCTTGTGGAGCTGACAATCCAGATTGTCCATGTATGGTGAAGCAGAAATGTTCCAAACTTTTTCCAAAGAAGTTTCAACTTGAAACTTCCGTTGATGATGATGGATATCCTTTATATATGCGCCGGAACACAGGTCATACAATTGAGAAAGATGGTATCCCACTTGATAATGGCTTTGTGGTTCCTTACAACGCTACTCTTCTTCGAAAATACCAATGTCATATCAATGTTGAATGGTGCAATCAAACAGGTTCTATTAAGTATCTATTTAAATATATAAACAAAGGACCCGATAGAGTTACAGCCCGTGTTTATCAAACAAATGTCAACAACAATGGCTCCGAGGTGAACAAAAATGTGGACGAGGTCAAGAATTACCTGGATTGTCGGTAAGTATAAATTGCTATGAGATTATAAAATTACATACAATATATGTAACTGTTCGGTTCTCATACATCCTACTATTTTTCTAGGTACGTTTCTGCTTGTGAAGCGGCATGGAGAATATTCGGCTACGATATACATTACCGGTGGCCACCTGTTGAAGTATTGCCATTTCATTGCGAGAACGAGCAAAGTATTGTATTCGATGACAGCTCAAATCTATGTGATGTTGTTTCTAATCCCACTGTCAAAAGCTCAATGTTCATTCAATGGATGGCACGTAACAAAAGTGATGAATTTGCCAGAACCTTGAAGTATGTCGAGTTCCCAAGACATTTTGTTTGGATACGTTCAAAGAGAATTTGGAAAAAAAGAAAATATCCGGGTGGTAATATCGGAAGAATCCATTATGTTCCACCATCACTTGGTGATGTTTACTACTTGAGGATATTATTGAATCATATCAAGGGACCCACATGTTTTGAGTTAAAAACAGTTAATGGAAGATCGTTTCAAACCTACAAAGAGGTTTGTGAAGAACTGGGACTTTTGAATGACGACAAAGAATATGTTGATGCCATCAAAGAAGCAGACTCATGGGCAACAGGATCGTATTTACGACAATTCTTTGTGATGTTGCTACTCTCAAGCTCCGTAACAAGGCCAGATGAGTTGTGGTCGAAAACATGGAAGTTATTAAGTCAAGACATCTTATTTACTCAAAGGCAGATTCTTAATTGTCCTGGTAATTAGTTCTTTCTTTAATATAATATATGTCTATCGATACTTTAATACTATTTAAATTTTGGAAGTCATAATATCTAAATTGATTATTTTATACCTTTTTACATTCTTTATTTATTTGTATTTTTTATAGTTTTGGTTCTTCAAGATGAAGATCTCCAGAATCTATGTCTGGCCTATATTGAAGAATTGTTACAGAGCAATGGAAGTTCACTAAAAAACTTCCCGGAGATGCCTTACCCAGATCAAGATTATGTTTCATCATTGAACAATCGGTTGATACGAAATGAGTTGTTGTATGACAAAGCTACTTTACAAAGGGAGCATGCTACTTATCTCACAAGCTTAACAACTGAACAACGTAATCTATATCAAACTGTTATGGAGGCAGTTGATAAAAACAATGGAGGTGTATTCTTTGTGTATGGATACGGAGGTACTGGCAAAACTTTTCTATGGAAAACTTTGACTGCTGGGTTACGGTCTAAAGGTGAGATTGTTTTGAATGTGGCATCAAGTGGTATTGCATCCCTTTTATTAAGTGGCGGTAGAACCGCACATTCAAGGTTCATAATTCCCATTAATATATTTGAGAATTCAGTTTGTTCCATCGAACCAAATAGTGAATTAGGTGCTTTAATAAAGAAAACCAAGTTGATTATATGGGATGAAGCACCTATGATACATAAACATTGTTTTGAGGCTCTTGACCGGACGATGAGAGATATTTTACGTGCCACGCAATCAAACAGTGAAGAGAAAGTTTTTGGAGGGAAGGTGGTTGTATTTGGTGGGGATTTTAGGCAAATTCTACCTGTGATTCCTAAAGGTACAAGAAGCAATATCGTGAATGCGTCTTTGAATTCTTCTTATCTGTGGCACCATTGTCAAGTACTCAAATTAACGGTTAATATGAGACTAAGAGTTGGATGTGAAGAAGCAGATGTACAAGAGGTCAAAGAATTTGCCATTGGATTTTGAAGCTTGGAGATGGTCTTCTTGGCGAGTCAAATGATGGTGAAGTGGAGATTCAGATTCCTGATGATTTACTCATTGACGACCTCGTTAATCCACTTGATTCGCTCATTTCGTTTACATATCCGGATATGAAAGATAGTTTGTCTGATCCCCTTTATTTCCAACAAAGAGCCATCCTTGCTCCCACTCATAATGTAGTTAATTCCATAAATGAGAAGCTCCTACAAATGATGCCAGGTATTTAAATTAAACAATTATACTTTTCTTATTTCAATGACTTAAATCTTAACCAAAAATATGTAGTTCTTACGAACTTAAAGTTCGTAAGGCATATATGTTAGTTCTTACGAACTTAAAGTTCGTAAGGCATATATGTTAGTTCTTACGAACTTAAAGTTCGTAAGGCATATATGTTAGTTCTTACGAACTTAAAGTTCGTAAGGCATATATGTTAGTTCTTACGAACTTAAAGTTCGTAAGGCATATATGTTAGTTCTTACGAACTTAAAGTTCGTAAGGCATATATGTTAGTTCTTACGAACTTAAAGTTCGTAAGGCATATATGTTAGTTCTTACGAACTTAAAGTTCGTAAGGCATATATGTTAGTTCTTACGAACTTAAAGTTCGTAAGGCATATATGTTAGTTCTTACGAACTTAAAGTTCGTAAGGCATATATGTTAGTTCTTACGAACTTAAAGTTCGTAAGGCATATATGTTAGTTCTTACGAACTTAAAGTTCGTAAGGCATATATGTTAGTTCTTACGAACTTAAAGTTCGTAAGGCATATATGTTAGTTCTTACGAACTTAAAGTTCGTAAGGCATATATGTTAGTTCTTACGAACTTAAAGTTCGTAAGGCATATATGTTAGTTCTTACGAACTTAAAGTTCGTAAGGCATATATGTTAGTTCTTACGAACTTAAAGTTCGTAAGGCATATATGTTAGTTCTTACGAACTTAAAGTTCGTAAGGCATATATGTTAGTTCTTACGAACTTAAAGTTCGTAAGGCATATATGTTAGTTCTTACGAACTTAAAGTTCGTAAGGCATATATGTTAGTTCTTACGAACTTAAAGTTCGTAAGGCATATATGTTAGTTCTTACGAACTTAAAGTTCGTAAGGCATATATGTTAGTTCTTACGAACTTAAAGTTCGTAAGGCATATATGTTAGTTCTTACGAACTTAAAGTTCGTAAGGCATATATGTTAGTTCTTACGAACTTAAAGTTCGTAAGGCATATATGTTAGTTCTTACGAACTTAAAGTTCGTAAGGCATATATGTTAGTTCTTACGAACTTAAAGTTCGTAAGGCATATATGTTAGTTCTTACGAACTTAAAGTTCGTAAGGCATATATGTTAGTTCTTACGAACTTAAAGTTCGTAAGGCATATATGTTAGTTCTTACGAACTTAAAGTTCGTAAGGCATATATGTTAGTTCTTACGAACTTAAAGTTCGTAAGGCATATATGTTAGTTCTTACGAACTTAAAGTTCGTAAGGCATATATGTTAGTTCTTACGAACTTAAAGTTCGTAAGGCATATATGTTAGTTCTTACGAACTTAAAGTTCGTAAGGCATATATGTTAGTTCTTACGAACTTAAAGTTCGTAAGGCATATATGTTAGTTCTTACGAACTTAAAGTTCGTAAGGCATATATGTTAGTTCTTACGAACTTAAAGTTCGTAAGGCATATATGTTAGTTCTTACGAACTTAAAGTTCGTAAGGCATATATGTTAGTTCTTACGAACTTAAAGTTCGTAAGGCATATATGTTAGTTCTTACGAACTTAAAGTTCGTAAGGCATATATGTTAGTTCTTACGAACTTAAAGTTCGTAAGGCATATATGTTAGTTCTTACGAACTTAAAGTTCGTAAGGCATATATGTTAGTTCTTACGAACTTAAAGTTCGTAAGGCATATATGTTAGTTCTTACGAACTTAAAGTTCGTAAGGCATATATGTTAGTTCTTACGAACTTAAAGTTCGTAAGGCATATATGTTAGTTCTTACGAACTTAAAGTTCGTAAGGCATATATGTTAGTTCTTACGAACTTAAAGTTCGTAAGGCATATATGTTAGTTCTTACGAACTTAAAGTTCGTAAGGCATATATGTTAGTTCTTACGAACTTAAAGTTCGTAAGGCATATATGTTAGTTCTTACGAACTTAAAGTTCGTAAGGCATATATGTTAGTTCTTACGAACTTAAAGTTCGTAAGGCATATATGTTAGTTCTTACGAACTTAAAGTTCGTAAGGCATATATGTTAGTTCTTACGAACTTAAAGTTCGTAAGGCATATATGTACAGTTCTTACGAACTTAAAGTTCGTAAGGCATATATGTACAGTTCTTACGAACTTAAAGTCGTGAAACTTGGGAAACATGTAATTGAAGCTAAAATTATCACTGGGACTAATGTGGGTCATCATACTTTAATTTCAAGATTAAAGATGACACCATCCGACCAAAGGATTCCCGTCAAGATGTGTAGAAGACAATTTCCGATTGCTGTATGCTTCGCAATGACAATAAACAAAAGCCAAGGACAATCTTTGGATCGTGTGGGTTTGTATCTTCCACGACCTGTTTTTAGCCATGGCCAATTGTATGTGGCTGTATCTAGGGTCAAAAGCAAGAAAGGGTTGAAGATTTTGATTATTGATGAAGATGGTAACCTTAGCAAAACGACAACTAATGTCGTGTATAAGGAAGTGCTACAATTTTTATGAACCTGTCTGTGTTTTTGGCTTTTGAAAACCACGCTTTATTTGGAAGCAAATTGTAATGGCTTCATCAAATGATGGTTGAATACCTGTTTGTTCTAACTGTTGCTTTATTACTATTATATTCCATATTCCATATTCATACTTTGATATGGAATTCTTACTAATTCAATATAAATCAAACTTGATAAATGAGAAACAAAAATAAAAAAAAAAAAAAAAAAAAAAAAAAAAAAAAAAAAAAAAAAAAAAAAAAAAAAAAAAAAAAAAAAAAAAAAAAAAAAAAAAAAAAAAAAAAAAAAAAAAAAAAAAAAAAAAAAAAAAAAAAAAAAAAAAAAAAAAAAAAAAAAAAAAAAAAAAAAAAAAAAAAAAAAAAAAAAAAAAAAAAAAAAAAAAAAAAAAAAAAAAAAAAAAAAAAAAAAAAAAAAAAAAAAAAAAAAAAAAAAAAAAAAAAAAAAAAAAAAAAAAAAAAAAAAAAAAAAAAAAAAAAAAAAAAAAAAAAAAAAAAAAAAAAAAAAAAAAAAAAAAAAAAAAAAAAAAAAAAAAAAAAAAAAAAAAAAAAAAAAAAAAAAAAAAAAAAAAAAAAAAAAAAAAAAAAAAAAAAAAAAAAAAAAAAAAAAAAAAAAAAAAAAAAAAAAAAAAAAAAAAAAAAAAAAAAAAAAAAAAAAAAAAAAAAAAAAAAAAAAAAAAAAAAAAAAAAAAAAAAAAAAAAAAAAAAAAAAAAAAAAAAAAAAAAAAAAAAAAAAAAAAAAAAAAAAAAAAAAAAAAAAAAAAAAAAAAAAAAAAAAAAAAAAAAAAAAAAAAAAAAAAAAAAAAAAAAAAAAAAAAAAAAAAAAAAAAAAAAAAAAAAAAAAAAAAAAAAAAAAAAAAAAAAAAAAAAAAAAAAAAAAAAAAAAAAAAAAAAAAAAAAAAAAAAAAAAAAAAAAAAAAAAAAAAAAAAAAAAAAAAAAAAAAAAAAAAAAAAAAAAAAAAAAAAAAAAAAAAAAAAAAAAAAAAAAAAAAAAAAAAAAAAAAAAAAAAAAAAAAAAAAAAAAAAAAAAAAAAAAAAAAAAAAAAAAAAAAAAAAAAAAAAAAAAAAAAAAAAAAAAAAAAAAAAAAAAAAAAAAAAAAAAAAAAAAAAAAAAAAAAAAAAAAAAAAAAAAAAAAAAAAAAAAAAAAAAAAAAAAAAAAAAAAAAAAAAAAAAAAAAAAAAAAAAAAAAAAAAAAAAAAAAAAAAAAAAAAAAAAAAAAAAAAAAAAAAAAAAAAAAAAAAAAAAAAAAAAAAAAAAAAAAAAAAAAAAAAAAAAAAAAAAAAAAAAAAAAAAAAAAAAAAAAAAAAAAAAAAAAAAAAAAAAAAAAAAAAAAAAAAAAAAAAAAAAAAAAAAAAAAAAAAAAAAAAAAAAAAAAAAAAAAAAAAAAAAAAAAAAAAAAAAAAAAAAAAAAAAAAAAAAAAAAAAAAAAAAAAAAAAAAAAAAAAAAAAAAAAAAAAAAAAAAAAAAAAAAAAAAAAAAAAAAAAAAAAAAAAAAAAAAAAAAAAAAAAAAAAAAAAAAAAAAAAAAAAAAAAAAAAAAAAAAAAAAAAAAAAAAAAAAAAAAAAAAAAAAAAAAAAAAAAAAAAAAAAAAAAAAAAAAAAAAAAAAAAAAAAAAAAAAAAAAAAAAAAAAAAAAAAAAAAAAAAAAAAAAAAAAAAAAAAAAAAAAAAAAAAAAAAAAAAAAAAAAAAAAAAAAAAAAAAAAAAAAAAAAAAAAAAAAAAAAAAAAAAAAAAAAAAAAAAAAAAAAAAAAAAAAAAAAAAAAAAAAAAAAAAAAAAAAAAAAAAAAAAAAAAAAAAAAAAAAAAAAAAAAAAAAAAAAAAAAAAAAAAAAAAAAAAAAAAAAAAAAAAAAAAAAAAAAAAAAAAAAAAAAAAAAAAAAAAAAAAAAAAAAAAAAAAAAAAAAAAAAAAAAAAAAAAAAAAAAAAAAAAAAAAAAAAAAAAAAAAAAAAAAAAAAAAAAAAAAAAAAAAAAAAAAAAAAAAAAAAAAAAAAAAAAAAAAAAAAAAAAAAAAAAAAAAAAAAAAAAAAAAAAAAAAAAAAAAAAAAAAAAAAAAAAAAAAAAAAAAAAAAAAAAAAAAAAAAAAAAAAAAAAAAAAAAAAAAAAAAAAAAAAAAAAAAAAAAAAAAAAAAAAAAAAAAAAAAAAAAAAAAAAAAAAAAAAAAAAAAAAAAAAAAAAAAAAAAAAAAAAAAAAAAAAAAAAAAAAAAAAAAAAAAAAAAAAAAAAAAAAAAAAAAAAAAAAAAAAAAAAAAAAAAAAAAAAAAAAAAAAAAAAAAAAAAAAAAAAAAAAAAAAAAAAAAAAAAAAAAAAAAAAAAAAAAAAAAAAAAAAAAAAAAAAAAAAAAAAAAAAAAAAAAAAAAAAAAAAAAAAAAAAAAAAAAAAAAAAAAAAAAAAAAAAAAAAAAAAAAAAAAAAAAAAAAAAAAAAAAAAAAAAAAAAAAAAAAAAAAAAAAAAAAAAAAAAAAAAAAAAAAAAAAAAAAAAAAAAAAAAAAAAAAAAAAAAAAAAAAAAAAAAAAAAAAAAAAAAAAAAAAAAAAAAAAAAAAAAAAAAAAAAAAAAAAAAAAAATATCTCTGACCTATATATATATATATATATATATATATATATATATATATATATATATATATATATATATATATATATATATATATATATATATATATATATATATATATATATATATATATATATATATATATATATATATATATATATATATATATATATATATATATATATATATATATATATATATATATATATATATATATATATATATATATATATATATATATATATATATATATATATATATATATATATATATATATATATATATATATATATATATATATATATATATATATATATATATATATATATATATATATATATATATATATATATATATATATATATATATATATATATATATATATATATATATATATATATATATATATATATATATATATATATATATATATATATATATATATATATATATATATATATATATATATATATATATATATATATATATATATATATATATATATATATATATATATATATATATATATATATATATATATATATATATATATATATATATATATATATATATATATATATATATATATATATATATATATATATATATATATATATATATATATATATATATATATATATATATATATATATATATATATATATATATATATATATATATATATATATATATATATATATATATATATATATATATATATATATATATATATATATATATATATATATATATATATATATATATATATATATATATATATATATATATATATATATATATATATATATATATATATATATATATATATATATATATATATATATATATATATATATATATATATATATATATATATATATATATATATATATATATATATATATATATATATATATATATATATATATATATATATATATATATATATATATATATATATATATATATATATATATATATATATATATATATATATATATATATATATATATATATATATATATATATATATATATATATATATATATATATATATATATATATATATATATATATATATATATATATATATATATATATATATATATATATATATATATATATATATATATATATATATATATATATATATATATATATATATATATATATATATATATATATATATATATATATATATATATATATATATATATATATATATATATATATATATATATATATATATATATATATATATATATATATATATATATATATATATATATATATATATATATATATATATATATATATATATATATATATATATATATATATATATATATATATATATATATATATATATATATATATATATATATATATATATATATATATATATATATATATATATATATATATATATATATATATATATATATATATATATATATATATATATATATATATATATATATATATATATATATATATATATATATATATATATATATATATATATATATATATATATATATATATATATATATATATATATATATATATATATATATATATATATATATATATATATATATATATATATATATATATATATATATATATATATATATATATATATATATATATATATATATATATATATATATATATATATATATATATATATATATATATATATATATATATATATATATATATATATATATATATATATATATATATATATATATATATATATATATATATATATATATATATATATATATATATATATATATATATATATATATATATATATATATATATATATATATATATATATATATATATATATAGATATTTATAGTTATATTTCATTTATATATATAATGTATATATTCTATATATAACAATATTATATATATATATATTTTTATATATATATTTGTTTTTAAAGTTAATTCAAGTAAACTAGCAACTTGATAAACCTTATACAAAACAATTAACAAACTCATTTAGATATATCTTCTCATTTTACTTATTCAATTTCAAATTTTTAACAAATAATTAATATTAATACCAATAACATATATTGTTATAATAATAATACATCTGAAATTAAGGGTAATTATTCATTTAATGAAACAAGGTTTTTTATATCACATTTGACTAAACATACTTTTTCAAAGTAAATAAAAAAAATATAACCTGTTTATCAATGTCTGTTCGTTTTTCGTTTTCCTTATTTAGATTAACCTATTGTTTCTATTATCTTTGTTAGATATTTACGTGAAATCGTTCACTATTCACAAACACCAAAAACTAAACATATAGGGGGGGGGGGGGGGGGGGGGGGGGGGGGGGGGGGGGGGGGGGGGGGGGGGGGGGGGGGGGGGGGGGGGGGGGGGGGGGGGGGGGGGGGGGGGGGGGGGGGGGGGGGGGGGGGGGGGGGGGGGGGGGGGGGGGGGGGGGGGGGGGGGGGGGGGGGGGGGGGGGGGGGGGGGGGGGGGGGGGGGGGGGGGGGGGGGGGGGGGGGGGGGGGGGGGGGGGGGGGGGGGGGGGGGGGGGGGGGGGGGGGGGGGGGGGGGGGGGGGGGGGGGGGGGGGGGGGGGGGGGGGGGGGGGGGGGGGGGGGGGGGGGGGGGGGGGGGGGGGGGGGGGGGGGGGGGGGGGGGGGGGGGGGGGGGGGGGGGGGGGGGGGGGGGGGGGGGGGGGGGGGGGGGGGGGGGGGGGGGGGGGGGGGGGGGGGGGGGGGGGGGGGGGGGGGGGGGGGGGGGGGGGGGGGGGGGGGGGGGGGGGGGGGGGGGGGGGGGGGGGGGGGGGGGGGGGGGGGGGGGGGGGGGGGGGGGGGGGGGGGGGGGGGGGGGGGGGGGGGGGGGGGGGGGGGGGGGGGGGGGGGGGGGGGGGGGGGGGGGGGGGGGGGGGGGGGGGGGGGGGGGGGGGGGGGGGGGGGGGGGGGGGGGGGGGGGGGGGGGGGGGGGGGGGGGGGGGGGGGGGGGGGGGGGGGGGGGGGGGGGGGGGGGGGGGGGGGGGGGGGGGGGGGGGGGGGGGGGGGGGGGGGGGGGGGGGGGGGGGGGGGGGGGGGGGGGGGGGGGGGGGGGGGGGGGGGGGGGGGGGGGGGGGGGGGGGGGGGGGGGGGGGGGGGGGGGGGGGGGGGGGGGGGGGGGGGGGGGGGGGGGGGGGGGGGGG
>CM067167.1:253647083-253662083 GCA_034093135.1 Erigeron breviscapus
TTTTTTTTTTTTTTTTTTTTTTTTTTTTTTTTTTTTTTTTTTTTTTTTTTTTTTTTTTTTTTTTTTTTTTTTTTTTTTTTTTTTTTTTTTTTTTTTTTTTTTTTTTTTTTTTTTTTTTTTTTTTTTTTTTTTTTTTTTTTTTTTTTTTTTTTTTTTTTTTTTTTTTTTTTTTTTTTTTTTTTTTTTTTTTTTTTTTTTTTTTTTTTTTTTTTTTTTTTTTTTTTTTTTTTTTTTTTTTTTTTTTTTTTTTTTTTTTTTTTTTTTTTTTTTTTTTTTTTTTTTTTTTTTTTTTTTTTTTTTTTTTTTTTTTTTTTTTTTTTTTTTTTTTTTTTTTTTTTTTTTTTTTTTTTTTTTTTTTTTTTTTTTTTTTTTTTTTTTTTTTTTTTTTTTTTTTTTTTTTTTTTTTTTTTTTTTTTTTTTTTTTTTTTTTTTTTTTTTTTTTTTTTTTTTTTTTTTTTTTTTTTTTATATTTTTTTTTTTTTTTTTTTTTTTTTTTTTTTTTTTTTTTTTATACTTTTTTTTTTTTTTATTTTTTTTTTATCATTCCTTATGGCATAGTAAAATTACTAAACAGAAGTTAGAATTAATGCACATTTTAGTCACTAACATGCTTCATTATTTGCAGAGTTGTTTTGGAATTGATGCTAAGCCATATACCTTTAGTTATGGAGAGCTGAGAGATGCAACCGATTATATTAGTCATAAGCTTGCTAATTAATATCATTAGATCTGCTAAGCCTACTCGCAAAGTAAGGTGTGTGTCTCATTTATATCATGCTTTGCTTTGTTTGTTGATGATAAAATGTCTGCCGCGCCTGTTGTGACGTAAAACACGATTTTGCATTCTTTGTGTGATAAAGGTAAGTTATAAGAAGCGATGATTGTGTTAGCTAGACAGATGCATAAAGAGTGTTATCCGGATGTTATTACTTACACGAATATGATAGAAGTTGTGTGTAAGATGAGTGAAGCTGGACAAGCTATGAAGCTTTCGGATGAGATGAAGCCTAAAGGTTGTAAGGCTAATGATGTTACAATGTTACTTATAATGTGCTTATTAATGGTTTTTGTAACGAAGGGAGATTAGACGATGCTATTAAGTTTTTGAACAATACCCCGTCAATGGGTTGGTAGCTGAATGTTGTGACACATGATATCATACTGAGCACTATGTGAAGTATGGGTATGGATCCTGAGAGATTTGTGGGTGATATGCAAGATTGTGCTCCAAGTGTGGTCACTCCTAACATCTTGATTAACTTTTTGTGTCAAAGAGGATTGTTAGGACGAGCGATTGATACTTGGAAAAATGCCTAACCATGGTTGTGCATCAAACTTTTTAAGTTACAACCCTTTATTACACGGTTTTTGCAAAGAAAAGAAGATGGATCGAGCGATGAGTATTTGGATTTTGGAAGTAATGGTTTCTCTAAGATGTTATCATGATATTGTGACTTATAACACGCTTCTCACCGCTTTACGTAAAGATGGGAAAGTTGATTTTGCTGTCGAGTTACCCTGATATATTCTGCTTTAAGAAATAAATTTAGACATAATGGGATTTATATAGTTAGTTATTTTGGTGTTTGTAGGATGTTACATGTTGTTATATGCAGATTACAAGCTTTTTTGGTGTTGTAGTTTGGTGTGATTTTAATGGTCTTGCTTTTAGGATGTACATTCACCCATTAATTTTATCTTCTCAGTTTTCTTCTGAACCTCATCTGTCTTTTTTACTAGGGTTTTGATTTGTGTGTCGGAATGGCTTCTGATCCTACACATCAAATTTTTACTAGGGTTTTGATTTGTGTGTCGGAATGGCTTCTGATCCTACACATCAAATTTTTACTAGGGTTTTGATTTGTGTGTCGGAATGGCTTCTGATCCTACACATCAAATTTTTACTAGGGTTTTGATTTGTGTGTCGGAATGGCTTCTGATCCTACACATCAAATTTTTACTAGGGTTTTGATTTGTGTGTCGGAATGGCTTCTGATCCTACACATCAAATTTTTACTAGGGTTTTGATTTGTGTGTCGGAATGGCTTCTGATCCTACACATCAAATTTTTACTAGGGTTTTGATTTGTGTGTCGGAATGGCTTCTGATCCTACACATCAAATTTTTACTAGGGTTTTGATTTGTGTGTCGGAATGGCTTCTGATCCTACACATCAAATTTTTACTAGGGTTTTGATTTGTGTGTCGGAATGGCTTCTGATCCTACACATCAAATTTTTACTAGGGTTTTGATTTGTGTGTCGGAATGGCTTCTGATCCTACACATCAAATTTTTACTAGGGTTTTGATTTGTGTGTCGGAATGGCTTCTGATCCTACACATCAAATTTTTACTAGGGTTTTGATTTGTGTGTCGGAATGGCTTCTGATCCTACACATCAAATTTTTACTAGGGTTTTGATTTGTGTGTCGGAATGGCTTCTGATCCTACACATCAAATTTTTACTAGGGTTTTGATTTGTGTGTCGGAATGGCTTCTGATCCTACACATCAAATTTTTACTAGGGTTTTGATTTGTGTGTCGGAATGGCTTCTGATCCTACACATCAAATTTTTACTAGGGTTTTGATTTGTGTGTCGGAATGGCTTCTGATCCTACACATCAAATTTTTACTAGGGTTTTGATTTGTGTGTCGGAATGGCTTCTGATCCTACACATCAAATTTTTACTAGGGTTTTGATTTGTGTGTCGGAATGGCTTCTGATCCTACACATCAAATTTTTACTAGGGTTTTGATTTGTGTGTCGGAATGGCTTCTGATCCTACACATAAAATTTTTACTAGGGTTTTGATTTGTGTGTCGGAATGGCTTCTGATCCTACACATCAAATTTTTACTAGGGTCATCTCTTTTATGGACCTGATCTAAGATGGAGATACCCACCGAGTCCAAGTCCAAGTCCGAGTGAATTTGGCCTACTTTTGTTGGTGAAAATAAATTACCCAAAATCGTTGTATGTAAATTTTGATGTTTGTGACAGGCCTACTTTTTCGAGATTTTCAAGAAGATATTGGAACTATAAACTCTTTATGATGTGAATTTGGCCTACTTTTTCGAGATTTTCAAGAAGATATTGGAACTATAAACTCTTTATGATGTGAATTTGGCGTTTACAGATGGGGTGATCTAATCATTACAGTTGTGTTCTTTTGTTGTAAAAATAGCTTGATGTTATTTGATTGAGGTTTGATTTTGTTTGCTACCATCCAAGCTCAAAAAAAGCCAGGTTCATATTTAAAGTCTAAACATAAAAGTTGATAGTTTTAAAAGGTGTCTCGCTTTGCAGTCATAATACTTTTTCCCCTCGATTTCTAGATCAAGAATGAAATTATTTTACATTGTTGTTACTTAAGTGAATGCAATATCAAACACTCAATAGTTGGTGAACGTTCACTTTTAGACTCTGGTGTGAAGCTTAAGGTGAGTTTTACAAGATAATGGGTTTTCTTTCTTTATTTCTAAATTACTGTCAGCACTTACTCATTTAAAACACTAAACAAAAATATATACTTTCTACGATTACCACCGTTTTCAGGGAGGTTGATGGATGATGACAATTCAGAACTTGCTGATGCTTCTGCTTTCAATTCTCACTCGTGCCCCAAAGCGGGTGCGTCTCAAATAGGTCTTGCTCTAGGTGCTGCATCAAGAGATGAAGGAAATACAACAGTAGGACTTCCGATAGTGAAGGGCATGACAAAGAAAAGAGCTTAGCCGAAGAAGAAGCAGATAATGTCCAGGCTATCTTAGAAGTTGCATCAAGGAAAAGAAAAGGAGAAGGTTCAAGAACAGATAAATGGGGATAGTTTTGGTGAGGGTGTAAAACGAAAGCGACTTGGATCTAGGAGGTACTTAAAAAGGATTTTTTTTAGCACTCAAAAAGCTATAGTTTCATTTTAACCTGATTAATAATATACTACCGTGTACACTCACCAAAACATATCAGAGTTAAACCGGAAAGCTGTAAAAGATGTGCTTTGACCATTGTAGGTAATTACTGAACTATTTTCACTTTTATCTTGGTTAAGGTTCTGTATCAGTTATACTACCCTGATTGTCAGGTACATCATCAATCCAAAGCGACACAATACCAAGCTAGAGGCGACAGCTGGAAACCACGCCACCACTGACAACCAAATTAGCCATCAGAAAAGAAAACTGGAGGGTACTACTTAAGCCTAATTACAGTTGAGTTATAAATTGGAAGTATTAACTTTGTCATAGCCTAAATTCTAAGAGAGGTTTTAGGGAGTGTTTGGGATTGCTTATTAATGACTTGTCTTCTTTATTATTGCATTTTCAGAAAGACGATAAGCACTCTTCCTATTGTTTGGACTAAGAGAAGCGTTTATGTTATAAGTTGCTTTCAATACACATTTGAAATTTGGTTAGTTAAAAAAAACAAGTTTACCCTTACGATGTAATAACAGGTTAAGCATCTCAAAAGCGCTCTTTAGTGACTCGAATTATGACATAGAACACAGAGAGACAATTTTCTAACTTGCCCCAAACTTATCAATCAATGATTACACAAAAAGTGAAAGGCTAAATATGAAGAAGGCCATCAACTAACAGTGATGCTTGTCTTGAGCGAAAGTAACTTTTGGCAGGTTCTCCTTCCACTATAGTTTTGATGGTTCCTTTAAAATAAAAAAGAAAGGCAAAGATTCACTATGAACAGCTACAAAAATTCAGCTTCACAACAAATATATTTCAGTTTTCTTGAAATCCCGCAGTTTCACAGCAACAGAGAAATGCACATATTTAACTGAACTTGTGAGGCCTACCATAAAGGTATAGACAATTCTGCATTCCAATTCAATGAGAAAGGTACTTAATTTTACATAGTGTCTGATATACAATACTTAGTGCTTCTGTTCTATATGAAACTATGTTCTGCCTATAATCTTTGATGATAGCATATTTTGATACATGTTTTATTTGGTCCATTTTCAGGATAAGAATAAAAAAGAGTGCCAAACTAGCTGCACGAAACCAAGATGACTACACGATTAAGGAAACGAAGCTACAGCTTGTGAGAGGTGGCCACCTGAGGGCATAAAGGGAGGAGGGTGGATAGTTGGTGAACGTTCACTTTTAGACTCTGGTGTGAAGCTTAAGGTGAGTTTTACAAGATAATGGGTTTTCTTTCTTTATTTCTAAATTACTGTCAGCACTTACTCATTTAAAACACTAAACAAAAATATATACTTTCTACGATTACCACCGTTTTCAGGGAGGTTGATGGATGATGACAATTCAGAACTTGCTGATGCTTCTGCTTTCAATTCTCACTCGTGCCCCAAAGCGGGTGCGTCTCAAATAGGTCTTGCTCTAGGTGCTGCATCAAGAGATGAAGGAAATACAACAGTAGGACTTCCGATAGTGAAGGGCATGACAAAGAAAAGAGCTTAGCCGAAGAAGAAGCAGATAATGTCCAGGCTATCTTAGAAGTTGCATCAAGGAAAAGAAAAGGAGAAGGTTCAAGAACAGATAAATGGGGATAGTTTTGGTGAGGGTGTAAAACGAAAGCGACTTGGATCTAGGAGGTACTTAAAAAGGATTTTTTTTAGCACTCAAAAAGCTATAGTTTCATTTTAACCTGATTAATAATATACTACCGTGTACACTCACCAAAACATATCAGAGTTAAACCGGAAAGCTGTAAAAGATGTGCTTTGACCATTGTAGGTAATTACTGAACTATTTTCACTTTTATCTTGGTTAAGGTTCTGTATCAGTTATACTACCCTGATTGTCAGGTACATCATCAATCCAAAGCGACACAATACCAAGCTAGAGGCGACAAAAAAAAAAAAAAAAAAAAAAAAAAAAAAAAAAAAAAAAAAAAAAAAAAAAAAAAAAAAAAAAAAAAAAAAAAAAAAAAAAAAAAAAAAAAAAAAAAAAAAAAAAAAAAAAAAAAAAAAAAAAAAAAAAAAAAAAAAAAAAAAAAAAAAAAAAAAAAAAAAAAAAAAAAAAAAAAAAAAAAAAAAAAAAAAAAAAAAAAAAAAAAAAAAAAAAAAAAAAAAAAAAAAAAAAAAAAAAAAAAAAAAAAAAAAAAAAAAAAAAAAAAAAAAAAAAAAAAAAAAAAAAAAAAAAAAAAAAAAAAAAAAAAAAAAAAAAAAAAAAAAAAAAAAAAAAAAAAAAAAAAAAAAAAAAAAAAAAAAAAAAAAAAAAAAAAAAAAAAAAAAAAAAAAAAAAAAAAAAAAAAAAAAAAAAAAAAAAAAAAAAAAAAAAAAAAAAAAAAAAAAAAAAAAAAAAAAAAAAAAAAAAAAAAAAAAAAAAAAAAAAAAAAAAAAAAAAAAAAAAAAAAAAAAAAAAAAAAAAAAAAAAAAAAAAAAAAAAAAAAAAAAAAAAAAAAAAAAAAAAAAAAAAAAAAAAAAAAAAAAAAAAAAAAAAAAAAAAAAAAAAAAAAAAAAAAAAAAAAAAAAAAAAAAAAAAAAAAAAAAAAAAAAAAAAAAAAAAAAAAAAAAAAAAAAAAAAAAAAAAAAAAAAAAAAAAAAAAAAAAAAAAAAAAAAAAAAAAAAAAAAAAAAAAAAAAAAAAAAAAAAAAAAAAAAAAAAAAAAAAAAAAAAAAAAAAAAAAAAAAAAAAAAAAAAAAAAAAAAAAAAAAAAAAAATACACATTTGAAAAAAAAAAAACAAGTTTACCCTTACGATGTAATAACAGGTTAAGCATCTCAAAAGCGCTCTTTAGTGACTCGAATTATGACATAGAACACAGAGAGACAATTTTCTAACTTGCCCCAAACTTATCAATCAATGATTACACAAAAAGTGAAAGGCTAAATATGAAGAAGGCCATCAACTAACAGTGATGCTTGTCTTGAGCGAAAGTAACTTTTGGCAGGTTCTCCTTCCACTATAGTTTTGATGGTTCCTTTAAAATAAAAAAGAAAGGCAAAGATTCACTATGAACAGCTACAAAAATTCAGCTTCACAACAAATATATTTCAGTTTTCTTGAAATCCCGCAGTTTCACAGCAACAGAGAAATGCACATATTTAACTGAACTTGTGAGGCCTACCATAAAGGTATAGACAATTCTGCATTCCAATTCAATGAGAAAGGTACTTAATTTTACATAGTGTCTGATATACAATACTTAGTGCTTCTGTTCTATATGAAACTATGTTCTGCCTATAATCTTTGATGATAGCATATTTTGATACATGTTTTATTTGGTCCATTTTCAGGATAAGAATAAAAAAGAGTGCCAAACTAGCTGCACGAAACCAAGATGACTACACGATTAAGGAAACGAAGCTACAGCTTGTGAGAGGTGGCCACCTGAGGGCATAAAGGGAGGAGGGTGGATAGTTGGTGACAGGGTAACGAGTACTTATGATATTGTGGAACAAATGCACTATCTTTATGTTTGGGTGGAGAAGGCCCGAGATCTTCCCATAAACCCATTGACAGCAAGTTATGATCCCTATGTGGAAGTAAAACATGGAAGTAAGTATTTTCATTCTCAAAAGATAAGATACAGTCGTTGGTTCTGGAAGTTTATGTCAGAATAAAAATATGATATCGAAAGATAATATACTGCCGTGTAGACATACCACATACAACATAATAGATTTCATCTCTAATCTGGCTTCTCATGTTTTCCAAACCCAAAACATATCAGAGTATACCGAAAGAGCTGTAAACATGTACATGCTTTGACCACTGTAGGTAATTACTGAACTATTTTCACTTTTATCTTGATTAAGATTCTGTATGAAAACACTACTATTGTCGTAACACCCTAATCGAAGTGTCGTTAAGGTACACTGTTTTTAAAGACTCAGTTATACTACCCTGTGTTCAGGTACAACATCAAGTCATCAACCCAAAGAGACAATACCAAGCCAGAGCCGTAAAAGATGTGCCGTAGCCCTTGTGGGGGCCTTCTTTTGTCAATCTAGAGGATTGTAAGTGTTAGGAATGCACCGGGATTTCATTTGACATGTTAACGTGCTTATGTTAAGGACTTATGGTTGGTGATAAACAAAAAGTTGGCCAAACAAATCCTGAGATGGTGGTCAGAAATAGGAATGGAGGAAATGTGTATCAGCAGCCATTAAAGGATTTTCTATATATGAAGATGGCTGATGGAGATGGAGATAAGTCGGAATTATCTAGAAAATTGAGTGCTTTAAAAAGAGTCGAAAGAATGGGCATGGTGTTTATGTGTGCAGGAAGAAAGATCAGGTAGAAAATATTTATAAATGGATGAGGCTGTTTTTGTTTGATGACGATCTTAGTTTGATGTATGGGATTTTCAAAGCTGGAGAAGGAGGCTATAACATTGAACTAAATTCAGAATTAGGAGGCTATAACATTGAACCAAATGCAGAGTTGGATGCTGAAAAGGAATCATGGCAAGAAGACTATTCTTTATCTGATCATGCAAGTCTAACAGTTGTATTTTCACTTTTCACCTGCTAGAATGACATGTTCTCAACCATCTCATAATTGATGCCAAAAATATGACAATATGATTATATGAATATTGTTGCCTAGGGGTGGGTTATTTGTAGTACAAGGGGGAAAAAAAGTACAAAAAGTACAACCTTCTTCCTTCTTCTCCAACCACCTTCTTCTCCGGCGACTGCCACACCTCCTCCTTCTTCCTTCTTCTCCGGCGAACAACCACCGCCACCACCTCCGGCGACTTTCCGGCGAGAATCAGGTTCGTTTTCGGGTGGATACGGTACGGGCCAGTGCCCTTATCCGTTCTAAACTGGCCGTCAAGGGACGCATATGGGAATCGTATGGATTTGATGGGCGGCGATCCAAGAGATGGTGACGGTTTGCTACGGTACGGGCGAAGCCCTTGCTGCCGGCGCCGGCGCCGTGGTTGGGGTGGTCGAAGATGATGGTGGTGGCGGTGGTTGTCTCGCCGGAGAAGAAGAAGGTGGTGGCTGGCGGCGGCAGTCTCGCCGGAGAAGAAGCAAGCTGCTGGCCGGAGAGAAGGAGAAGGAGGAGGAAGAAGGAAGATCTGAGTCGTCCAAAGCTTTGATCCAACGGCTGGAGATTGTACTTTTGTACTTTTTTCCTCTTGTTGCCTATACGAATATTTGCCTCCTGAAAAGTTGATGTTTTATGCTAAACAACCAAGAAAGTATTGTTAATGCTACTCGTAATATTTATCTTACTTCACAGTTAGTGGTTGTTTCAAAATAATCGGTGAGTATATATTCTTCTAATATATTCATTAATAAGAGTTTCCAATTTTTTTCTCCTGGGAGCACCATCTTATGGTTTAGACATTAGCCATGCTTCAAGTCTGGGTCTCAAGTGTATATTACTATATTATATATAAAAGACGTTCTGATTGGTCGCAAGTCCTCCGTCAAAGACATATAGAGAAAGTTAAGAGGAACTTTATGGTTTCTATTGGAATCTACATGATTAGAAAATATGTTGTGTTTTACAATATACTTATCTTGTGTGTTACAATACAATTTATGGCTTCAGTGATTTTTATGTATTTTTTTTATATAGATCATGCTTTACCTTTATCGTGTTTTTGTTTGCATAAAATTTCCTTTTAAATTCTACATTACCAATTCTAAAAAGATATATACGACAAGGCACGAGTAAAATTTCCTTTTAAATTCTACATTACCAATTCTAAAAAGATATATACGACAAGGCACGAGTAAAATTTCCTTTTAAATTCTACATTACCAATTCTAAAAAGATATATACGACAAGGCACGAGTAAAATTTCCTTTTAAATTCTACATTACCAATTCTAAAAAGATATATACGACAAGGCACGAGTAAAATTTCCTTTTAAATTCTACATTACCAATTCTAAAAAGATATATACGACAAGGCACGAGTAAAATTTCCTTTTAAATTCTACATTACCAATTCTAAAAAGATATATACGACAAGGCACGAGTAAAATTTCCTTTTAAATTCCACATTCCAATTCTAAAAAGATATATACGACAAGGCACGAGTAAAATTTCCTTTTAAATTCTACATTACCAATTCTAAAAAGATATATACGACAAGGCACGAGTAAAATTTCCTTTTAAATTCTACATTACCAATTCTAAAAAGATATATACGACAAGGCACGAGTAAAATTTCCTTTTAAATTCTACATTACCAATTCTAAAAAGATATATACGACAAGGCACGAGTAAAATTTCCTTTTAAATTCTACATTACCAATTCTAAAAAGATATATACGACAAGGCACGAGTAAAATTTCCTTTTAAATTCTACATTACCAATTCTAAAAAGATATATACGACAAGGCACGAGTAAAATTTCCTTTTAAATTCTACATTACCAATTCTAAAAAGATATATACGACAAGGCACGAGTAAAATTTCCTTTTAAATTCTACATTACCAATTCTAAAAAGATATATACGACAAGGCACGAGTAAAATTTCCTTTTAAATTCTACATTACCAATTCTAAAAAGATATATACGACAAGGCACGAGTAAAATTTCCTTTTAAATTCTACATTACCAATTCTAAAAAGATATATACGACAAGGCACGAGTAAAATTTCCTTTTAAATTCTACATTACCAATTCTAAAAAGATATATACGACAAGGCACGAGTAAAATTTCCTTTTAAATTCTACATTACCAATTCTAAAAAGATATATACGACAAGGCACGAGTAAAATTTCCTTTTAAATTCTACATTACCAATTCTAAAAAGATATATACGACAAGGCACGAGTAAAATTTCCTTTTAAATTCTACATTACCAATTCTAAAAAGATATATACGACAAGGCACGAGTAAAATTTCCTTTTAAATTCTACATTACCAATTCTAAAAAGATATATACGACAAGGCACGAGTAAAATTTCCTTTTAAATTCTACATTACCAATTCTAAAAAGATATATACGACAAGGCACGAGTAAAATTTCCTTTTAAATTCTACATTACCAATTCTAAAAAGATATATACGACAAGGCACGAGTAAAATTTCCTTTTAAATTCTACATTACCAATTCTAAAAAGATATATACGACAAGGCACGAGTAAAATTTCCTTTTAAATTCTACATTACCAATTCTAAAAAGATATATACGACAAGGCACGAGTAAAATTTCCTTTTAAATTCTACATTACCAATTCTAAAAAGATATATACGACAAGGCACGAGTAAAATTTCCTTTTAAATTCCACATTCCAATTCTAAAAAGATATATACGACAAGGCACGAGTAAAATTTCCTTTTAAATTCTACATTACCAATTCTAAAAAGATATATACGACAAGGCACGAGTAAAATTTCCTTTTAAATTCTACATTACCAATTCTAAAAAGATATATACGACAAGGCACGAGTAAAATTTCCTTTTAAATTCTACATTACCAATTCTAAAAAGATATATACGACAAGGCACGAGTAAAATTTCCTTTTAAATTCTACACCAATTCTAAAAAGATATATACGACAAGGCACGAGTAAAATTTCCTTTTAAATTCCATTCCTTTCCATTAATCTCTTCAATCTTACCTTCTTAAATATTTGTAGTTTGCATACGGTTAGACTAGAAACGGTACCTGCACAATCCTAATAGTTATGTCCGAATAAACAATAAAGAGAAATTTTTGTTTTTTTAAAGTCTACATATGATGATGAAAAACTATAATCGATTCGATCCCAATAGTTTGTTTTATGCTAAACAACCAAGAAAGTATTGTTAATGCTACTCGTAATATTTATCTTACTTCACAGTTAGTGGTTGTTTCAAAATAATCGGTGAGTATATATTCTTCTAATATATTCATTAATAAGAGTTTCCAATTTTTTTCTCCTGGTTAGACATTAGACATGCTTCAAGTCTGGGTCTCAAGTGTATATTATATAGGAGACGTTCTGATTGGTCAAGTCCTCCGTCAAATGTTTGACATATAGAGAAAGTTAAGAGGAACTTTATGGTTTCTATTGGGAAATCTACATGATTAGAAAATATGTTGTGTTTTACAATATACTTATCTTGTGTGTTACAATACAATTTATGGCTTCAGTGATTTTTATGTATTTTTTTTATATAGATCATGCTTTCTTTATCGTGTTTTTAGTTTGCAAGCTGAATATGCTATTGAATATAAAAATGAATTTATATCTTAGATAACCCGGAAACAATCTTTCTACCTTAGGTAAAGATAATGTTGTCTACATCTTAACTGCTTTCATACACCATTGAAAATTGATATTGAGATTCACAATCTATGAAAGACGATATTGAATGTTACTTACTATATGTTGTACAATATTACCTTTTAAATGATGTTCATATTTTAATATTTTAAACCCATAGAGATAGAGTTATCATGTCCAACTCAAGAATATTCGTTGCTACATTTTTTCAAGTATATAGGTGAAAAAAAATTATTTATGATTATACATGCGTTGCATGGATCTAATCACTATACCTTAAATATAAAATAGTTTATTTTTATTTTTTATACACATTAAAAACAAATACAATCAAAATATACATAAGAATAAATATCAAAAGCATAATCATTTTAGAAACAATTTTATTTTCTTCATTTATAGGTATTTGTATGGAAAAAAATGATTAGAATATTTAGATCTTAAATAATTACTAAAATTTAAATAAAAAATTTTCATATATTAAAAAAAATGAATTTGGTTTAGTAAATTTTTACAAAAACGATAAGACACGATAAGATACGTTATCAGGTCCCTTAACAGGTCCCTTATCGTGTACCTTTTAACAAGTCCCTTAACAGGTCCCTTATCGTGTAACCTGTTAAAAAGTCCCTTAACAGGTCCCTTATCGTGTACCTTTAACAAGTCCCTTAACAGGTCCCTTAACAGGTCCCTTATCGTGTACCTTTTAACAAATCCCTTAACAGGTCTCTTAACAGGTCCCTTATCGTGTACCTTTTAACAAGTCCCTTAACAGGTCCCTTATCGTGTACCTTTAACAAGTCCCTTAACAGGTCCCTTATCGTGTACCTTTAACAAGTCCCTTAACAGGTCCCTTATCGTGTACCTTTAACAAGTCCCTTAACAGGTCCCTTATCGTGTACACGTTATCAGGTCCCTTAACAGGTCCCTTATCGTGTACCTTTTAACAAGTCCCTTAACAGGTCCCTTATCGTGTAACCTGTTAAAAATCGTGTCGTGTTCGTGTTTGGAAAAACTGACACGATTAGCTATCGTGTCGTGTTCGTGTTTAACCCTATCGTGTCGTGTCGGACACGATATGCCAGCTCTAGTCCGAAGTTTAGCATTCAAACAGTTGAAATAAAACTATGTTACCTTCATGTTGTCAGAAAAGTTGGGTCTCGGGTTTTTAGCATTCAACCGACCTGCTACTTAACCCGGAGCGAACCTGTTATCACCGTTACGGTTCTTAAGTATCCATGCCCTGTTATCACCGTTACGGTTCTTAAGTATCCATGCCGTACTGGGTACTTCACTATTTTGAATGATAACTTAGGAATGAGTTTGTATAAAAGTGAGCCAACAAACCTGATTTCTCAACTTTACACTTCCAGACGGGTCTGGTTGCTCGACATGCACACATTTAACTTCATTATCACCGTCCTTGGGAGCCATATGTGTTGCATCCTTTTTTCCAGGCGGTATCTCTTAAAACTGTAAACAAATGAAAATAAAATTGTTTCAGTCTTCCCTGGAGAAGTTTCAAGCTTGATTTTATAATTCGATTTCCCTCTTGGTTGTCTTATAGTTATCTCCTCTGTAATTCTACCATACTTCAACTTATATCCTCTTTTCCTTCGCCAGGCCACTATCTGTCCTTTGTAGAATGGTTTTATATGGTTAAAATACGCTTTCTTGGCATCTTCCGGAGCTACTTCCCTGCCAAGAATACCAATATTATAATCCATCACTCTTTTACCAGAGGACAGTTTCAGAATATCAGCGAGGTCAGTTTCAGAGTCATCTAGGAATAATGAACCAATGGATAGTGGAACTGGAGAACCCAAAACATGGCTCACAACAAGTGCAACAAGATCGAGAACTGATACGTTACTTGGTGGTTCAGCAATTAGCATACATGTTTTTGAAGGATTAATATAGTAAAGGACTTGATGATTGGCCGATCCACTTTCCCATACTGGGATCATGGACACATTCGTGATGTCTAAAGACTGTGGGAGGAGCCTAAATCGGGTGGAGATGAACCGAACAAACTGCAATCTCTGGGCAACAGATTCAAGTGATTTTTTTAGTGTCTGAAAGATTGGATTTTCAGATGTCCCTAAGACAGCGTGGAGAACTCTTGATATAGCAACCTGAAGTGGCAAACTTAACAATTTTTGTCTGATAGCAGCCAATGAAACAGACCCAATCTCTTCAAGAGGCTGAAGTTGTTCAACACAATCAAGTTCCTGAAAAATACTTGATGGCATAAGATCACATTGCAAAGAACCCCAATAGTACAGAAAAAATAATAATAATAGCCATACAAGAATCATGCCTAGCATATTTGTCTCTTTTCATATGTGGACTCATTAGTAAAGTTTATAACAATGGTCAGATTTGATACCTCCACGACCACATCAGAAAGCTTTCTTATGCCAACAGCTAAACACAATCGTTCCGGGATGTCATGATGAGCAAACCTCAGTTTCAAAGAAGAAATATAGTTCATGTATCGAGAGCCATATGGATCTACATATACACATGAACTTGGATGAACGAGTCTGCAACTGTCATCAGGAACAACCAACAATGACTCCCACTCGGATCTATCTGATTTCTGCTGCTCTATTATTTCATTGCATAGAAAATGTAGAATTTTCATCACTGCACGTAGTTCATTTGGATTAATACGTTGATAACCACAATCCTTTTTAAGACTTTTCAGAAAAAACAGTGCAGAAGAAATAGATAGCGTGTCTTGAAGCCCCAATTCTTTAAGAATCTTCAAAAATGGCAGGTAACGTGAAGGAAGTTCGAATGCAATTGGGGAAAGGTCTATTGTGGGACGGGA
>CM067167.1:253672083-253688350 GCA_034093135.1 Erigeron breviscapus
AAAATGGTTAAGTGGTAACAAAACATGTTTCCTCACAAGTGATTTTAGATTATTGAGTTTTTTCTTCAAGATCTTTAGATGAAAAGGGTTTTAATTGAGAAATTATATTTGTTATCTATTATGAGGGAGCTTTCTAGCGTGGTTAAGACAACGTATAGTAGACATCTTAATATTCGCGAATAATCCACAACTTTTTTAAAAAAATGTTTAAGTCATATGATCTTTTATAGTTTCTTAACATTATATGTGTATTTGGCTTTATCGGGTTTTGTCTTTTCCATGCTTTTAATTTTAGATATCTTTAATGGAATTGAACCAAATAATACAACATAAATGCTTTTATAGTGTTACATAAAATAGTGATATCTTTGTCTATTAAAAAATAGTGATGCGTGGAAGACGGTCTATTCATTAAGCTATTAATTAAGTTGTGGTTGATGTGACTAACTTATACCCATTGCCCACATTGTTTTTGGCCGTTATATTATATGTTTTTGTCGAATTTGTGTGCATTTGGCGCGTTTATGTGTTTGTTAGTGTTTTCAGGTTCTAAACAAGTACGCGTTCATTTTGTGCAAATTCGGATGATTATTGGCCAGAAGTCATTTGCGAAGTCGAGAGTTCAAGAGTTTGACTGCGCCGCAGTGGAGATGTACGTGGTCCACTGCGCCGCAGCCATTATCCACGGCCTTGTTCGTTCAAACCCCCACTGCGCCGCAGTGGGGATGGTTGATGGTGACCGCGCCGCAGTCAGAAATAGGAAAAGAAGACGTGGAAATCCACTGCGACGCAGTGGTGGTGAACTGGATCACTGCGCCGCAGTCAGCACCAGTCAGTCAACCAGTTGGTCAACCAGTGGAGGGACTGCGACGCAGTGGGGGCCTTACACGCTCACTGCGCCGCAGTGAGTACACGGAACTGAAGGGTCTTAGGAGTTTTCTGCATCAGAATTAAAGAAGTATAAATAGTTTTCACAGCCTATTATTCTAGATATCAAATACTCTTTCTAGGAGCTGCACTTCAGGGAGTTCTTCAAGGGTCGATTCAAGATCTAATCGTCGTCGATTCATTGGAGATTCACGTGCACCCACCTAGATCGTATCTACTTATTTGTCTTGCAATTTCGTTTCTTCAAACAATTGGTACTTTATGTTCTTTCTTGATTCTTATTGTAATTTCAATAAAATCATGAGTGGCTAATTCTTCTATTGTCCACCTTGATGAAACTAGACGAATGATGTGATTGCTATATATTTTAATTCAAAGAGTTGATTTCAATTATCGTTGAGTCGTGATCTTGATGATCTAATTCCTTTATTTGTATTAATTTGATATTGGTGGCATGTGTGTTCTTCGTTAGTGGTACTAGTCGAATGCATATGTGATTTTCTAACGGTCGCTTGTCTATGAGCGATTATCACTAGTTCATGGTATGATAGTGAATGTCAAATTAATAAAAGGAGTCATTTGTCAACGTGTCTAGAAACGGTTGGTGGTACCACGTTTTAATTCACATAGGCGCAATTGGTAATTTGGTAATCAAACAAGCTAAGTGTTGGTAAGATTGTCTAGGCATTGGTGGTACCGGCTTGGGTAATTAAACTAGCAGTTAGGTGTTTGGGTGACTTGTGAGCGGTTGGTGGTACCACGCGAGCATTTCATTCTCTCACGTTTATCGTGTCAACTCTTAACGAATTTGGTCTTTACTGAAAGCAATCATGTCTGAAGTCGAGCGGAGTCAAGGTGGATGATATTTACCATTATTGTTTGAGACTTACCTTTACTTTATACGCATTTGTCTTTTAAAGTTATTGTCAGAGTGAGAAGCAAAGTAACACCCTTTTTCCAAACCCCTTTACTAAACAATTAATTCAAACCAATCCCCGCGAACGAACCTGGACTTACCTTTTTACTATATTGCATACGATCGGGTCCACTGCCCGATAGTGTGTGTAGTAGTGAGTTTTTAGGTATTTCTTGTTTATAAATTTTAAACTCGATTTAGCACATCAGGATTTTCTCGACATAGTATACGCTTTTGAGTAAACTGTTCAGCTCTTTTCAACCTTAGTTAAAGGGATGATAAAGTTTAGAAATTTTATCTTTAAATATTTTTCGGTAATTACTAATTACCGTAGCAATGATTAAAAATTTCTGTAGTTTATGGACACCTGTCCGTTCTTTCAGGTTACATTTCCCTTTTCATCCTCTATAATAGCAAACGCGTTTTCTTAAGGAAGAATGCACACTAAATCTTCTTTCTCTATCTCTTTTATTTACTTAGTTCTTCATCTGCTAATTTGTTTTTAGCTATTCCGTTCACAGCCAGCTTGTGTTCTAACAGATCTCCGACTTTCTCTTTGGTAAGCTACATTTTTGTGCTCTTTCTTTCTCATCTTGGATAATATACTATCTATTTATATGTTTATATAAAACTTTTATCTTTTAATTCATGTTCGCTTAATTAACAATATTGTTCCACCGATTTATCATAAGATAATGAAAAATTTCGGTGCCTCTTCGAGCGATCCAAAAGGCAAAAGGCCAATGACTCAAGAGGATCTTGAAGATCTTGAAACAAATAGGGTCAAAAGGATTAAGCAGGAGGCCGTGATGTTAGGTATTTCCTTTGAAGATTACAAAGTGATGGTAGACGAAGATGTCCACCTTTTTGAGAAACAAACTTCTGAAGATGAAAAGCTAGCAAGAATTTTATCTCAATTTTTAACAGAGGAGGAATCTATCCTTGTGAATCGTCAAATAAAAGAAGATGAAAAGTTTGCAAGAGCCCTAGCTCAGCAAGACGAAGATAATCTCTCTCAAAGGGAGAAGTCCATTTTTGCCATGTCATCTGAAGAAGAAGAAGAAAATTCCAATATTCCACCTCTTAAGAGAAGAAAAAGAGATGCTGCTGGGGGAAGTAACATGTCAGGGTCGAGTTCTGACAGAACTCCTAATTCTTGAAATCAAGAGGGATTTTATAGAAATATTTGGAATCTGTTATAAATTTTTATAAATCATATCTTAAGTTGTCCAGAATGTGTTTTTAAATCAGAATAATATTGTTGATAATGTTTCTTATGTATTTGTTATGTCAATTGTCTGACCAAAACTTATTGTAGATAAGAAGAACTCAATATAATCATGGACGCATGGCAAAACCAGATGATTGGTACTAGTGAATGGGGAACATCAATCGATGATTTTTGCCAAGACTGGCTTCTCCAAAATACAGTACCAACATCACAGTTAGAACCCCCAACAGAAAATGTCAGTGCATCGTTCCCAACTCTTGTTGATGCAGTACATCATGGAGTTTTATCTCCAATCCCAATGAACCCTTTATATCAAAACTTCTCTTTCGATACACCAGAAGCAACATTCCAGTTGAAATCAACATTCCAACCAGTACCTTCTGAGGAGAGTAACAGGGCACCAGGCAAACGTCCAATGTCAGACTCGCCCACACTATACCCCAATCCAATTGGTGACACATATTATGAGGTCTCAACCTCGAACAGGGTGGAACCGGTTGATACGATAATGAATCATGGACCAGAGTTTGAGAAGCACGTAGAAGACTCATGGGCTTATATTTGCAAGCTTTATAGTCGTAAGAAAAAGTCCGCAAAAGTATCGTCCTTGAAAGCCCAAAGAAATGTAAGGTCGAAAAGGTCTTACCAGTTTGTGAAACCTAATACTACTTTGGTAGTATTTGGAGAAGAATGAACATATCAGAGATGCCAACACCGATATGCTCATGCACAGGGATACCTAGGACCTGTCGCGGGTGGAGTACAGAGGGATGGACCTCCATTTGTTGTACAGCTTCTCTTTCCATGTATCCGTTGCCAACATATGTCAGGCCAAGTCGTATTGTAAGGTTGCCGGGGAGAAGAATGGGTTGTAGTACATTCTCAAAGGTCATAGAGAAATTATTGTTAGAAGGGTACGATCTCGATTGTCCAATTGACTTGAAAGATTATTGGGTTAATCATGGGACTAACAAGTATGCATTGAATAGATAAATGTGTGATCTTCATAGATTTAGGAATTTGGCTACTTAAATTATAAAGTAGGATTACATAAACAGTTGGTGATTTTCGTATGTCTATTTCCCTCTTTTCTTTATTGCGAAATTTATATATAATTTGTTTGTAGTTAACACTTTTATTATTGCTTATATCAAAATAGTCTGATAAAGCCATCCTACTTTATCTTGTTCCATCAAGATCCAAATATCTTATTTGTTGTCGGCCATTTTGAAAAATTATTTTCATTTGACGTCATTGCTTACGTTATATGAGCGAATAGTACCCCTCAGTAAAATCATGTATTCTTATTCTAGGTACAAGGCCAATATAAGGTGAAAACTACGGGATTTGATTCCTGCATATAATCATTTAAGTTCATAATCTTCTACTACTATCCTGTTTGCTCTTTTCCAGCCATTTTCTTGAACACATTCATCAAATTACTAACCTAAGCTCCATGTTCGTAAAAAAAAATGCCTCTTAACACACTAGATCTATTAATATTTCATAATATCTCACTTTACTTAAACATTATAGTCTCCAAAAATCTTAGCTCATTCTATCAGTCAATCGTAACTATAAGTTTGAACTTAGTCTATAGTTTATAATAAATCATTGGTCTACAATTATAGATTATAAGTATCTAAGACCTTAATAAGCATGTATTCTAGATCTTATTCTCATACTGTTATTCCAACAATGACTGATAATTGTAGACAACTATAAGTAATATAGCTTAGACATGGGCCATCCGGTAATGCTTATAATATAGGGTGTACCATTGGCTAGCCCAACACATTACCAACCCATCCAAAATATCCTATACCTGTACTACCATTTCTATTAACATAAAATTCAAGTCCACACAATCCACACTTGAATATCAAAATTGACCTTCAAGTAATACACAATTTCCACATCAAGTCCTTATAAATCATTGCATGAATATAGTTATCTCTACAGGGATATAACCATGGCAATAATCTAAGGTTTCAGCAATCGTACAATTTACAATTAACAATACAATCACGAAAACATTCAACACTATATAAATAAAAGGGTCAAGTCATAACAAGGTGGGTAAAGCATAGTCCGAATTTTAACTTCAACATTCGACACATTAAAAGTGTTTGTATACAGGGTGTACCATCGGCTAACCCTCCACACCGTTAATATATTGAATGGATGTCAAAACGCGGTACCGATATGTTCTCTAAGTATTGGTCGGGTATGTATACAGGGTGTACCAGCGGCTAACCCTCCACCTAACCAACACTCATTAAACATATCGGGTTAACTACTATACTTTATCCACGAGGCGCAATCCATGAGATCATTAACTTTATATGACATAGGATAACCATAGATTTGTTGATCAGGCGCCTCTAGGGTTATCGAATGTTATACTCCATTAATGCCATCATTTCATTTTGCTGGGGGACAAATAATAAATGCATCCAAGATTCCACACACATCAACGTTTATCACAATAATTCCACAATTCACGGTGTATCCCGACACTATCATATACGTCCATCAAGTTGTCATATAACAATCAAGTCATCAAATCATAAGTAACCTACGAACTCCGTTTAAACCATTTTTATGCATCATATAGTTCACGTTGCACACAAAATTTCCTATCATGCATGCTAATATGAAATGTGGGTGTAATGGCTATAGACTAGGTCAATCCACCTAATTCTCTACAACCACGGCTCTGATACCATTCTGTAACACCCCAACATGGCGGAATCATGGGGTATCACTTAGAAAAGCACAGCACGACATAGAAATTATGTAGAATCAAACTATATGAAAACATAGGATTGAAACAATCCTTAAACTTGTACAAACATATACAATCATCAACATTCATCGAAATACATGTTCAATCAATAATAAAAGGCAATTCAATTGATAGTAGTTAATCCTAAAAGTAACCCATAAAAGGGAAGTAAGGATCATGGATCCAGAAAGTCCAAAGCTAGTCCAATCCTAGCAAGTAAGCATGCAATCATCCATTTTGTCTCTGATTAACTTGATTACCTGAAAAGTGTACTAAAATGCGTCAACATAAAGTTGGTGAGTTCGTAGGGACAAGTAACAAGGAATAACCGGGTCGGATACAACCGTTAACAATAAGTGAGGATTAGGGGAACTAATCACATCCAAGGAAAACCTATAAGGTTTCACATTATCACAATTCAATACAATCAACGTTCAATAATAACGATTCCATATAACGTTCAACAACGTTCCATAACAATCAATAACGATCAACAACGATGCGACTTACATAGTTAATAATTAACAATGCGCTAACGGTGCGACTTATATAATGAATAATGCGCTAACGGTGCGACTTATATAATGAATAATGCGCTAACGGTGCGACTTATATAATGAATAATGCGCTAACGGTGCGACTTATATAATGAATAATGCGCTAACGGTGCGACTTATATAATGAATAATGCGCTAACGGTGCGACTTATATAATGAATAATGCGCTAACGGTGCGACTTATATAATGAATAATGCGCTAACGGTGCGACTTATATAATGAATAATGCGCTAACGGTGCGACTTATATAATGAATAATGCGCTAACGGTGCGACTTATATAATGAATAATGCGCTAACGGTGCGACTTATATAATGAATAATGCGCTAACGGTGCGACTTATATAATGAATAATGCGCTAACGGTGCGACTTATATAATGAATAATGCGCTAACGGTGCGACTTATATAATGAATAATGCGCTAACGGTGCGACTTATATAATGAATAATGCGCTAACGGTGCGACTTATATAATGAATAATGCGCTAACGGTGCGACTTATATAATGAATAATGCGCTAACGGTGCGACTTATATAGTGAATAATTAACAATGCGCTAACGGTGCGACTTATATAATGAATAATGCGCTAACGGTGCGACTTATATAATGAATAATGCGCTAACGGTGCGACTTATATAATGAATAATGCGCTAACGGTGCGACTTATATAATGAATAATGCGCTAACGGTGCGACTTATATAATGAATAATGCGCTAACGGTGCGACTTATATAATGAATAATGCGCTAACGGTGCGACTTATATAATGAATAATGCGCTAATGGTGCGACTTATATAATGAATAATGCGCTAACGGTGCGACTTATATAATGAATAATGCGCTAACGGTGCGACTTACATCGTAAACAATGCGCTAACATGTCCACATCAACAATTCAATCATACAATCAATCAAATCAACAATCAACAGTTAAACAAACATGTACACTTTTCACAAATATGGGAAATTCTTTTAACTGGGGAATTTCCCTAATCGACAACAATCCCAAAAGAGATCGAAGAAAGTTGTATTTCATTATTCGTACAATACAAGTGAAACTTGTTACATTATTTAAGCGGAAATACAACAATTAGGGATACAACATATTTAAAAACCATACAAAGAAACCCAGGTGGTGACAAACAGTAAGGGAACCACGCCAAGAACGAACGCGACTAACCACTGAATAGCCTCATCCAATGGAAGTTGAGCCACAGTAATTAACCACACTATGATAATAATGTAGATTACGATTAGGAAAGGATTCAACATTTTCGATATTAGGATTCGGGTTTTGGTTAGATTCTGAAGAAAGGAAAATGTTAAGTTGATATGGCATGGAGGAAAGTATGCTAAAGTATTATTATATAGTCTAAAAAGGAGCCGTTTCTAACGGTCAAATATGGAAGATAAAGTGAATTTGAATTTTGTATAGTGTTTTAATCAGACTTACCTATGTACGGACAGATCATCTATACCATAGATGTGTAAGTGGTCTATACTATATGAGTATAAGTATATTTTTTTTAAATTACTCGATACGGTCTAGATTTCGAGGTCGAAATCCTTTTAACTGGGGAATAATGTAACAATTGTCATTTTTGGTCCACTAATTGTTGGAAATAATGAAAACAAACTTTTTGAATTTATATTGCCGATATGATTTTGTTCACATTCTGTTCATATTATTGAACCAAATGAAATATGAGGTTGGATTCCATGTCCTGTGATTGGGCTACTGTGATTAGACATTATTTGGAGGAAACGTATATAAAAAGCTTTAGTATAATGTACAATTTCAGACAGTGTCGGTGGATAAATAATAATGGTACAAATAAGACAAAGGCCGACACAATTATATGAAAAGTATGAATAACCGTGAATTTATCACAGACCATGTTTGGTTCATTAGCTGAATAATGCTACTAGTGGACACCCGACATAACTTTATGTAAAGAAATAATACCCGTGATCCCTTTTGATTGTTTACTTGACTATGAATCAACAATACATCTTACTTTATAAATCTGATAAAGGATAACTAATGAAGGATATAAAAATTATAAGGTATTATGTCTAAAGCTTTAATAGAATCATATTTAAAGTTTAACAAAATAACGTCAACTATTTGGATTAAATCATGGGTTAAACATTTAGCGAACAATGATTATTAACTCTCTATACCAACATAAATAAGCAATCATTCAGAATGATTCTTTCGACAAAAATCCTTCTGCTTTTCCTTTTTAATTCGGCCCCCGGCCCCTCCCACGTTGTGGCCTTCTGTAAAGTTCTCCCTCTCTTATTATATACATATATAGATATAGATATTATATTATAGATGTTGATATATATCTAACAACCATCTTCACCACCATAAGCTGCTCGCTATTATCATCACCTTTCACGAATCACCTGCAAAAACTATAAACACACACACACACACACACACAACACACACATATATATATATATACATAATATATATATATATACAAGCATACGGTATATATATATATCTATATATACCGCACATACATACATATAACTATAGATATAACCGAACCTACTCCTGCTGCTTAATATTTGATGCTCTGTTTTGTTGTTACTCATTGCTACGATCACCAAGAAACCACCATCACCTGTGTGTTGCTGCTGCTGCACTACAACTGCTGCTTGTGTTTAAACCATAACCATTGCTGCTATTCCATTTATGTTACCGTCATTAAACGCAAATCATCACCACCATACGACTACGGTTGCTGCTACTAAGTTGCCACTATTCATCATCATCTACGGTTGCTGCTACTGTTCATCATTCTTTTAAGCCGTCACAATTTGACTCCCCCAACAGCCAGGAAAGCCGTGAACCACCGAACCACTGCTACTACCTTGTTGTAGTTACTGCTACTTGTTCGCTGCCTGTGTGCATTATTCATTATATAAGTCGCACCGTTAGCGCATTGTTTACGATGTAAGTCGCACCGTTAGCGCATTATTCATTATATAAGTCGCACCGTTAGCGCATTATTCATTATATAAGTCGCACCGTTAGCGCATTATTCATTATATAAGTCGCACCGTTAGCGCATTATTCATTATATAAGTCGCACCGTTAGCGCATTATTCATTATATAAGTCGCACCGTTAGCGCATTATTCATTATATAAGTCGCACCGTTAGCGCATTATTCATTATATAAGTCGCACCGTTAGCGCATTATTCATTATATAAGTCGCACCGTTAGCGCATTATTCATTATATAAGTCGCACCGTTAGCGCATTATTCATTATATAAGTCGCACCGTTAGCGCATTATTCATTATATAAGTCGCACCGTTAGCGCATTATTCATTATATAAGTCGCACCGTTAGCGCATTATTCATTATATAAGTCGCACCGTTAGCGCATTATTCATTATATAAGTCGCACCGTTAGCGCATTATTCATTATATAAGTCGCACCGTTAGCGCATTATTCATTATATAAGTCGCACCGTTAGCGCATTATTCATTATATAAGTCGCACCGTTAGCGCATTATTCATTATATAAGTCGCACCGTTAGCGCATTATTCATTATATAAGTCGCACCGTTAGCGCATTATTCATTATATAAGTCGCACCGTTAGCGCATTATTCATTATATAAGTCGCACCGTTAGCGCATTATTCATTATATAAGTCGCACCGTTAGCGCATTATTCATTATATAAGTCGCACCGTTAGCGCATTATTCATTATATAAGTCGCACCGTTAGCGCATTATTCATTATATAAGTCGCACCGTTAGCGCATTATTCATTATATAAGTCGCACCGTTAGCGCATTATTCATTATATAAGTCGCACCGTTAGCGCATTATTCATTATATAAGTCGCACCGTTAGCGCATTATTCATTATATAAGTCGCACCGTTAGCGCATTATTCATTATATAAGTCGCACCGTTAGCGCATTGTTTACGATGTAAGTCGCACCGTTAGCGCATTATTCATTATATAAGTCGCACCGTTAGCGCATTGTTTACGATGTAAGTCGCACCGTTAGCGCATTATTCATTATATAAGTCGCACCGTTAGCGCATTATTCATTATATAAGTCGCACCGTTAGCGCATTATTCATTATATAAGTCGCACCGTTAGCGCATTATTCATTATATAAGTCGCACCGTTAGCGCATTATTCATTATATAAGTCGCACCGTTAGCGCATTATTCATTATATAAGTCGCACCGTTAGCGCATTATTCATTATATAAGTCGCACCGTTAGCGCATTATTCATTATATAAGTCGCACCGTTAGCGCATTATTCATTATATAAGTCGCACCGTTAGCGCATTATTCATTATATAAGTCGCACCGTTAGCGCATTATTCATTATATAAGTCGCACCGTTAGCGCATTGTTTACGATGTAAGTCGCACCGTTAGCGCATTATTCATTATATAAGTCGCACCGTTAGCGCATTATTCATTATATAAGTCGCACCGTTAGCGCATTATTCATTATATAAGTCGCACCGTTAGCGCATTATTCATTATATAAGTCGCACCGTTAGCGCATTATTCATTATATAAGTCGCACCGTTAGCGCATTATTCATTATATAAGTCGCACCGTTAGCGCATTATTCATTATATAAGTCGCACCGTTAGCGCATTATTCATTATATAAGTCGCACCGTTAGCGCATTATTCATTATATAAGTCGCACCGTTAGCGCATTATTCATTATATAAGTCGCACCGTTAGCGCATTGTTTACGATGTAAGTCGCACCGTTAGCGCATTATTCATTATATAAGTCGCACCGTTAGCGCATTATTCATTATATAAGTCGCACCGTTAGCGCATTATTCATTATATAAGTCGCACCGTTAGCGCATTATTCATTATATAAGTCGCACCGTTAGCGCATTATTCATTATATAAGTCGCACCGTTAGCGCATTATTCATTATATAAGTCGCACCGTTAGCGCATTATTCATTATATAAGTCGCACCGTTAGCGCATTATTCATTATATAAGTCGCACCGTTAGCGCATTATTCATTATATAAGTCGCACCGTTAGCGCATTATTCATTATATAAGTCGCACCGTTAGCGCATTATTCATTATATAAGTCGCACCGTTAGCGCATTATTCATTATATAAGTCGCACCGTTAGCGCATTATTCATTATATAAGTCGCACCGTTAGCGCATTATTCATTATATAAGTCGCACCGTTAGCGCATTATTCATTATATAAGTCGCACCGTTAGCGCATTATTCATTATATAAGTCGCACCGTTAGCGCATTATTCATTATATAAGTCGCACCGTTAGCGCATTGTTTACGATGTAAGTCGCACCGTTAGCGCATTATTCATTATATAAGTCGCACCGTTAGCGCATTATTCATTATATAAGTCGCACCGTTAGCGCATTATTCATTATATAAGTCGCACCGTTAGCGCATTATTCATTATATAAGTCGCACCGTTAGCGCATTGTTTACGATGTAAGTCGCACCGTTAGCGCATTATTCATTATATAAGTCGCACCGTTAGCGCATTATTCATTATATAAGTCGCACCGTTAGCGCATTATTCATTATATAAGTCGCACCGTTAGCGCATTATTCATTATATAAGTCGCACCGTTAGCGCATTATTCATTATATAAGTCGCACCGTTAGCGCATTATTCATTATATAAGTCGCACCGTTAGCGCATTGTTTACGATGTAAGTCGCACCGTTAGCGCATTATTCATTATATAAGTCGCACCGTTAGCGCATTATTCATTATATAAGTCGCACCGTTAGCGCATTGTTTACGATGTAAGTCGCACCGTTAGCGCATTATTCATTATATAAGTCGCACCGTTAGCGCATTATTCATTATATAAGTCGCACCGTTAGCGCATTATTCATTATATAAGTCGCACCGTTAGCGCATTGTTAATTATTAACTATGTAAGCCGCATCGTTGTTGATCATTATTGATTGTTATGGAACGTTGTTGAACGTTATATGGAATCGTTATTATTGAACGTTGACTTGTATTGAATTGTGATATGTAACATCCGTGAATTTTGACCCGTTGACTTTTCGTGTAATATGACTAACAATTTAAGTTAATGAATTATTTGGGTCGTTTTGTGAATTAAATGACAATGTGTTATATTCGGGTCGATAATACGTTTTGATTGGTGTTTAAATGTGTAACGATTGTAATTTGGCTTGAGAAGAGAAACGGGTCGGCCCGTGGGTAGTCCACGACCCACCAGCCACCCAAGACCCATCCTCTCCTTATCTCTTCTCTTCTCCTTTCATTCTCTCATTTATCTTTCTTTCTCTCTTTCTCTCAAGTAAAAGGCAAGACCAAGAACCCATTTCATTTCTACTTCTCTCTAGCATCGATTGGTGTTTTGAAACTGATATAACACTAGAATCATCGCCATCTATACCACATTATCGTCATATTGAAGAATCAAAGGTGGAAGTTCTAGCATTTTAACCCATTTGACCTAAATTCGGGTTTGAGCTCTAGAAGAAGTTTTGGTAAGTCTAATTCATCCCATTTACTTCTATTTATGTTAGTTTACTCGTTTCTAAGTCATCTCGTACATTTACAAGTTCTAAATCGCCTTAAAATGAGTTTTGGGTCGAATTAGGGTTTGGCTAGGTTTTGATCGATTTGGAGAATTTGATGATGTTATGGATGGAAATATGGGTTTGGGTAAGTGTATTTATGCATTAGAATGTCAAATGTATCTTTAAAATGAGTCTTGTAACCTTAAATGTCGATTTAGGGTTTTGGTTCATGTGAAAATTAGGTTTGGTTCTTGTTTTTCTGCATAACTGCTGCTGGTCGATTTGCTGCCCAGTATGGGGCGTAACTTACGGCCCTATGGGGCGTAGGTTACGCCAGTTCTATTCTGGATGGGCGTAGGTTACGGCCCTTTGGGGCGTAGCTTACGCCGAAGTTTTACCTTACGCCAAAAACCTCCTGTTTACGCCACTCCAGACGCCAAAAATGGCATTTCTAGAGGACCGTAGGTTACGCCCATATTGACCGTACCTTACGCCCAGTCAAAACTTGCCCAGCGTAGCTTACGCCCCTTGCCACCGTAGCTTACGCCTGTTGTAAAAATGCCACCGTACCTTACGCCCAAATTGACCGTAAGTTACGGCCTTTGTAATCCTGAACTTTCCTTGTTTGACCTAGTTTGACTTTCTGGACCTTTTTACGCGTCGAGCCTTAATCTAATTCACTTCTTATCTTATATAACATTGATTAAGAGTCTTAGAAGTCATTTAACGTCGAGAAACACTTTGGAAACCTATTTAGGGTTTTGCCGTTTACTTGATAACTTTGTATGTATACTTATGAATGTTGATGTGAATGTATGATCGATATTTAGGTGTTGGGCGCACGGAGAACATTGTACTTCCATAACTCGACTTTATATCGACTTAACTTTTCATAAGTCATCGAGGTGAGTTTCGTATCTCCCTACTCGCTTGAGATTCGGGCTGAAAAGTGTAAACTTGCGTGTTTACTTACGTTGTTGATTGATTGATTGGTTTGGTTTGAATGTTGGATTGTTGAGACGGTTATTACGCTTGAATGACTTGGTTTATGTTTGTTAAGTATTTCGTTAATATTAGGATAGTCGTACATACATGAAAGTCGGTTATGCCTTCATTGGGTTTTAGATGTGGTGGGAAGGCTGCGGGTGACCCTATATATAAGCATCTGGGACTCGAAGGAAGTAGAATCCTCTTAAGTGTATGTACGTATAGTTGGTTGGAATTGTAATTATTGGTTTATGATTGATGGTTATTGATTGTTGGCTCATGTTTGTTGGATGTTAATTATTGGCTTATAACTTACGATTATTGATTGTTGGTTCAAGTTCATCGTATATTGATTGTTGGTTCATGACTGATGCATTTACAATTGATTGTAAGCATTGCATACATTGTTGATGACCCTCGGCAGGGGATTGCCGACATCCTGGTGTATAGATGTATACACCCATCTGATGGATGTAGTTCTTGACTCCGAGTATATAGACATATATATCTCGATGATTTTGAGATACAGCCTTGTTCATTGTGATGACAGAAGGGTATCGTTGCATAGGTGACTGGAGTTCACGCATAAGATAGGCATGTTGACTTATTTATGCATTTGGTACTTGTATTTGAAATTTATATCATTGAGCATTCATTTACACGCATCTCGTACTTATGAAATCTTGTTGATTGGATATTGTTGTGTTACTTAGAGGCTCACTGTAAGTCACGTCTAGCCTCTACTTGTACATTATGATTATTGTCTATGGTTCCTTGTGGACCATTACTACGAACTCACCAACCTTGTGTTGACTATGCTTAGTACACTTTTCAGGAAATCAGGTTATCCCTGGGCGTGGAGTATAGTTGCTTGCTTTCTGTTTAACCCGGGCTTTGGACTTGATGAATCAAGGATTCATAGACCTTCTCTTTTGCATTATACTTAGGATCGATTTGCCATCATCCGGATGTTCTTTTGTAAACTTTGATGGTTATTTGCTCCTTATGTATTTTGGTACTTGTTTCGTATTGTAATAGATTCACTGAATCTTTATTTGCATTTAGTTTGTTCTATTGTAATTCCACCTTGTGCTATATGATTTCCGTGATATTCCGAGCCTCGGCTTGGGGTGTTACATAACCTTATAGGTTTTCCTTAGATGTGATTAGTTCCCCTAATCCTCACTTATTGTTAACGGTTGTATCCGACACGGTTATTCCTTGTTACTTGTCCCTACGAACTCACCAACTTTATGTTGACGCATTTTAGTACACTTTTCAGGAAATCAGGTTATCCCTGGGCGTGGAGTATAGTTGCTTGCTTGCTGTTTAACCCGGGCTTTGGACTTGATGAATCAAGGATTCATAGACCTTCTCTTTTGCATTATACTTAGGATCGATTTGCCATCATCCGGATGTTCTTTTGTAAACCTTGATGGTTATTTGCTCCTTATGTATTTTGGTACTTGTTTCGTATTGTAATAGATTCACTGAATCTTTATTTGCATTTAGTTTGTTCTATTGTAATTCCACCTTGTGCTATATGATTTCCGTGATATTCCGAGCCTCGGCTTGGGGTGTTACATAACCTTATAGGTTTTCCTTAGATGTGATTAGTTCCCCTAATCCTCACTTATTGTTAACGGTTGTATCCGACACGGTTATTCCTTGTTACTTGTCCCTACGAACTCACCAACTTTATGTTGACGCATTTTAGTACACTTTTCAGGTAATCAAGTTAATCAGAGACAAAATGGATGATTGCATGCTTACTTGCTATGATTGGACTAGCTTTGGACTTTCTGGATCCATGATCCTTACTTCCCTTTTATGGGTTACTTTTAGGATTAACTACTATCGATTGAATTGCCTTTTATTATTGATTGAACATGTATTTCGATGAATGTTGATGATTGTATACGTTTGTATAAGTTTAAGGATTGTTTCAATCCTATGTTTTCATATAGTTTGATTATACATAATTTCCATGTCGTGCTGTGCTTTTCTAAGTGATACCCCATGATTCCGCCATGTTGGGGTGTTACAGTTATATAATTAGTTTATTTATCTCACACAAACATACAAACAATTACAAAAAAAAAGATAGTAAAAAATAACTTTTGTGAACTTAATCACATAACATCTTAAGAATATAAAAGTAATTACTAAGTTAACGACTGCAAACACATTATATGTAAACCTTATTGCGCATCAATTTCTTTATCACTATGCACAAAATACTCAATTCTATTGATTGTAGGTTCAGTTTCATAATGCATTTCACCTGAAACCTTTTTATATAAGTAACTAATACGAA